>JAHNEJ010003369.1:0-273824 GCA_022559845.1 Amorphophallus konjac | reverse complement strand
GGAGCCGTGGCCGGCTAGTGGCTGGCTTGCGGTGGCCGGCTGGTGCGGGGTGGGGCGATTGGGGACGACGACTGTAGATTGGCTCGATGGTGGGTTGCGGACGTGCGAAGAGAGAAGAGTAGAACGGAAGTGGGGGGGGGGGGGGGGCGCCCCTGAGAGGGAGGGGGAGAACGAGAGCGACCATACAACGATCTCAAAAAAAAATAGTAGAGACTTATTTTTTTTTGAAATAAATCATAACGTGGTGATATTCTATCCCTTAAATTTAGAAAAAGAATACCCAACAAGATTAGAGGATATCTTATTCTTATTTTTAAAATTAAGTGAGAAAATATCTAAAAAAAATGTAACCAGACACCCCCGTTAGGCTCCCATGGGCACGAAAAAATGGCGCCCGATATTTCTCGATTCCCCGTCGCCTGATATTTCCCGATTCGCCATCGACCGGTCACCCCCTTCCTCTTCTTCTTCCTCGGTCTACCACCCCCCCATCCTCTTCTTCTTCCTCTATTTGCTCCCAGACCCACAACTGTAATCTCTCTCGCTATTGCGTGGCCATTCACCTTCGGCCTTACCTTCCTCCACAGCCTATCACACCCTTCCTCTTTCTTCCTCTTCTATTTGCTCCCAGACCCAGCATGCCAGGTTGGAGGGTGTGGACCTTCTTCCTCCATTCTCGCACCGTGGCTACCGCTCGCGACGCTCGCACCGCCCGCACGCTCACACCGCCAAATCTGGCCGGCCACCACTCGCACCACCCCGCGGCCAGAGAGGAGCCTGATCCTCCCCGCATTCTGGCTGCGACGTCGGCCTGTACGCCTCGTCGGACTCCCTGTCATGGTCCACCGCCGCACCGCTGTCTGCCCACTCTGCCCTGCTCCGCCACTACCGTCGCCCTGCTGTGACGCCCTGCCCTGCTGCCCTACTGCAATGTCCCTTGCCAGACCGCCAGCAGCCTTGCTTTCTAAACAGCGCGCCCCGCCAACCGCCTTGCTCTGCCGTCTGGAACCCGTCTTCCCACTGCCTGCGCCGCACCGAGCCCCACCTGTTGCACTCTTTCCGCACAGCAATAGCAGGCCAGGTCTCACTCACGGTGACGTTCCTCTCCCCCCCCCTCTCTCTCTCTCCTCTATCTCTCTCTCTCTCTCTCTCTCTCTCTGATCTCATTATCTAGTTCTCGTCTTCATGCTGCAGGTCATTGCTCAGAAATTGAAGGAAGTGGAAATCACCGAATAGGACTCCCTGCTCATAATTCATTAGATACTTTTTATGAATGTCAACTAAGTATCCTAAGTAAATTGATCCCGGTTGCTCAATCATTTGATAACCAGAGTCATTCTTTGATAAATGATCACGGCAATCTGAAGTCATGTTTCGCGAGTCGACTGTTAGTTTGATTTTCTTTGTTTGTTTTCTTCTTTGAGTTGAGCACCTCGATCGTCCCATGCATCTAGCCTTTGACCATTGCCCCGGGATGGAGAGGGGTGGGGATTGGGAGGGGATCACCCGGGCACCGTGTTCTTGTTGGCCATGTGATTTTTTGGTTCCATCTGTTCTAAAATGCATTACACTTTCACCAATGTTGTATAATTGACTAGTAAGCGCAGATTGCCAAGATAACTGAAGAGGGTGCGACCATCCAACTTATTCGTTGAAGATGTTCTAGGGGTTGTCTGCGTTCCAAAACCCTGCCAAATGTACTAAAGGAACATGGTAGCTCTTTGGCGACCATGTAATCACTTTATGGAGAATCCCTAGTTTTGGACCGCATGTGAAGGGATCTGAAATCTGTGTTTGCCTTCTGAGCTCAAGTGAGAAGACATCGCGCGTGAAGTTTGAGCCTACAATTCTTGTGAAATACTTGTCTTGGGTATTCCTATATTCTTTGAAAGTATTTCCTGTGAAATACTTGTCTTTTTAAATATCCTCTGAATCGCCTTGTTAACGTGGCTTATTCCTGTATTCTATGCAAGTATATATTCCAGTACTTTAGATAGGAGAGGGAGCCCGCCGATCTCTATCTTTGCTTTGGGGGTTGGCAGAGGGATGGAAGCGAAGAAGGCATTGTTCCGGGCGAAGTTGAGGGAGGTGGTGCAGAAGCGAGAAAAGCGCATTGAATCCCCTCTCGTCAGGTACTCTTCCCCTTACTTGTCACTCTTGGTAAGCACCTGCGGCTTTGTTGTGGGTTCGGCGCTCCTCGTTCGAAGCTTAAGCTACAGAGTAGTGATTTTTTATTTTATTTTATTTTTGCCTTTTCACTCTGAAGCCCTATGTTGTGATTGTCCTTGGAAATGAATTCCAACAATATCTTTATTGGATATTTTGAGCATTTGGCATGCTAGAGTGGAAAGTTTGAAACTCCACCCCTTATCGGTAATTTTTTTCCTATTATTTACTGAAAGAGCTTTTGGAAATATATCTTTATATTTCTTGTCTGCTAAAATTAGTTCCCAACTTGATACGGGACAAGCATACTAGATTTGATGGATATCTAAGAAAGCAATGCAGGCTTGCATTTCATCAGATCTATTTGTTTTGAACTGATATGCACTATTAATCTGGATGGTTTTTTCCCACCCACTTATGTTTTTCTTTTGATTTAATCTCTTTGTTTGGCAAAGAAATTGTTTTTGCATCGGACATTTCTAATTGGTTCTTCCTACTGTAGATACAATGCATACAATCATCCTATTTGCAAGGTTTGCAATGTTACTCTGAAATCTGAATGTCTTTGACCGACGCATAAAGTTTGCTGTAAATATCATGAGGTATTGTATTCTCCTTTGAGTGTGAATGAAAATTTGAATCTATTTTACCATTGTTATCTCTACTTTTGAAAAAGTCTGCCTTTTGTTTTTCTTTTATGAAATACTTTCCAATTTTGTAACTTAATATCCTTATTAAATTATACTCAACAGCATCATCTACATTTTGCCAATACTTTGAGAATACTTGGTTTTTCTCATCCTGGAAAGTTTGTAAGTCGTGACAAGTAGCACTTTCCTTGTTGCAGGCTAATTGAGAATATGAAAGCCCTTTCTACTGCACGATTTGATACAAAATTGGATCAACCAAAAGGCTTGCAGAAATCTCGACCATCATCTGCATTGCCTCCAGATTTCTTTGATACCCCTGGAACCAAAAAACAAAAGAGTGGTAATGGAGCTACTATATTTGTTTTGCTGTACCTATTTTTCTATCCTAACTGGGACATTGCTGGCATTATCAAATTTCTGTTTTATGTTTCTCTAGGGACTATTGCTTCATTTTGCCTCATGTTGACCTTTGATATTTTGCATACAGTTTTGGACATTTGATTGTTCACCAACTGGATTGTTTCTTCACAAGTGAGCTTGTCTGTAATTGGAATTTTCTTTCTTTATAGTAATCAGTCTTTGTAGTAATTGGTATTTTGAAATTTCTGGTTAGCTGTCCTTTAACTTGTAAATGTTTTTTTCTAGTCAATGCATTGTGCAGTACACACTGGGTTAGTTCACCTACATCATGTGAATATCTAGAGACACAACCACATGTTGCTTAAAGAGGTCATTTCAAGAAAGGAAGATGGTTTATCATTTGTTTATTATTTTATTTTTTGTTTTACTTCTTTAGTTCTTTATCAAAAGTAGACATATTAATAATTTGTCCACTCGCAGGAAAGAATTTTTGTTTATGATTTTGTCACAAGGGTAAATATTTATTAGCTGATATTCAATTGTTCATGTGATAGGTTGGTATTTCGTTCAACTGTTTGCAAGCATTTAAATGAACTAATTTCTCATATCAGATTTTTTTAGCTAACATACAATTTTCATGTATTTTATTCTTAATTTGTATGAACTGTTGCCATAATTATTGCTTGTTCCGCATGCTATAGAAGTCGGATGATCTGTCCATTCTTTTGCTTATCTTCAAATAATTGTCCTTAGATTGAAATTGAATCCTTTTATATTCAATTATAAATTTGAATCCTTACATGTTCAATTATTTATTCCAAATTTGCATTTTGAAGATGATGATGTGCCCATTGGCCCGGTTTCCTACAGCAACAAAAATGCTAATTTTGAATCTGGTCGAAATACTTAACAATATTCAGATACACCTGCTGGTGTCTTGATGGATATGGTAACAAAGTGTGGGAACAAGGTATCGAGGATAATCTCACTTCACTGTTAATTTTATCTTTAGTTTGATTAATGGCATTCTTAATTTCTTAACAATAGGTGGAGTTTAGAACAACTTTGACTGATACTACAGAGAGTTGCAGTTTTCCATTGAGGTAGTGGGTTTTCTTCAATGCATCTTGTCTTTCTTTAAGTGTTGCAATGTTTTTTGTGGAGTAAGGAACCTCATAAATGCTTTCTAATAACTGCTTATAAATATTATTTGTACTATTTTCCATTGATTTTGTTTTGTTTTAATTCTTGATGGTTACACAAATTTTGTGCATTTAACTTCCAATAATGCTTGACTCTTGGTCCCTTTCATATGGTCACTTCATCATTGGGTTTTTAGTGGGGGCTGAGATCGATTCTATAGAGCTTGGGTAATATATTATTTATCAAATTGTCTTTCTCAGCTGATTCTATTTACAATCCCTGGCTGAATGTCCCACAACCTAGCTGTTCTATTATAGTTTCGCTGGATAACTCATATGCGCAGTGTCGTCTCTAGCTTTAGTTAAAGACACAGTTATTAGAGTATGGATGAAAATCACTTCTGTTGAGATTAGAATGTTATACTAATTGTTAGTCCTCTGCAAAGAGGATGTCAAGGTTTGGTTTTGATAGTGCCATGAGCATAAACTGCAAATTGTTTGTCAACTTTTAGATTGAGTATTTACTGTCAGTTTGTATCTCTTTGTACTTATGTATACAAACTAGTTCTGGTGTTTCATAGGCTATGCAGTATGTTTTGGTTTCAAGAAACCATGGATCGTCATTAGGCCCCAGTATTTCTTGTAAAACCTTCTAGGTTGTACAACGAGCATATCCTATTTGCCGCCTTTTAAATGAAGTGGCACTTTCAGAAATAAATAAAGGGGACCAATTGGGTTTCTTTGCTGAAATTACTTTAGGCTTCTTTCTTTTGTAAGTTAATTGGTTTATGGTTTCTATTGTTTTGTTTGCAAATCAATATGTCTCGTAGCACCCCCCGAAAGAAGAAAAAAGATGATTAGCTTTGTAGAAAACTAGCTCCTTTAAGGTTCATTTCATTTGCCTCATGTATCTGAATATTATCTTATTTATTATCTTATTTTTCTGCAGGTCGATGTCATTTTGGACAAGGAAATCTTCATGTTGGAAGAGCTGCTTGATGCGTAACTCATTTCCATTTTTCTTTTTTGGGGTACTCTCCTAGTTCTTATTTTTGTTCCTTCACATATTGTTGTTGGATAAATAAGGATTTAGTTGGCAATTAGGCATCCCATGCTGGATCTGGATCTTGCATTGATATATGGATTGAGACTTGCATTGATATATGCACTATTTTTTAAAGTACGTGTGTAAATTCTAAATATCATTGATGTTGTGGTTGGTGTTTCTGTTCATAATATTCAATCAAGTTGAAGTTCTATTTGTGGAACAAATGGGACGTCCAATAGCATTGTCCCAATGTTGTGTTTTTAATGATATTGCTCATTATGTTCAGTAAGGTGGGGGAAAAAGAAAGGGTAAGCTTATTGTAACTTTGAGAGTATGAATGAATAAGCTTAGTGTTGATATTGGAATTTAGATGGCCGTTTTTGTTGGTATTGATGTGTTCAATGTGAGATTCATACAAGAAATATTACATGAATGTATACAGGTGTAATACGATCGCACAATGAGTATGTAAAAAAAATAAAAGAACAAATTACCTATGTTTTTTTAATTGCGACTAGTTTTTTTCCTACGTTTTTAAAACAATAACATTAATACTTTTTTCTACGTTTCTTTCACTACGTGGCCAAAGGTAATACTTACGTTTTTTGAAACGTAGGTAGATCCTCTTACATACGTGTGTGTAGATAACTTTTACCTACGCTTCTGTTGGACTATACCTACCCTTCTGAAGCGTAGGTATAGGTTGATATGCACTTACGTTTCATTACAACGTAGGTATAACCTATAGTCACGCGAGCAAACGCCACATTTTGAAAGCGTGATAAGGAAACGTAGATAAAGACTTTACCTACGTTTCTTGGACCTATACCTACGTTTTTGAAACTACGTTTCTTGGCCTTATACCTACGTTTAAAAAATGTAGGTAAAAGTCTATTTTATGGTAGTGACAAGGTTCTTGGTCAGACTAATTACACTTATGTTGTCGCACATCATTGGAATCTACTTTAGCTTTACTCCATAGTCATCTAATTGATGCTTGACCCATAGCAATTGTGCACAATAACTTCCAACATCAACATACTCAGCTTCTGATGTTGACAAGGCTACTAAATGTTGCTTCTTGGATGGCCATGAAATTAAGCACCCTACAAGAAATTGACATGTTCCACTAGTGCTCTTTCTATCTATTTTACATCCAGCATTGTCAGCGTCCGAGTATCCAATTAGATCAAGAGTGCATAGTATTGGATACTACAACCCAAAATTTGAAGATCCAAAAAGAAATCTAAAAATTCTTTTCACATGGATTAAATGTGTTTCATTGGGATTAGCTTGATATCTAGCACATATAAACACTAAGTAGAATGTCTGGTCTACTTGCGGTTAAGTACAAAAGTGAGCATATCATACCTCTGTAGATTTTCTGATCAGTAGGTTTACCTGATTCATCGTTGCCAAGCTTGACAGATGAGCTCATTGGTGTGGATAGGGGTTTTGCATTTTCGAACTGGGATTTCTTGAGCCTCTCCCTGAAGTATTTAGTTTCACAGATGTAGATTCCATCTTGCATCTGTCTGATTTGTAGTCCTAGGAAGTAGCTTAGCTCTCCTATCAAGCTCATTTCGAATTCTCCCTGTTTTAACTTTTCAAAATCTTTGCACATTTTCTCATTAGTTGCTCCAAATATGATATCATTAACATAAATTTGAACAATTAACATTCCTGAATTATTTTTTTTTAAATGAAGAGAGTAGTGTCTACCTTATCTCATTTGAAATCATGACTTACCAAAAATGAACTGAGTCTTTCATACCATGCTTTAGGTGCCTGCTTTAGTCCATATAGAGCTTTGTGCAATTTATAAACATGATCTATTTTATCCATCTTCTCAAATCCAGGCGACTGTTCTACGTATACTTTTTCTTGGATATATCCATTTAGAAATGCACTTTTGACATCTATTTGATACAGCCTCAATCCATGTGCCGCTACATATGCTAATAAAATTCTAATTGCTTCAAGTCTGGCTACAGCGGCAAAAGTTTTATCATAGTCAATCCCTTCTTCCTGTGAGTAACCCTGTGCCACAAGTCGAGCCTTGTTTCTTGTGATTACCCATGTCTCATCCAAATTTTTTTTAAATACCCATTTGGTTCCAATAACAGGGTTGTCCCTTGACCTTTCTACCAAACTCCATAATTGATTTCTGGTGAACTGATTCAGTTCTTCTTGCATAGCTAGGACCCAAGCTTCATCTTGCAAGGCTTCTTTAACGTTCTTTGGTTTTATCTGTGAAACAAAAGCTAGATAGTCACATGTAAGAGTGTTTCTTCTTGTTCTTACCCCAACTTGTGGATCGCTAATTATATACTCTTTTGGTTAGCTCTCGGTATACTTCCATTCTTTTGGTAATCCTTAATCAATGTCCTCTTCTTCTTGTCGTAATTCTTCTATTGGTGGATCATCCTGTTGTTTGTCTTCTTGGAGTGAAAGTTCTTCCATCTGTTCAGTTAGTTTACCTACATCTACATCATATGAATACCTTTCTCTCCCTTTGGAAAGATGGTTAACTTTGTCAAACTTGACGTGTGCAGTCTGTTCTATAAGAAGAGTATGCTTATTAAATACTCGGAAAGAATTGAGTTTAGAAATATACTTGAGAAAAATACCTTCGTCGCTTTTTTGGATCAAGCTTCCCCAAGTTATCTTTGCCATTGTTTAGTATATAGCACTTGCATCCGAATGGCTTCAGGTGGCTACTATTTAGCTTCTTTCCTTTAAACAGCCCATATGATGTCTTCTTTAATATTGGTATGATCGTTGCTCTATTAATGATGTAACAAGCTGTGTTCACTGCTTCAGCCCAAAAGTATCTAGGAAGCTTATATTCTGCTAACATAGTGATGGGAATCAACACCGAGCATGTACATTTTATTTTTGTATTGTGTCCTTTTATTTATTTTTTATATCCTTGGGAAAGTATATGTGCAATTGTAAGGCTTTATAAGCCAATGTGTCATTCCCTAGGATTCTTTAGGTTTATTTGTAAAATGTCAGTAGGTCCAGCAAGGGGGCCCCCAGTCCTTCCCCATTGGTCCACCTAAGCCATGTGGGGCTGGTCAACCATCCTAGGTGACTTCTAGAAGGTTTGAATGTCAATTGGACACATGGGGGACAAAGGTTACAAAATGTCAACAATTCCAACCCTTGGTCAAGGGGGCGCCCCCACCCTTTAATCCTTTTTTTAATTGTGTTCCAAACCACATGGGATAAATAAATGTGGTCTCCCCCTTATGCCCCTCCCAATTCTAGATCTGAGGGCATTTTGAGTCATTTTTCATTTTATATAAATACTTGTATTTCCACATTTTAGACAATTTAACGAGAAGAAAAAAATTGTGCAAGCTTGGAGCAACCTGCGCCCCCTCCTCTCTCTCTCTGGTTCCTTCCTCATCCTTCAGCATTTCAGGGTGTAGAACCCTTCTATCTTAGCCCCTCTACCTCCGGATTCTATCTCTGCCGCCGCCGCCGTTCGTGCCGCCATCGAGCCACCGCGAAACAAGTTCGGAAGTTCTGTCCAAGGTTCTGTTTTGCTGGACAGAGGGTTACTCCGAGAATTTTAGCTCCCAACTCCTACATCTTCTGGAGCTGAGATTTTTAGGGTGAGTTCTAGAGGTCATCACCACATCCCAGAAAAATCAAAAAACATTTCAGCCCCCGTTTTCTATATTTCCATTTTTGTGCTTCCCAATCCACCAGTTCTGTCTGCAGTCTGTCCAGTGT
The DNA here is from genome assembly GCA_022559845.1 of Amorphophallus konjac. Taxonomy (NCBI): domain Eukaryota; kingdom Viridiplantae; phylum Streptophyta; class Magnoliopsida; order Alismatales; family Araceae; genus Amorphophallus; species Amorphophallus konjac. The sequence continues at coordinate 264,714 of JAHNEJ010003369.1, read as the reverse complement.
TACAGCTACTCTGAGTTTCCCCCTTTCGACCCCCTTCTTGATTTTTGTTTGAACCTCCAATTTTATTGGGGATTCTGTCCATCTAATACCACTTCCACAAATTTTCTTGTGAATTTAGGATCTCGTTTATATTTTCAAAAAAATCACTTCATATCCCAAGTTCTGTTCTGTCTCTGCTGTCCAGATCCGACCACCCGGTACTAGAAAATACTTTCCCCCAGTCAAATCTCCATCAAACCTTTCATAAAAATTATTCCCATTTTCCTCTCTTCGCCCTCTACCACTTTCATAAAGCGCTCAACAGCTGAATCGGAGGTCTAAAATGCGGTCAACGCCAACTCTCAGGAAAAAGCACTTCTGTCCTGAGATTTCGGGTTCTGTCAACCAGCAGATTGGAAATTCGGCTAAGACCAGATCTGGGATAGCCAATTTTTTCTCTCTGGCCATAGATCGAAAATTTTTGAGTTAGCTTTCCAACGGCGCCAGTTTCGCGTCGATCCGACGTCGGTGCCGATCACAGCATCAGTTTTTGTCGAGACGCGCAGGTCTGAAATAGAATTCAGATCCGTGGGCAGCAACTCCGACCAGCACTGATCGGAGTCTCCTCGCCTTCCGCGAGGCGAACCAGCGCGCCGCCTTCCCAGGAAACGCCCCTCCGGACGTCCCCATCACAGCGGTGCCGCTCCGGGCCCACACGGCCCCACTGACCAGCACGTGGGTCCCACGATCGTGAGTATGTGTGCCGCCGAAGCTACACAAGAAGCTGCCCGTCAACCCGAACCCGCTACTCCCGGGTCCCGCTGTGTCGCCCTTCACCTCCCTGCGTGGAGTGGGCAGTAAAGTCATTGCTGTAGTTTATGTAATTTATTGTTCCGGGAGTACGAGATCGGCCGGGATCGTCTTCCCCACGCCAGGCGCGTGGAGGTATCGTATTCGCTCATTTACTCGGCATTTGCTTTGTTCGTATATACTTGTTTATGCCGCTGCTAGAGAGCATGTGTTAGGGCGATTAGCTCGATATATTTATTTCACCGCTGCTGCGAGAGAGAGCGAGACCGTCCCGTGACCCGATCCGGGCACGACGAGAGAGTTTGACCACCCTAGCTCACTGCCGATTTCTCAACCGTGCACGTCCGTACGCTTCCCTCGTTAGGGGCGATCGCGAGCTTGCTTAGAGTCCAAGGGTCTCATATCCAATTGGAGTCGAGTCGCGTGTCCGTCCCGCATCAATTTGGTATCAGAGAGCCAGTTGAGTCTAGGGTGTCTAAAAGAAATAAACAAAAAAAGAGAGTCATTTACGTCGAGTCTAAGTCTAAGTCGGTCTAAGTGTCACATTTGCATACCATTAATTGGTATATCAAAAGGTGTTGTTTGAACGTTAGGCTACGCCTACCGGGAAGGCCGCACACTTGCGCGAGTGATCTTCGGATCGATTAACTCCGCCACGTACCGAGTCTTGGTTTAAGTCTAGGGTCCTTGGTGTGCATTAGTTAGTGCATTCCAACCTTGCATAGTCGGTCTAGTGTCTTGTCACCGTTTGCCTGCATGTCCACTACCCGCCACCCCCATGGCCGTTCCCCAAGACCATGCGTCCGAGTGGTCATCCCTGGTGGCCCAATTCAACACCTTCATGGCCCGACCCTTGGGTTTCACCCATATCATTTCTAAAGCCACTCTACCCAATGGGTCCACAACGGAACTCCATTTCACTAATAGGGAGTCAGATAATTGGGTTTCTCTTGATATCGTGGAGTCCCTCTCCAAGACGGGCGAAATTATCCGTGACGGTGATTTTGCTTATGTCGAGTTCCAAAGGAGGATCGGCTCCGAATTTTACTGCGATGGTGCATGGTGCAATATTGGTACGCTAGCAGGACCATGCATTATATTAGGGCGACCATGGTTGGAAGAGAGGAGAGCGACCTTTGACCGGGATAGGAGGACCTGCACCTTATATCCACCTCACCTACCCGGCGAGTTCGTCTTCCACGACGACATTCAGCTGACCACCTTTGTGTCACCAACCACCCACCCCTATCAGTCTGCTCCGCCTACGGACTCATGTCCACTACCTCCCCCGGAGCCCAACCATGTGGCCCCTAGCCACTTCTCCGATCCGTGTCATTCACATTCCCCTACCCTAGAGGACACACATACCGAGGATGTCCCACCCATGCTTATTATAGTTGATTATGAGGCTGACCAAGAGTTGGTCGAGGAGTACCACGCTGATGTTTTTGGGCAAGAGAGTGAGCCAATAGAGGGACAGGGACTGTCAGCCACCCCACTCCCACCGGTCATCCCGGACCTGTCTATCTTGCCCACTTTGTCTCGGTGGACCCCACCATCCCACTTCTACCTGTCTCTCCTACGGTAGCGCAGCCACTAGTGACTACCGTACCACTGTCGACACTCTATGTTGACACGGTATGGTTTGATTTCTGCCATGCGTACGAGAAACAGTCTCCGGACTTCATTATTATCGTGCTTTACACTAGACGTCCGGATTACATTCTCGTCACCCATCCCCTGATCCTCCCACACTTTCATACCCGAGGACGAGTCTTCTCGAACCGGAGACGGTTGACGAAGGATGGAACTCATGGCATTAAGTTGTGGGTTAGTCTCTCTTTACACGTAGTGTATGTAGACGGTGACCGTCATCCTTACCGAGTCTTCCTTCGTGTGTCCCTTGTGTTGTGTCTCTTTGTCGTCAGTCATAGTAGTACTAAGAGTGTTCAAGTTTGCCTAGGGTCATGTGTGTGAGTCTGTGTTTCATTGTTTGTTCAGCTTGTTAGGGGTCTACATGTGTCTTGTGCAAGCTCGTTGTCGATCTCTTATGAGTGAGAGGCGAGTGGACTTGCTAGAGGAGTATGGGATCAATTCTACATTTATGCCCCAGATCTAGTCACCTACAGGGACCCAGTGGTGATTCCTAGTGAGTCTTCGAGCCGCCTCCTCCCTTTGAGAGTGACCCCACCCGGACTGTCCACCTCTAGCCTCGTTCCCACAGCAGCTTGTGCATATCGAGTATATATGGAATGAGCAGGTGACGATCACTTGGAGTGAAGCGTACCCGCGCTACTTGGCACGGTGACGGATCCGCCGGAGATACTCGAGCAGTCACCCCTTTACTCAACGGGGTCGAGTTCTTCCCACCCGGGGAGAATTGATGGGAATCAACACCGAGCATGTACATTTTATTTTTATATTTGTGTCCTTTTATTTATTTTTTATATCCTTGGAAAAGTATATGTGCAATTATAAGACTTTATAAGCCAATGTGTCATTTCCTAGGATTCTTTGGGTTTATTTGTAAAATGTCAGTAGGTCCAGCAAGGGGGCCCCCAGTCCTTCCCCATTGATCCACCTAAGTCATGTGGGGCTGGTCAACCATCCAAGGTGGCTTCTAGAAGGTTTGAATGTCAATTAGACACATGGGGGGCAAAGGTTACAAAATGTCAACAATTCCAACCCTTGGTCAAGGGGGCGCCCCCCCCCTTTAATCCTTTTTTTAATTGTGTTCCAAACCACATGGGATAAATAAATGTGGTCTCCCCCTTATGCCCCTCCTAATTCTAGATCTGAGGGCATTTTGAGTCATTTTCCATTTTATATAAATACTTGTATTTCCACATTTTAGACAATTTAATGAGAAGAAAAAAATTGTGCAAGCTTGGAGCAACCTGCACCCCCTCCTCTCTCTCTCTGGTTCCTTCCTCCTCCTTCAACATTTCAGGGTGTAGAACCCTTCTATCTTAGCCCCTCTACCTCCGGATTCTATCTCTACCACCGCCGTTCGTGCCGCCATCGAGCCACCGCGAAGCAAGTTCGGAAGTTCTGTCCAAGGTTCTGTTTTGCTGGACAGAGGGTTACTCCGAGAATTTTAGCTCCCAACTCCTACATCTTCTGGAGTTGACATTTTCAGGGTGAGTGAGTTCTAGAGGTCATCACCACGTCCCAGAAAAATCGAAAAAAATTCCAGCCCCCGTTTTCTATATTTCCATTTTCGTGCTTCCCAATCCACCAGTTCTGCCTGCAGTCTGTCCAGTGTTATAGCTACTCTGAGTTTCCCCCTTTCGACCCCCTTCTTGATTTTTGTTTGAACCCCCAATTTTATTGGGGATTCTGTCCACCTAATACCACTTCCACAAATTTTCTTGTGAATTTAGGATCTCGTTTATATTTTCAAAAAAATCACTTCAGATCCCAAGTTCTGTTATGTCTCTGCTGTCCAGATCCGACCACCCGGTACTAGAAAATACTTTTCCCCAGTCAAATCTCCACCAAACCTTTCATAAAAATTATCCCCGTTTTCCTCTCTTCGTCCTCTACCACTTTCATGAAGAGCTCAACAGCTGAATCGGAGATCTACAATGCGGTCAACGCCAACTCTCAGGAAAAAGCACTTCTGTCCTGAGATTTCGGGTTCTGTCAACCAGCAGATTGGAAATTCGGCTAAAACCAGATCTGGGATAGCCAATTTTTTCTCTCTGGCCATAGATCGAAGAATTTTGAGTTAGCTTTCCAACGGCGCCAGTCTCGCGTCGATCCGACGTCGGTGTCGATCGCAGCATCAGTTTTCGTCGGGACGCACAGGTCTGAAACAGAATTTAGATCCGTGGGCAGCAACTCCAATCCGCACCGATCGGAGTCTCCTCGCCTTCCGCGAGGCGAACCAGTGCGCCGCCTTCCCAGGGAGCGCCCCTCCGGACGTCCCCGTCACAGCGGTGCCGCTCCGGGCTTACACGGCCCCACTGACCAGCACGTGGGTCCCACGATCGTGAGTACATGTGCCGCCGAAGCTGCACAAGAAGCTGCCCGTCAACCCGAACCCGCTACTCCCGGGTCCTGCTGTGTCGCCCTTTCCTTCCCTGCGTGGAGTGGGCAGTAAAGTCATTGATGTAGTTTATGTAATTTATTATTCTGGGAGTACGAGATCGGCCGGGATCGTCTTCCCCACGCCAGGCGCGTGGAGGTATCGTATTCGCTCATTTACTCGGCATTTGCTTTATTTGTATATACTTGTTTATGCCGCTGCTAGAGAGGATGTGTTAGGGCCATTAGCTCGATATATTTATTTCACCGCTGCTGCGAGAGAGAGCGAGATCGTCCCCTGACTCGATCTGGGCACGACGAGAGAGTTTGACCACCCTAGCTCACTGCCCGTTTCTCAACCGTGCACGTCCGTACGCTTCCCTCGTTAGGGGCGATCGCGAACTTGCTTAGAGTCCAAGGGTCGTATATCCAATTGGAGTCGAGTCGCGTGTCCGTCCCGTATCACATAGTTTTAGCCATATCCAGTAATGCTCTATTCTTTCTTTCTGCAACTCCATTCTGTTGAGGGGTTCTTGAAGCTGAGAAGTTATGCTCAATCCCTTCTTGTTCGCAGAGTTTTTGAAACTCTGCATTTTAAAATTCTCTACCATGATCGCTTCTCAATGCTATAATGGTATGCTTCTGGTTCCTCTGAATTCTTTTACTGAACTTGACAAGTGATTCAAATGCATTTGTTTTGTGCTCTAGAAAGGTAACCCAAATGAATCTTGAGTAATCATCTATGATTACTAAACTATAGTTCTTCCCTTCGAGACTAGTAGTTTTCATAGGTCCAAATAAATCCATATGTAGTAGCTCCAAAGGCTTGCTGGTTGTAACAATATTTTTACTATGAAAAGAGTTTCGAACCTACTTGCCTTTCATGTATGTTTTACAGATTGACAGATCTTTCATTCTTCTTTTGGGAAGTCCATCGACCAGGTCATACTTGATTAGTTTATGCATGATTCCTTGACTTGCATGACCCAATCTTCTATGCCATAGTTCTACTTCTTTGGCTGTATGACACACTTGCTGTTGTTTTAATTCATCCAAATATATTACATACATATTCTTTTCTCGATGTACCTTAAAGGTTATTTTCTCACTGTTAGGCTCAAGAATCAAGTAGTGATCAACCTTAAATTTCACTTGATGTCCCTTGTCGCACAGCTGACTGATGTTTAATAGATTGTGCTTTAGCCCTTCTACATATAGTACTTCCTCGATACATTGGATAGATTTAAGTCATATTGTTCCTATTCCTTTGATCCGTCCCTTTCCATTATCTTCATAGGTCATTGTTCCTCCATTTTTGTCTCTGATTGTTGTGAATATTGACCTATCCCCTGTCATATGCCTTGAACAACCACTGTCGAGATACCATTTGGTGATGCTGTTTTCAAGGCACTCCTGCATAGAAGAGTTTATTTCTTGGGTACCCAAATCATCTTAGGTCCTTTGGGATTAGATGAGGTGTGTAAGAATGCATTAGATCTCCATCGTAAGTGTTTATTATTTAAAGCTTGTTTTATTGGTGTATGACCCTTGGTTCTAGAATAATTTTTATTAGTTCCCGCCTTTTCAAATTTTAGTCAGGGGTATTTTTTATATAAGGTAGGCGGAGGTTCATATTTTGGTTTTAAATAGCTCAGTCCTTTTTTTCTGAAATTTCTTCTTTGAAAATTTAAGACTTGGTTAAGCCCTTGTTCTGGTGTTACAAATTTTTCTGAGGTTTTCTTAGTATAAGTTTCTCTTTCCTTAAGATCATTATTTCAATATTTTTTATCATTAACTCATTATCCCTGTCTTTTATAATGTCTATGCTATTTTTTTTATATGAAGCCGAGTCATCAAGTGGGAAAAGGGAGAGTGCACCCCCATTCCAAAGGAAGGGAATGTTCTCACTCCACCAAATCACCACTTTGATGCTTTATTTTATTGATTTATCAAGGAAATGCAATTACAAAAGGAGGCCAAGCCTATGTAGTACAATGAAGATGAATGATAGGAAAAAGAACTATACAAGCCTCCTACGGAAGTTGGGGATGCCTTTGACATCCGCAATTGCATATCCTCTAGCCATTGTAGGCAATTCTCTAATTGAAAAAAATTCCAAGTTACTTCTGACTAGCACTGCATGATTGGCTAGTGCATCTGCTAGCTGATTGCCCTCTCTATACGTGTGAATAATGGAGCAATGAAACTGGGAGAATATTTTTTATCATTAACTCATTATCCCTGTCTTTTATAATGTCTATGCTATTTTTTTTTATATGAAGCCGAGTCATAAAGTGGGAAAAGGGAGAGTGCACCCCCATTCCAAAGGAAGGGAATGTTCTCACTCCACCAAATCACCACTTTGATGCTTTATTTTATTGATTTATCAAGGAAATGCAATTACAAAAGGAGGCCAAGCCTCTGTAGTACAATGAAGATGAATGATAGGAAAAAGAACTATACAAGCCTCCTACGGAAGTTGGGGATGCCTTTGACATCCGCAATCACCACTTTTATAATGTCTATGCTATTGGTTAATGAATTGTTGCTTTTATTTAATTCATTAAGACTTTCTTTAAATTCATCATTTAGTTCATCATCACTTTAGTTAATTCAACAATATTTTATGTTAAAAAATCACAATGTGAACATTTTTCTTCCTTTAGTTTTTTATGCTCCTTTTTAAGTTTTTTCAATTCTTTGCTTACGATTTAAAATTTTTCATAATATTCTTCTAAAGCATCCTCTAAAGAGTAATCTAAATCTGAATCAAAATTGAGATTAGATTCACGTACCTGATCTGGGTCAGATTCATGGTCGGCCATCAAGACCAAATTTGCTTCATCCTCTGAGCTTGAGGTAAGAGTTGCTGGAAGCTGTATCTTCGTCTTCCCAAGCTATTACCATGGCCTGTTGCCAAAATGTTTTATACTTTAAATTTTCTTGTTTCCTTGCCTTTTCCTCTTCTTTTTTGAGCTTTGGGCATTCTGTTCTTAGATGCAACGATTTGTTGCATTCATAACAGATGAATTCCTCCTTTTTGTTTGCTTCATTTTTGAACGACATTCTTTTCATCTGAAGTTTTGGAGGTTGGCCAAATTTCTATACTTTCTTTCTCCGTATGATCTTTTGCAGTCTTCTAGATAGCATATCTACTTCATCATCTGAATCTATGCATGTTTCTTCCTCTGTATCATATTTCTCTGCCTTGAGAGCATTGGTCTTCATACTTGTGGAGGTCTCACCCAATCTTTGCATATTGATCTCATGCGCCATGAGAGATCCAACTAATTTTTCTAATGACATTTGAGATAAATTGTTGGTTTCTTCAATGACTGTTACCTTGGGAGTCTAGCTACTTGACAAAGATCTGAGAATCTTCCTTACCGTATCTCTAGATGAGTATTCTTTGTCAAGTGCCACTAGTCCATTTGTGATGTTGGTGAATCGACAGTACATCTGAGAAATGGTTTCTGTAGGTAACATCTTAAATTGCTCGTATTGAGATACGAGAATATCTACTCTCATCTCCTTCACTTTATCAGTTCCTTCGTAAGTAAACTTTAGTTTTTCCCAAATTTGTTGAGCCATTTTGCAGACTGATACTCTGTTGAATTCCGTTCTTGATAGTCCACAACACAGATGATATTTCGCCCTGGCATTCAAAGAGACATTACTTTTATCAATAGTAGTCCACTCTTCTCTGGGTTTAGTGATGAGAAGATCAACCTCCTCAACTATCGTCCATAGGTCATAGTTCTAGTTTTTAAGGAAAAACTCCATATGAGTTCTCTTAAGCATAATCTGAGCCGTCAAATAATGGAGGACGGTTGACAGATTGACCTTCACTCATCTCAATCATGGAGAACTTTTACTCTCAGATCGTGATATTTATAAAATATGAGAGCATGGGCTCTGATACCACTTGTTGCCCAGATATGACTATAAGCCCAGAGGGGGGTGAATGATTTTTCAAAATAAATTGCAACAAGATGGACATGAAACTTTAGTGATAACAATAGACTAAGCAGAGTTATGAATATTAGTAGAGTTTATGTGTACTACAGATGCTAGTTATGCAGAAAGTAAAATACAAAAGCAATCACACAATGAGACATATATTTTATACTGGTTCGGCACTGATCTCTTATCAGCCCTATGTCCAGTACCAAGCAACAACTGGGATTTCCACTAACTCCCCCAACTGGGAATTAATACAGTTCCTATTTTTGCACAGGTGTTCAACATACCGCGGGCATCCCTTCACTTGGATCCTAGCTAAATTCTAAGTTTAGTCAAGCTCAACCAATTTTCATGCTTGCCAAGCCTACAGGATATTGATCTCCTGTGGGTACTCTTGCTCTCAAGCAAGGACTTCTCCCCTCAAAGAGAAGAACACATCTTAAACTGAGGTTACACAAATAAAGCCTCTATAATAGACAGAGTTTGTACAATTAAACTCAGAGTGTTCAAGATGAAGAAAATAAAGAATGACAAAGCAACAATCTTTAACGAAAACACTGAAAACCTAAAAGGAAGATCACAATGTTGCAAAGGCTTTTGAGGTTGTAGCAGAATGATTGGGTAGGGATTTCTCTTCTTGAGCTTTCTCTCTTGTAGAGGATTTGGTTGAGAAAGATTGTATCTCTAGAAATCCGGGGCTACCTGTCAACCCGCCATACAATGCGACATACCTTGCCAAGGCTGGGCCCACACGCTCGGAACGCCTCTCTCAACACTTTGCAATGGAAACACTTTGCAATGGAAACTTGTTTGCTGGTAGTAGGAAATCTCACATGAATGCTCGATTTGTATTGTGCTCTCTGCTTATCTTTGCTCCATGTATATCCTATAAATTTATAGCTCTTTCCAGACTTTGGTTCCGTTAGATACAAGCAATGCATGTTAGACAGAACCAACTAATCGTTAGTCATAATAAGCTATTCGTTAGACTTGAAAAATATATGTTAGACACAGAATATAGATCATTAGATAAAGTTTGAATCTTTTCTACTCTTGTAGTTTCAAATCTACCAGAGAAGATCTGCTGCTTTTTCAGTTCTCAAAAATATCTCCAAAATATATTTTTTTATATGCGATCAGGTATCTCTATCACTCTATAGTTGTCACACATAGAGACAATTATTTTTATTTATGCGGTCAAAGTATTACATTTCTCTCCGTTGTTCCTATAGGCTATTATGTGTCAGACCTTTTGCCATCTTGTCCCTCCTGAAATGCATCGAAGAAGATGTCTTTCCTTTTCTGTCAATCGAATATATCTACAAGGTTTACATGTATACATGTCTTCGATATGGATAGCATTTAATGCTTTATTCGGCTACATTTAATGTATTTTGAATTTTGGAGGTTTCCCTCGACAACTTGGACAGAGATATTTCTATGGGATAAGCATCTTTATCAATCAGCTAGTAATTTCAGAAGACATAAAGCTACATTTTTAGAAGAGATATTGTTTCTATTTGAGATTGTCTGAAGATGAGCCAGTACGCATGAGACAACTCATTCAATATATACTTTATTTAGAGCTATCAGAAAATAGTAGAGATAACACAAATAACTTTGCAGTGTGAAAGTTTATCATAAAAAGCTAGATTAAGATAAGCGAAATGCATTTGTTAGGATAGGCGAAGTTTCTACTTTTATATCGCCTAAGTTAAGTGATAGCGCGTATGTTGACAAGATAGGCGTAGTGCAAGTGCCTATAAGTTTCATCTTTATTAGATAGGCTAAGCTTTCTTTAGATATTTAGGATAGGTGAAGCGAAAAGGATAGGCGAAGTGTTTCAGAACCTTAGTGAAATGAGTATGCCTATGTGATTGAATATCACCTAAGTGATAGGCAAAGAGGGTGGGCGAAGAAGATAGGTGAAGAAGTGCCTAAATGAATTGCAGCAACTATGTGATTTTATCTTTTTGTAAAGATAGGCGATCGTATGAGATAGACAAAGTAGAAAGATAGGCAAAGTGAATTTTAGTCGCTTGATGAATAGGATAGGCGATCGTCTTTCGCCTAAGTTGGTGGGATAGGTGAAGTAACGCATAATTGATTTTCTGCCTATGTGATGGAGATAGGCGAAACCGATAGGCGGAGAAGTGCCTAAGATCTTTTTATATCGCCTAAGTGTGATTTTAATTCCTATAATATATTTAGATAGACTTTCAAATATTTTCTATAATCACGTAAGTTCTGCTTTTCTTATTTTTCAGCTCTTAATCCTTTAGCCAGTTCTGCTTTTCTTATCATCACTGAATCATTAGAATTTGTACATGTGACAACCTAAGAACCGGATACCGGGAAGAACCTGATACCATTCGAATTCTGTCCCGCCGCCCACGAGCCGGAGGGCTCGAAAGGGCTAAAAGGAGTGTGGAGGTATAAAGAAATAGGAAATAAAGCAGGACGATTCAATAATTAACAGAAATAGATAATCTAATTACAGAGTCCAATCCAACAAAAGTACAGTCTACGGTAGAGAAATGTACCCAATACCGAGTGAACACTCGGCCCGACGAGCTGGCAACTAAGAACCTCCGCGCAACACCATCGAACCGCGAGGAAGAACCGCAACACCTGAAAAGTAGGGGTGAGCCTCCTATCACTGGCTCAGTAGGGGTCCCGTGGAACCCCAACTGTAAACAACGGCGGTAGCGAAAAGCAGCAACAAAAGTAGGAACAGTAAACACGGTGGCCAATAAAACCTCGGCTCCACAGCTACTCCTACTGTATCGGAAAACACGCCCTGATCTCACAGTCGGGAGACCACTAGACTAACAGGAAAACCTCTGGCTACACTGCCAGGAGAACCATTACGACACCACTGTCGTAGAGGCCCGTCTCACAGACAAAGGCCCAACCCAACTACCTAAGACCACGCGATCTGGGTAGACACGATCATGACCTCGCCATCGTGAACCCTACACTGTCTAGGGAAAAGACCCTCGGTAACGCTCACCGGAAACCCTAGACCTCTACCTCGGGAAACACACAGAACCTACACGTAAAACCATGTCTCGTAGACGGGAAACGGAAGCTCGAGTCATGAGAAACTCACGTCACGTGATGGGAGTACCTGTCCACCAGAAGCAAGGCCGGATGCGTCCACTGACGACTTGGTCCGCAGCCTCAGGTGTCTCCCTACTCGCCCCAGGCGGAAATTGAGACACCGAACAGTAACCAGGATCACAAAATAAGGACTAGCTGGGGTTGCGCTCGTCAATGCGGGTCCGACGCCTCCAACCGCGTGTGCACACACAGACCATACGCCCTAGGTCAGATCCTCTAGCTGGTTCTTCCCCAAAGCCCGGACTCAGGCTGCGCGAAGGGGCCCTACGGTAACCAGCCTAAAAATCATCTCTCTCGGGTAAGCCGCTCCACCACTCCCTGGTGGTTCAGCACACGTGTGCTGTAAGAAGGCTACGACTAGTGGGGAGTCACTAACGTGATCACAGAAAGTCACGCACGCACCCATCGCGAGTAACACTGAGTAACAGGTGGCTTGAGACCACCAGACTCTGGATGGTCCACTAGACCTACTAAGCCCACCGGTCCTTGAGTCACGTGACTCGAGTCAAGACCGCTGCACATGACGGCACAGTGCCGATAATCTAGTCTAATCTCTAGGTCTGAAACCATGGTAGCACGATTCCCAAGGTAGCTCACAAGCCGCCGAGTCGATCCCCTATCCAAGGGAAAAGCGGGAAACCTCCAGCCCCAGGCTGGGTGACTGGACTCATAGTCCAAGGCCAAATTCGCGGCCATCTCGGAAAACGCCTTCCAGAGAACCCACGTCGTGCAGAGAAAACCCTCCGCACTCATACCGCCTCACGGCGACTCGATCTAGCGAGAACACGAAAGCCGGAACACATGGGGTCATTCGGACCCCCAAACCCCACGGGCACGCTAATTGAGGTAACACGGTGCCTCCAGACACTCAAAAACACGGACACGGAACCCACGGGCCTCCGGGAGATCCCCGGGGCCATAGGTCGGTCATAGGGTCTCAACTGGACCGACCGGGGCCAAACAATGCGAACGGAACACGGCTAGCATAGAAAATCGAGTGGCGGTCCTCCCTGGACCGTCACCTCAAGTGGCGGTCCACTCTGGACCGCAAGCCCCCAAATAGCGGTCCCCTCAGGACCGCAACTTGCCAAAAACACCTGGCAGCATGCGGTCATCTCCAGACCGCAACCAGGAGAATGCAGCCATCTCCCTGGCCGCAACTCGGAGGAAACGATCAGACACCTACCCGCCCTCTCCGGACCCACGAAGTGACAGTCCTGGCTTGACCGCCACTATCAAGTGGCGATCAGTCGCGAGACCGCTACTTTGAACCGACTTAAGGGGACAAGTGGCGGTCCTCAGAGGGCTGCCTCTTCCAGTGGCGGTCTCTGGTACGACTGCCTCTTGCCTCCTAACCCAAAAACGGCGAACTCCGCGGAAAACCCCATTCCACGTCCCGTTCACACCCATGTGAAGGGGAAAACAAGGGGAAACCATTCCCCAGCCTCTCTAGCACCGAGAGGACCCATTCAAACCCCAAAAACGCGATCAAAACACGAAATCCGGCTCACACCCCAAAATCACACATTTTAACCCTGGCGGGAAAATAAACCCTCTCGGCTTGCCTCGGGCTATCTCGCGGTAAATGAAGTACAGGGGTTAAGGAACCATCCCCCTACCTCCATCGAAGATTCCGCACACCGGGGATGCCGATCCGCCAAGAAAACGCCGCACGAACCGCCGCGGCGCCCTAAACTCACGGCCGAGCTTCGCCGCGCCTCCACCGCCTCGATCCTTGCCCATCCTCGCCTGCATTGCCTCCGCGTCGCCCCCGCCTCGCTCTATCGGCCGTCGGAGAAGAGAGGGGAGAAAGAGAGAGCGTGAGAGAAGAGAGATGGAGAGAGTGAGAAATGAGAGATGGGGAGAGAGAAAAGGGGTTGGGTTTAAATAGAAAATTCAGAATTTCAGGAAAATATGAAAAATAGGGAAAAATACTCCCCACGATCCTTGGAAAACGCATAACGCGCCTGCAACGTCCCGAAGTTGGAGAATGCAACAGTTCGCCCTACATGGGGTTCCGAAGGCTCAACAGACAAAAACACGCGTAAACCGCAAAACTCAACCCGGGAACCACAAAAGTGATCCGAAACCCATGGATCATGATCCGATAAACTCGGGATGTTACAACCCTCCCCCCTTAAATAAATTTCTTCCTCGAAATTTGGGACAAGCACCATGCCACTGGGGGAGAACACCGCGAACTAATTGACAACACTGTCAGAGCTCAACAAAGATCTCGATTCTCGCGAAAGCACCGATCCTGAGGGATACGGCCAGACCATAATCACGAGCAACATGCCTCGCTCCAAACGCAATGCACCTCGATCATCAGAGCAAGCATAACACAAGAGGACACAAGTTTGGCACCACCTCGGTCACATGGAAATCCAATCACGGCACCTCTGCCACAATCTCGCTCACAGAGGAGACACAATCCTCGTTACGAGAAACAGCCACCGACCAAGCCATGCTCAGCGGACCAAATAAACGTCAGCCTCTCTACCAGTTGACTGATCTCACGCCCTGCACAAGGGACGACCATCACTGAGCCTCCAACCGGCTCACACAGTCATCTCAGCTGACTGCGACAATTCGTCGGCTCTACGCCAAGGACCGTCTCACACCTGGCAAGCCGAACGCCAACAATAGCACGGGACCAACTCTGCCAGAACTCAAACTTCAACAAAGCCTAGATCCCATCCGAAAAAAGCACATCACAGAAATGGCTACTAAAGGTCTCGCTTGTACACGGCTTTCGCCATTCTTGATGCGCAACTACCAGCATCATCTGTCTGTGAAAGACCAATCACCGATCACCAGACACTCGTCAATGGGAAACCCTTGACTTACTCAGCTTCTTCCTTCTTTCCTAGTCCTTCACCAGGTCTGAAGGGTACATTCCAAATCTTGTCAGGCCATCCGTTGACTCACGCACAGACCAACACCACATCTGATCTCGAGCCTCACGCCAACTCTACCCTCTCAGGGGAGCATGGCGGAACCAATTGACAAGAATCCAGAATCTTCGGTCCTCACCTCACTCGACTCAGACTTACATGGGAACCCTCCCATGATGGTCACCAGACCAAGGACCACCATTCAACGTCAACGTCCCTCAAGGGACCACCACACACAGGCATCGTCCGATTGCTATCCAATCACAAATTATCTCAATTACTTCGAATGGACTCCTGCCGATCCCGATTCCGCTCTTACCACAGAGTCACGGGACATAACCGAGCAATTAACGGCACACGACTCCAAGTTGACCAAGTGTCACTTGCTATCACAGCAACCTGGTCGACAACGCCGCGACCAATGCACACGGGTCCCCAGACAATACACATCTTACCATGGTCGACCACGTGGCTAGCCTTACCAGCCGCTCGCAACTATCAACTGGGACCCATAATCTCTCAGAGATCACTTCTCCAGAATACGATCTCATCCAAGAACACAACTTCCAACACAAGAACAGGATACTCATACGGCGCACTTGCCAACATATTTTCCCAAGTCTTCATCCTGCCAGTGCCATGAACCACAATATCTCAAGCAACGGCACAGCAACAACACGTCTCACATCGAGGAACCAATCCTCCGATGCTCTACACATCCTCTGGAAATCTGCCCGTAGCAACCAACGTTACGATCCCACCACGCTTCCGCTATGCACTCTGATCCACATGCTCAGCTAACACCGATGACTCGGGATCCATCATCCCGATGATCCTCAACTCGACTGGCTGACTCCAAACAATAGGGTGAGGAAAACTCAATTACCTCAAACCCAGAGCACAGATTCTCTCTCCAAATCTAGCAATCCTCTGCAACTCCGCAGACTCCAATCCCCAAGACATCGAAAATCACAACACCAGCCACAAGTCTTCACAAGCACTTCCCGACTGGCACACATCCTTCCGGAATAATGCCAACACCCTTACACAATAAGGGAAATGGGCACGACTTCTCACAGGTAATCACCTTGCCAAAACATAGGACTCGTCTCGCACGGACTTCATGGCACACACGAGGAGGCCAACCAATCCGGACACACGATGCAAGATGACGAACCTTAGCCAAACGCAATTCTCTCCGACCAAAGGAGAGACCAATCACACCTCTGACAAGTCGGGAGACCTTCCGCGCTTGGCCCGACCTCGAGCCTTGCGCACGTTGGGAATTGCGCCTTCCAGTACCAAGAAAACCCATTACTACCATCAGGTCGGCTCCTCTGGCAACACTCACCAAGTGTTCCGTCGGACAACATTCATAGCATCTCTCGATGCACCACCACCGCAATTCCTCGAACTGCAACACACCACGCCAAGAGCCACAACACGAGCCATAATCGGCAACCACCAACGCTCATCCTCGAGTCTCGTACTCACCGCAGAACCTTCACATTTCGAGCCAAATAAAGGGCGAACACAACCCGTTTACACGCAGAAGCGCAGGACTTAGAGCTCACGGGGACAACCCCATCCAATCTTGCCTCGAAATCCGCAAAAATAACCGGGACCGACACGTCATTTCTGACGCTACAGAGTATAACAGGAAAAACTAGGCTCGACAATCAACAGCTCACCAGGAAGATCCTCCGCTCGCCCGAGCACACCTCTCGATCAGAACATCCATTCTGCCACCTCAAACCACGACCTCAAACCTCAAGGGCTGGATAAACCTCAAGCTGGAGTGGCCAAACTCTATAATAGCTCCCTCAGAGCACGCTCACGGCCACTTGACCACGAACAATCCTCGCCAGCCACCTGACCTCGCTACAAATACCTTGAACGCAGCACCGCAATCGTACACCTGCCGGCAACCTCTGCCCAACACAGCACGACTGGGGCCACCACCCATCGGGAAGAAATCTCTCTATCACATCCCTTGGGCCCCACACCGGCACTCCGACGAGAACAAAACCGCCTTCACAGCGCCAACGCAGCGCACACAAGCTCTTACGCAAGAAACCAAGCGGAAAACAAGTATAAAACCCTATGCCAGCTGCCGACTGTACTGGACCTTACGGACTCTGATCACTGCAATATCTCGAATTCCCATGTACGTCCACAACCACTGCTCTGATATCAACTGTGACGACCCAAGATCCGGATACCGGGAAGAACCTGATACCATTCGAATCCTGGTCCGATGCTCACGAGCCGGAGGGTTCGGAAGGGCTAAAAGGAGTGCGGAGGTACAAAGAAATAGGAAATAAAGTAGGACAATTCAACAATTAACAGAAATAGATAATCTAACTATAGAGTCCAGTCCAACAAAAGAACAGTCTAGGGCAGAGAAACGTACCCAACACCGAGTGAACACTCGGCCCGGCGAGCTGGCAACTAAGAACCTCTGTGCAGCACCCTCGAACCTCGAGGAAGAACTACCACACCTGAAAAGCAGGGGTGAGCCTCCTATCACTGGCTCAGTACGGGTCCCGCGGAACCCCAACTGTAAATAACGGCGGTAGCGGAAAGCAGCAACAACATCAAGAACAACAAACACGGTGGCCGGTAAAACCTTGGCTCTACAGCTACTCCTACTGTACCGGAAAGCACGCCCCGATCTCACAGTGGGGGGACTACCAGACTAACTGAAAACCTCTGGCTACATTGCCAGGAGAACCATTACGACACCACTGTCGTCGAGGCCCGTCTCATAGACAAAGGCCAAACCTAAGACCACACGGTCTGGGTAGACACGATTACGATCTCGCCATCGTGAACCTTACACTGTCTAGGGAAAAGACCCTCGGTAACGCTCACCGAAAACCCTAGACCTCTATCTCGGGAAACACATGGAACCTACACACAAAATCACGTCTCGCAGACGGGAAACGGAAGCTCAAGTCACGAGAAACTCACGTCACGTGACGGGAGTACCTGCCCACCAGAAGCAAGGCCGGATGTGTCCACTGACGACTTAGTCCGCAGTCTCAGGTGTCTCCCTAATCGCCCCAGGCGGAAACTGAGACACCGAACAATAACTAGGAACACAAAATAAGGACTAGCTGGGGTCGCGCTCGTCAGCGCGGGTCCGACGCCCTCAACACGTGTGCATACACAGACCATGAGCCCTAAGTCAGATCCTCTAGCTGGTTCTTCCCCAAAGCCCGGACTCAGGCTACGCGAAGGGGCCCTACGGTAACCAGTCTAAAAATCGTCTCTCTCGGGTAAGCCGCTCCACTACTCCCTGGTGGGTCAGCACACGCGTGCTGTAAGAAGGCTACGACTAGTGAGGAGTCACTAATGTGATCACGGAAAGTCACGCACGCACCCCTCGCGAGTAACACGGAGTAATAGGTGGCTCGAGGCCACCAGACTCTAGATGGTCCACTAGACCTACTAAGCCCACCGGTCCTTGAGTCACGCGACTCGAGTCAAGACCGCTGCACATGACGGCACAGTGCCGATAATCTAGCCTAATCCCTAAGGCTGAAACTACGGTAGCACGATTCCCAAGGCATCTCACAAGTCGCCGAGTCGATCCCCTATCCAAGGGAAAAGCGGGAAACCTCCAGCCCCAGACTGGGTGACTGGACTCACAGTCCAAGGCCAAATTCGCGGACCACTCGGAAAACGCCTTCCGGAGAACCCACGTCGTGCGGAGAAAGCCCTCCGCACTCATACCACCTCACGGCGACTCGATCTAGCGAGAACACGAAAGCTCGGAACACATGGGGTCACCCGGACTCCCAAAACCTACGGGCACGCTAATCGAGGTAACACAATACTTTCGGACACCAAAAAATACGGACACAGAACCCACGGGTGTCCGGGACATACTCGGGGCCATAGGTCGGTCATAGAGTCTCAACCAGACCGACCGAGGCCCAAACAATGCGAACGGAACACGGCTAGCACGGAAAACCGAGTGGCGGTCCTCCCTAGACCGTCATCTCAAGTGGCAGTCCACTCTGGACCACGAGCCCCCAAATAGCGGTCCCCTCAGGACCGCAACTTGTCAAAAACACCTGGCAGCATGCGGTCATCTCCAGACTACAACCAGGAGAATGCGGCCATCTCCCTGGCCGCAACTCGGAGGAAACGGTCAGACACCTGCCAGCCCTCTCCGGACCCACGAAGTGGCGGTCCTGGCCTGACCGCCACTATCAAGTGGCGGTCATTCGCGAGACCGCTACTTCAAATCGACTTAAGGGGACAAGCGGCGGTCCTCAGAGGGTCGCCTCTTCCTGTGGCGGTCTCTGGTACGACCGCCTCTTGCCTCCGAACCCGAATTCCGCGGAAAACCCCATTCCACGCCCCGTTCACACCCATGTGAAGGGGAAAACAAGGGAAAACTATTCCCCAGCCTCTAGCACCGAGAGGACCCATTCAAACCCCCAAAACGCGATCAAAACACGAAATCCGGCTCACCCCAAAATCACACATTTTAACCCTGACGGGAAAATAAACCCTCTTGGCTCGGCTCGGGCTACCAAACTCGTGGTAAATGAAGTACAGGGGTTAAGGAACCATCTTTTTACCTCCACCGAAGATTCCGCGCACCGAGGATGCCGATCCGCCAAGAAAACGCCACACGAACCGCCGCGGGGCCCTGAACTCGCGGCTGAGCTTCGTCGCGCCTCCACCGCCTCGATCCTCGCCCATCCACGCCCGCTCCTCGCCCGCGTCGCCTCCGCCTCGCTCCCGCCTCGCTCCGTCGGCCGCCGGAGAAGAGAGGGGAGAAAGAGAGAGCATGAGAGAAGAGAGAGGGAGAGAGTGAGAAATGAGAGATGGGAAGAGAGAAAAGGGGTTGCGTTTAAATAGAAAATTCAGAATTTTGAAAAAATATGAAAATAGAGAAAAATATTTCCCACGATCCTCGGAAAACGCACAGCGTGCCTGCAATGTCTCGGAGTTGGAGAACGCAACGGTTCGCCCTACACGGGGTTTCGAAGGCTCGATAGGCAAAAACACGCGTAAACCGTAAAACTCAATCCGGGACCCACAAAAGCGATCCGAAACCTACGGATCCTGGTACGAAAAACTCGGGATGTTACAGTGCACAACAGTAATTTTGTCATCACTAAAGTTGATAATGACTATAATTGAATTTACTCTAAGTATACCTAACAATCTTGACTTGCATGGTTGAGCCTTCTATGCCATAAAACTGCATCCTCTTCTTCCTTAGCTGTAAGACATACTTGTTGTGTTCTTAGATCATCCATATATATTACATGCATATTTCTCTCTCTTTGTGCCTTGAATGTGACTTTGTTTCTGTCAGGCTCAAGGATTATGCAGTGTTCTGCTTCAAACTTCACTTGATGCCCCTTATCACGTAATTGACTAATGCTCAGTAGATTGTGCTTTAATCCTTCCACATATAGCACTTTATTTATACATTGGGTAGTTTTAAATCCAATTATTCTTATGCATTTAACTTGTCCTCTTCCATTATCTCCATAGTTTACAGTTCTTCCAGTCTTGTCTCTGATTTGAGTGACCAACGACCTGACCCCAGTCATATGCCTTGAGCAACCACTGTCGAGGTACTATTTTATGTTGCTGGCTTCAAGGCAAATCTGATCTTCACTGTTGTTTGATATTAAGGCCAGGTTGGCCTCTTCCTTATACTCTAAAGTTGATGAACATGATGTGAATTCTTCATCATCCCATGCTGCCGCCATGGCCTTTTCTTGAAATATCTTTTGATTTTTTTGAAATTTTCTATCTTCTTCCACTCTTTATTCTTTTCTGTCTGTCTCTTGAGTTTAGGACAGTCTATCTTCGTATTTCCCGATTTGTTGCATTCGTAGTAGACAACTTTCTCCTTCTTATAAGATTCATTCTTGGAATATGTCTTCTTTTTCTGATTTTTGGAGAACTATCCTTACTTTTGCAGTTTCTTCTTTCTTATAATTCTTTGTAACTTCGTGGACAACATTGCAACTTCTTCATCCGAATTTGCTGGAGTTTCTTCCTCATCTTATGATTTTGGTTGGAAATCTTGAGCTTTGAGTGCATTTGTCTTTTTGCTTGTGGAGATTTCTCCCAATCATTGCATGTTTATTTCATGAGGACCCTATCAATTTTTCTAGAGACATTGCAGTGAGGTCGTTTGCTTCCTCAATAGCTGTAACTTTGGGTGTCCAACTGTTTGGTAGCGATCTAAGTATCATTCTTACCATATCACTAGAGTCGTATTCCTTGCCTAGTGCGACCAGTCCATTGGTGATATCAGTGAATCAGCAATACATCTAAGAGATAGTCTCATTTGGCATCATCTTGAATTGTTCATACTGAGATACAAGGATATCTATTATTGTTTCATTCACTTTGTCTATTCCTTTATATGTAATCTTGAACTTTTCCCATATTTGCAGTGTTGTCTTGCAGGTAGAAACTCTATTAAATTCAACTCTTAATAGTCCATAGCAATGATGGTATTTTGCCCTGGCATTCAAAGAAATATTGTTCTTATCAGTAGTAGTCATTCTTCTTTGGAACTAGTAACAATACGATCACCCTCTTCAACTATTATCCATAGGTCGTAGTTCTGGCTCTTCAAGAAAAAGTCCATTCAAGTTTTTCAATAAGCATAGTCCGAACCATCGAATAGTGGAGGACGGTTGACGGATTGCCCTTTTGCCATCTCAGCCATATAGGTCTTTTGCTCTCAGATTGTTAGATCTTTTTAACAGAGAGCCTGGGCTTTGATACCACTTGTTGTCCAGTATATGGCTATGACCCAGAGGGGGGGTGAATGGGTAATAAAAAATTAATCAACTTATATAGATAACTATGAGATGCAGTAGAATTATTTAGCAATAATATGACAGAAGATGAAATAGAAGGCAAGCACATAAGAGAACACATCATAATTTATACTAATTCGGTCGTGATTTCTAGTCACACCTATGTCCAGTTCCTCAGAATAACACCTGGGGTTCCACTAGTCTTTCCAAGACACAAACTGCAATGGTTATTTTCTTAGGTGTTCAACCACACCTCGGGCACTCTTGCAGTAAGTTCAAGATGAAGAGTCAGAACAGAAATATTGCAATCTTGAACTTTAAGAAGCCTTCTAAAGAAATAAAGCAAAGTAATGTAGAAGGCTTGAAGAAATTAGCAAAAAAAATGAAGAGCAGAAAGATTGCAACGACTGTTTTTCTTCTTGCAAAGACTTGAGCAAAATGAAGAGTTGCAGGCGTAATTGGCTTGCTTTTCACAACTCTTGTAACATGTATATTTGGCTAGAGATTGATCAAAAAGTTGTTGAAGTTCTCCTGTGGTTCGAGTATTTATAGCCTTCTTAAAGATACTTCCATTAGACACATTCTTGATACCGTTTGATTAAAAAACATTGAACGTTGGGCTCTATAATATATTCGTTAGACATAAGTGTAGAAACATGTGTCTCAAAGCTTTTTTTTCTTCAGCAGATCTTCCTTTTTTCTTAGAGGTCAGTCATACTATCGAGAGATGCTTTTCCGGCGTGATATCCTGAAGTCAGAGTACCTCTCCGAGGTATGTCTGTTTATTTGGCTGTCACTTCTAATGAAAACAATTTTATTATGTTGAATACAGACATAGTAAAAGAAATATGTAGGTTAAAATATATCTCTTCCTCCGGTCAGGCTTTGATACGTGTTTGTACGATCTCTGCGTTGTAGCCTTCCTTTCAGTTTGTTTTTACCTGAGATAGTGTAAAGAAAAACTTGACCTTTCCAGATCGTCAGATGAATATGATATAAGAAGGAAAATTTACATGACCTGTAATAAATGTCTATACGTGGATATTAAATGTATTCGAATTTCAAATCTCATTGAGATACTCGATAATAGATTTTGAGATACTCGAAGTGCAAGTGACTATGTGCTCAGTTAGCTGAATAGCTGATTCGACTATGAAACTAGTTTCTTATGTATCGACTAAGTTAACTGATAGTCATAGACAATGTCGAGATAGTCGAATAAATTAATGATCGACAAAGTTAACTGATAGTCGAATGATAGTATCGACTATGTGAAGTTTTGCTCGATAGTCTGTTAAATGACTAACTAAGTTACTTTTAGCTTTATACTGACTATATCTGAAGATAGTTGCAAAACTTAAGTGACCAACTCAAATAAAGTTGTAGCAGTTTTTCAGACAACGATTATGATATAAACATGTTTAAGTGAACCCAGTGTGCTTATATCTTGTCTTAGCCTAAACAACGACTATATTTTTTCTTTGTTTTAAGACTATCTATTATTGAGTTATCTTTGTTATATAGTGTTAATTAGTTTTGTTATCATCAAAATCAATTAAATTTAGACGGATAATATAATTTTCAAAGGTATCAACCTAACACAACAATCATACTCTCTGTGGAAATGTTACATGTCAATTAAGCTCAACCCCTTCAAACAACATATTGTTTCAAAAGCACAATGTAAGAAAGGGAAAAAGCCTAGAGACAAGTACTACTCGACTCTCTCAACTAAGGAGATGTTAGATAGAAGCATGCATGTACTTCAGTGCAAGCCAAATCTAATGGATAACAAGCAAAAATACTATAAATATGCACCAAATCTGAGAAACATATATAATGGTCAAAGAAAATGGTGACTAAAATTAGTTCTGACAAGCCTAGTACCATATGTCATCTCATAGAGATGTATTACACATACCTTGAAAAACTTGTATGCATAGAACTCTGATAGTGAATGATTAGCAGAGTAATGATCTGCAATAAAGTTGTTCAACGCTAAGAAAAAGCTTCCAACTACTGCATTTCAAGTGAAAATGAGAGTTAAGATCTCAGATCCTGATATTCTAGGCTTGCATAAAGGAATCTGTTGGAAGATTGTCAAGAAAAGAGTTTGGAAAGATTCAAAAAAATTTCAGGTTCATGTCACAAACTAGTCAAGAAGGTTGCTTCAGAAACAGAACAGGTGGTTGGATCCAGGTATAAAGCATAAAGCATTTTTTTCATATACACTTCTTCCTGGTAAACACACTGGGATTGTCCTACATAATGCCTAGGTGAATCAATAGATGATGCCTGTACATACCTACGAACTTTTGACATTCAGTCATAGAACTTCCCTGGCATCACTCATGCCCTTTTATTTATATATTTTTGGGGGTCACAACTTAGACACCAATGTTTTGTTTTGTTTTTTTTTTGAAAGTGGGTAGTACCAACATAGACATCAATATAATTCCTAGCATGCATAATCGGAAAGGGAAGCACATGCCTACATCAGAAAAAGAGGCCAACTTTTAGTTTCTTATTGGAAATTCGATCACAAGCTGATCCCCAGATTTTAGAAGCTATGCCTTGCCAGTAGACTGGCCAGGATGGAGTAAATGGATTAGTTGCACCACGGTGCACATGGCTGAGGCCAATTTGGAATCCCCAGAGTGCGTGCCTAGCTGGTAACATGACAAAACTCATTGAGGATGGGTGTGACAACTTGGCAGTTTTCAACAAGGGTTTGCCTATGACTTCAAACAGAAACCCCATCCATGAGACCAAGTATCCCAGTATCTAGGCTGATATAAAGACAATATGTGTGAGGCCTCAATGTAAAAGTTACACCACTTCACTATTGTTTTATTTCTATTATTGCTATGATTTAAGTTGGACAATTGGTTCACCTCATTTTTAGTTTGGATGCACTCAAATTCTAACAAACTATCCTTCTGCAATAGCTCAGCATGGTCAATATGATTATAAATGTCAGACGGACCACAGTATTAAACTCAATCAATATAATCACCAAAATACACTGATGGTCCTTCAGTTGTGAATCCTTTCTCAACATGATATCCACTTGTCAATGTGAGTAAAATAAACTAGCAAACACTACAGCCACCTTTAACAATGAAATATGCTAAAGCATAATATCGAAGATAGTCGGTATTCAACATCCAGCAGATATCGTATGGTATAAATAGTCACAAGTTTCTTGGAGATATTCTATTAATGCTAAATTACGTCTACGAAGCATGTGAGCCACAATGATTACTTTTTGAACAAAACTCATTTTGCATATTTGTTTGAGAGAAGCCACTGGAGTTAACACTGTCTACTACACTTTCTTTAGTAACACATGTGCCATGAGAATCAGGACCTTGTTGCTTGAATTCATTAGTGACATGGGGATCGCAAACTTGACCATTGGATTTAGATTCAAATTTTGAATGAAGGCCTCCACTGGAAATAAAAGTGCAACAGCAATGCTACTGGCTAGCTCCTTGGTTTTAACAATGTGTAAGATGCAGTATAGTAAATAAAAGGAAGTGGTGATGCCTAATTGAGCACCCTGAAGATAAGTATCAAGTGATTAGAAGTATGCATTTAAATAGAACATAAAAAATAATGTATCAAATACAAAGTATCTGAGAATGTCATTGATAAGAAGTTAATACTTACACAAGTTTGCCCCTTCAAAGACAAAAGAAGCAATGAAAACACCAAACGCTGAAATATATTATCAACTATTAACCTACTGTTTACACGCGGAAAAAAAGAAAATCAGAAGAAAATATGCACATGTGTATTTAAGCTTTTGAACTTGCATATTATAATTTCTGCGCGCGTGATTTATCAGACGATTTAGAGTTCGTGTATTGGACTCTTCCCCACCGAATGAAATCGGTGTTAGTTTACATCGGGCAAGTCCGAATACCCTTGATTAAAACTGTTAAAGATGTTTTCTTACCCTCATGACATCAGATTTGCCAAAATATTCTTTTACCCCAAGATATGGCATCATTGCAATTGTCCCTTCATATAAGGGTTTATTTATAATTTTCCCCTTTGGCGGGGTTTATATGCAATTTTCCCCTTTGAGGGGTTTATATGCAATTAACATCAGGTTCCTGCAAAAATTCTGGAGTTTTACACGATCTTCCCGAGGATTTGTGTAATTTCATGAACTTTTATGATATAGCCGCAATTTTCAAATCTCAGGGTTTGAACCTAAATTTTGAACATATTTAGACAAGCTCCAACATCTCCTGTGAGAATTTCTGAACTCTTAAGACTTTTGCACACTTTTGAGGACATATTTGCCATTTCAGATAATATGAAGGTAAAACTGTAATTTTGCCCATGTGGAGACCTTCCTCATTGATCTTGAACATAAAAATGAAATTTCCAATCCTTGTGTGATCAGAATGATCACTTTCCATGGCTTGAATTCATTTATATTCCAATATACATGTGGACTCACTTAAGGGTATTTCAGTCAAATATCCCTTTAAGTGCAGTCTTGTATATAGACAGGTTTTTATAACATAAGAAAACATTCCAAAGAAGAGGCCGCGACCTGCTGCTTGGACGGGTGCACTGCTCCTTGCAGTTGCTCTTTCTCTCTTGTTGTCTTGCTTTCTTGCTGTCTGTACTTGTTCTCTTTTTGGTGCTTGGTTCGAGGCTTTTATAGGTGCTTGGAGGTGGGGCGGAGGACCCCTCTTGGACTCTTCTCTGGTGGAATTTGGAGAGGTAAGCTCTTGAACTTCTCCCTAGTCTTTTCTTCTTCCCTTTTTTCAGTTTCAGTTTCCTTTCTTCTTTTTTTTTGAACAGCCGCAGGGGCCATGGCCGGAGGAGGACTCCTCCGGCCTGTGCAGGGGCGGAGGAGGGGTTCCTCCGGCCTACAGTAGGGCAGAGGGGGACCTCCGGCCTGCTGCAGGGCGGAGGGGTTTCCCTCCGGTCTGCGCAGGGCCGAGGGGCCTCCCTGCGGCCTAGTAGGTCCGCAGATGCTATAAAAATAATGCCGTAGAGCCTTAAAAAAATTCCCCTCTCAACATGTGGCTCTTAGCCCTGACTTGAGCTTCTTCTTCTTCATTTTGGCTTATACGGAGGCTCTTAGCCTTGACTTTTTTCGTTGAAAACATGTGGGTGACCACATATGTCATGTCTTCCACACACACATATATATTTCTTTGTGCACTTAATCTTTAACTTCTTCATGTTTGAAGAACTGTCAAAGATTATTCTCCTTTTGGACCTTTCGAATGGCATCGACTTAAATATATGGATATTTCCTCTTCATAAATTTCTGAAACTTGTGAATATTTTATGGGGTCAACAAATGCCCCCCGTGCGTCGGAGCCGGAAGTGACGGCGAATGCCCCGTGCTTTCCCCACATTTGTTGGCTTTTGACTTTGTTTGCTTCATAATGTCATTTCTTTTGATTTGGGACTGATCAACAATTTTTTTGTTGTTGTTTTGTGGCAGTCATCATGCCTCGTGCTAGGGAGAGTAGTGGTCGCTAGTCGAAGGGGACGGACAAAGGGATAGTCCCCATCACTTCCAGGAGGTTGATGCCCTTGTTGGGTTCTCCAAAAATAACCGGGGAGAATATATATTCACTTGATCGGGGGCTTTCCATGATTGATTCAGGACCCGTTCCAGTGGATGGACCTGAAGGTGGAGCAGTTGATTTGAGTTTGCTTATCCCTCAGAGAGGTTTTTATGAATATCAGCGCCCACGAAGATATCCAAGGCATTTTCCCCTGGATAGGCATTTATTTCTTTTTATCCAAAATTTTATTCCTCCATACATGGAAGAGGACGACACTTGCTTGCCTGCGGCCCGGTGCCAAATTGAGAGGGCAATTTTGATAGGGCGTGATAGCATGCTGGGTAGCTGCAAGACTTCATTCCCCAGTTTTCCCTTGAATAATGGTCGTCATATTCAGTTTCCGACATCCTCCCAGTTGGGCTTCTTCAGTGCTGAGACAGGATGTCTGTTTTAACGAGACGAGGTTGACGTCCCCATTTTACCCTGGGTGACTTTCCGAGAAGTCTTTTATTTTGTTTTTTTGGGCTTTGGGGTTTTTCCTCTGATCATGGAATGGACTCCCTTTGAGGAGGTAAATGTGCACATGTGGGGGCTACACGAGTGGCCAGTGCGGTGTCCATTTCATGGGGTGCGCATCGTATCAGAGGATGAAGGTTCGAGTGTTGGACCTTTCCCCACTGACCGCAGTCAGTGTTGATTTACATCGGCATAACGTCCGAACACCTTTGTTTAATTGTCAACAAAAAGGCCTATGGTTTCCCTTCAAAGTTCTCATTAAGGATACTTCAGCGCAAGTAGCTCACATCGCATTTTGACTCCCACTGGGTGATCATACCGCATATGAAGGATAGGATTTGACCAGGACCAGGCTGAACCGGGTGATACCTAGCCGTATTTGGAGGTGATAGTACGCTTGGGGAACACAACAATGCCCTATGGCGCCCCGTCGACTACCTAGACACCAGGGGTATTTTGGTAATTATCACACACAGGGGTATTACGGTAATATTACCTCGCTAGAGACTGTCTCGTAGTTTGGGGGTGAATGGCCAAGCAAGGAGCAGTTTTGGCGGGCTTCGGAGCTATTTGAGGAGCCATGGGGGATTATGAAGGCATGCCAGAGCCAGAAGGGCATTTTGGTAATTTGGTATGGTCCCCTGCATGGGGCTTTGTATGAGGCACTAGGGCCAAAAGATAAATCGTAGGCATTCCCAAGTATGGAGGGACTATGAAGCCTTTATAATTCATACACATATCTTTCACTCTTAAGGAAAGGGCATATACACAATTTCCCTAATAGAGGGGTGTATTTACATTTTTTTTTAACTGGCACGCACCGGGGGAAGCATGGCACAACTTTGCTAAATTTTATAATTTCCATTACAGACATGGTCGACGAGTTGTCAACTGTACAGGTCATTGTCGTCCTCGACGGGAGTACGTTCAATTCTAATATCCTCGAGAGGGGTATTGTAGTCATTTCATTTTATGACTATTTGAACTCCCCGTGTTGCTCGAGAGACATAAGAAGAACAAGACCCGGAGGGTCATCATTACAAGGTCCACATGGGGACATAAGTACAAATTCCCCGTAGGGGGTCAACAACAAAGCCACACAGGGGCGTAAATACAAAACCCACATGGGGGTACGAACATAAAACCCACATAGGGGTCAAATACAAGACTCGTGGTGTTACATACCCCAAACAAGTCCAAACTACGAACAAGAGCCTTTTTTCTCCAAGTCTCTTCTTTGTTTTCTCTCTCCAAAAACTGTCCTCTTCAAATGAGCCCCGTAGGGGATATTTATAGGAGGTGAGGGACCGACCCAGGGTGGGTGGAACCCGGGCGGGTCTAAGCCACCCCGGACGGGTTTCTTTTTCTCCCCCCCTTTCTTCCTTTTTTTTTTAAAAATCCGCGCAGGCCCGGGACTGCCCCGCCCGGGGCGGGTCCCGCCCGGGGCGGAACCACCCCGGGCAGGCCTCCCCGGGGTCGCGAGACCACGGGCGGGTCTGCCCGGGGTGGGCCGGCCCCGGGTAGGCCTGCCCGGGGTAGTCGGCACCGGGCGGGTGCGCCCCGCCCGTGCCGGCCCACTCGGCCACGAGGGGGGGGCCTGCCCAGGGGAGGCTGGCCCCGGGCGGGTCCCTCCACCCCGGGTGGGTCCTCCCACCTTCTTATAACCATGCAAAGAGGATTTTTTATCCCTTGGACTCCGCTGCAGCCACGTGGAAGAGAAAGAAACTTCTCCACACTTGTTCGTTGTCTTCTTTGCGTCGCCCGTCGAGGGAGAGAGACTTCTTCAATCCCGAAAGACGCGGTACACGTCGTTGGGACTGCGAAAAAGGTGTGCATAGCATATTTTCTTCTTTCCTTGCCGCAAGACTTGTTTTCTGTGTGTGTTGGAACCCAAAACCATATGACCCTGACGGTCTCCATGGATTTATCCTGGGTTACCTTCACTCCCTTGCTGCAGAGCGCATTGGACTGAACCGATAATCGGGTTATGGAACCCTAATAGAGTGGATATTCTCCACGGAGCGGCGCTACGCCTATCTCACAACCTTGCATCGTACGGAAATAATTATCCGTGCTGGGTTGAGAATGAGATATATATATATACATATTTTTTTCATCCCGATTATTGTAGAGAGATATTTTTTGGTTGCAACAAGTGCCCCCCACGGGACATCCGTGACTGCCAAAGGCGGGGGCGGATGGCCTGTGCGCTTTAACATGCGCCTTTGTGCCGTGTCCGTTGAGGGACTCATATTTGAGACGTAGCTCCTGCATTTAATTGCTGGTTTCATTATGCGAACCATGCTTCTTTCTCTCTTTTTTTTTGATGTCGCTTCTCCCATCACTTTGTTCTTTGCAGATATGGCCCGTCTGAGCCGGAGCAAAGGCGCGAGGGCCCAGAGTGGTCGGGGCGAACGATCATTATGTACAGAGGACTGACCGGCCTATGCCTCCTCCTCTACCTCCCCGTCGCATTGCTTCGGGCAACTCTGACACAATTGGTCGAGGTTTCTCCTGGGTCGCTGAGGGCCCAACTGAGGATGTCACCCGCGAAGGGGGTGAAGTGGATACTTCTCGGATCAGTCGCAGAGATGGACTTTACAAGTATGACCGTTCTGGGGGATACCCACCTCATCATCCGCTGGATCGACACCTTATTGCCTTCATTCAGAGCTTTATCCCATTGGGGATGGACAGTGACGACCCTTCGCTGCCCGAGGAGCGACGACGGGTGGAATGGGCTGTCTTGTCAGGCAGGGACAGCATGAAGGGTACTTGTTTCTTCTCGCACCACAGCCTTACTGAGGGGTTTGATCGGCGACCTCAATTTCCCAATGTGAAAAGCCTGGGGTTCTTCGGGAATCTGGGTGGCTCTGTAGTGCGAGCGGGACCTTCTTCTTCTGCCATTTGGCATTTGTCCGGTCATCACAAGGCCGCAGACATTATGGTGGACGGGATGTACCTGACCCCTTCAGGGGCCAGTTTTGCCCATGACGGATATGGCCACCTCTGTATGTTAGAGGGGATTCTCTCACTGAAGACTCCCAGCTGGTATGGGAGATGGTCTGTTATTTCTTCCCATTGTTTTCACCGAGGCGCCACTGAGTGGCTATGGGGGATATTGACCGTGCACAGCGCCACTCTGGATAAGATAGGTATCCGTCATGCAGTCATTGCGGCTCTGTACTCCTACCCATGCCATACAGGGCTACTCCAGGCATTGGTGGAAAGATGGAACCGGCGTTGGAATACCGTCGTTACTGCTGAGGGAGAGACCTCCCTAGACTTGTGGTCTTTTCACAGAATTTCGGGCTTGCCAATCAACGGTCATGCCTATGAAGAGCTGTGCCTTGATGACATCCACCTGTATGCCTCGAATGGAGGAGGCCAATACCTTTTACCTCATTGCTTCAGATACCTCATGAAGACTTGGAGAGATTTGGCCCTGGTGGGCAAAGAAAAGACTGCAAGAACACCCAGGGTGACACTTAATGCATGGGTGATGTATTTCTACAGCGGCCCATACTGCTTTTACGAGGAGTTTCCCTCATTTGGCACCACATGGGAACAATGTAAAGAAGTGGTTATAAAATTCGCCTCCAATCCTCGTCATTTACCGGCTCCTGAGCAAGGTTGGAATTCCAGAAGACTGCCTGCCTTAACTTATTTAGCGGCATATCTTGCATACTGGTTGGCTACTTTTGTCTTCTCCCATGGTGAAGAAGAACTCCTGAGAGCTGAAGTGATTTATCCGACCTGCTTATTAGCTTGTGGACGTCAGCTAGCCCTTGCACCAGCTGCTCTGGCCAGTATTTATCATTCTTTGGGAGCGCTGAGTCCATATTCCAGCCCTAGAGACAAGAAGATCTTGCTGCCCACACATTACTTGAGTGCTTGGGTTGGACTGCTACTGCCAGAGCTTTCTCAACGATCTCCAGTTGCTAATACAAGAGCGCCACTTATATTTACATTTGCTAGTCACCCAGACTAGGATGCTGTTCTACAGCTTACCAGCGCCAGGCGGGCCCTTTCTTTTCTTCACACTGGGTGGGGTGAGAGCCTAGAGTTTGATCATAGCTCTCGCTTTTATCGCCCTTTTGTAGAAGGGCAGGGGGAGTCTGCAGTTTGCAAGGTGTCTTCTGAGGGCATAGCTTCTTCCCACGCCTTGGGTGACTGGCTTATTTGCATACGGCCCAGTGTTTTAGTCTATCACCGCTCGGGTACAGTGGTCCTCGAACCATATTACCCACACAGGTTCGCCCGCAACTTTGGGTATGATTAGGCTATTCCGCCCAATGCAGACTTCCCTTTGGCTTCAAGGCAGTATAAACAAAGAGATGTGCATCTAGTCACGGCTTCCTGGCAGGATTTTCTATACAGGAGTGTGGGAGAAGATTTTCCCATTCCAGCGCAGACGCGTGTGGGTCACTTCGATGTGCATTATGCTCGCTGGTGGTTTAAAGTCAGCAACGTCTTCAGAGAGCGAGCGGACAACATTAGAGTAGCAGAGGAGAGGTGCCTCAGGAGGGAGGATTTACCTCCCCTTTCTCTAGACTCTGGCTTCATCAAATCTCATTTCTCCAGCTTAGATCAGGTGATTCGGGGTATTGAGGCCCGATGGAGAGAACAGGGGCAGTCAGTGCCCATTGATAGAAGCCAGTACACCGGGGCCTTGAAACCCTTAAAGCCAATGTCTGGTGGAGAAACTTCTTCCTCAGGATCACGTCGTAAGGGTGCTTCTGGTTCCTCATTGCCTTACTCTTGGTGGGAGGACCTGAGGGTTTCTTGTGGATTGAGCCACGATTCGCAGTTGTCTCGGTCTATCCCAGAGGGAGCACTTACTGGAGGAGCCTTTGATGCCTGGAAGACACATCTGATCAATGCCGTGGGTTGCGCGGGTCTATTAGACCACATTTCAGAGTTGGAGGTAGCTTCTACCCCTCAAGCCCTTAGGGATGCCATGGAGCGGGCAGCCCGGAGCCTCCGGATAGATTCCAGTCAGCTAGTCACAAGGCTTCACATGCCTGTAGGGGCGACTGGTATGGCCCTCTTGCCCCTTTCTATTTATTGCTCTCCATTTTCTTTATGAGGCGGCTAACCATTTGTGAGCCTATCTTGATTGCAGGAGCAGTTGGTACTGATGACAGCCCCTCCTTACAAGGGGCATCTCCTGTTGCAGTTACTGCTATCATTAATATTGCAGCCAAGAGGCGCCTCAGTGGCGATTCAGGTGGTGACACCCGACCTTCATCTCATCCTCGGGTCGACACTATACCCTCTAGCGGTGAGATTCCCCCGAGTGAGTTGGAAACCCACAAGAAGAATTTTTTTTTTTATATTGTATCTCTATCTGTGCATCTTAGCTCATTTGCAGAGTATTTTCATGTATAGCTCCTCCTGAAGCGAGGGCTCAGATGCATTTCTCGCCTAGCCTTGGGGGTGCCTCCTCAGCAGACACACCAGGAGTGGACATACCTTCTGACTTTGAATTGAACTTGGAGGACCTGGATCAACCACTGGAGAACTTCTTCTCCAATGACATACCTCTTCCACCTCCAGCGATGGGAGAGGTTCCACCTTTTTCAGCTCCGGGTAGACATGATTGATAACCATTTCTTGCTAATTTATCAGGCCAATTGAAGGCAATAGTTATGCTGATTATTTACCCCTTTTCTGAGCAGGTCACCTTGGGGTTCAGCCCGCCTCTTTAGATATAGAAGAGGGCAAGTTTCAGCCTCGCGAGGGCGATATTTCTGCCTTAAGGTCATCGAGCAAAGGAGGTTCCACCGCCTCCTTGGACAGTAGTAGCTCAGATACGACCTCTGGTACCAACTCATCTACACCTTTATTGAGCCCTTATACGGTGCAGGT
This sequence comes from Amorphophallus konjac, assembly GCA_022559845.1. Lineage (NCBI taxonomy): Eukaryota > Viridiplantae > Streptophyta > Magnoliopsida > Alismatales > Araceae > Amorphophallus > Amorphophallus konjac. The sequence goes on along the minus strand of JAHNEJ010003369.1, from coordinate 231,168 downwards.
GCTGGAGCGATCTCAGGTAGCTGGAGAATCCCTCAATCTTTTCATATAATTGGTGGATGTTTTCGCCTGCTCATCCTCTAATATCAATTCTTTCTGCAGTCGCCCAGTTGGCCGCCTCCACTGCTAAATTGGGCAAGCTAATTGCTTCCGATATCGGTCCTGAGCTGCCCGCCTACAACATCGACCCAGGGGTTACCACTGGAGCTTCTGGGGGGGCTCTCCCTACTTTCGAGGTTTATCATACGGGTGTGCCCGAGTTTGCTCCGAGCTCATTGCCTCCCAGTAGTAATTTAATGGAGGGAAATGAAGAACACACTCCGGGTATACATCTAGCCCGCTTTGTATTCCTGCATTTTGTCTTTTATTTGATTGGCTCGACTCATGGTACTGACCACAATTTTGACTTCGCAGCCGTGGATGTCCCAATGCCTTCGCCTACCGATCACTCCAGGCAGGATGTGATTTCTCCTCGAGAGGTGCCGCCGACTCCCTTATATGAAGGTGCTGAGCAAGCAACAGGAGCAAATACCACTGAGCCGATGGGAGCAAACACCACTGAGCCTACACCATTAGGTATTATTTAGGGTTTAGACCCTAATTTTTCATTTGGCCTCTTGTAGTTCCGCCATGTTGACAAGCTTCATGTTCCCCCTTTTATGTAGACACAGGCGCGACAGTCCCATCTCCCCTAGCTGAGGAAGAGAGGTCTAAGGAGGCCTCTAAGGGCGCAGATGCAACTCCACAAATGACGAGACTGCCTACGCCCCAAGCAAGTGATTCATCCTTGAGGACAGAGGATGTTCACCCCCCTCACGATCACATCACCCCCATGGTCACGTCAGGTTTGCAAAGGACAAGTCTTTTTCAGCCATATTTATTTTCCTTGTCCGAGTGTTTATGTGTCCTTTCTCCATGCTCTGCTTCCAGGTGTCGGAGAGGAGGCCTTATCAGCGCTCACAGATTTTCCAGCCTTGGGAGTGGACTGGCCAGGGGGCCCGCAGTTCCTGGTGACTCCTGGAGATAGTGTTGTAGAGGCAAAACTCTTGGAGAATCTTCAGCTTCTATTGCGGATAGATCCCCTCCCCTCTGTTGAGGTTATGAGGGAACACCTGGCGACTTGCACGAGAGGGTATCATGCATTTGCATTTCCTCGAACCACCTGGATGCCTCGACTAGAGAGCTTGTGGACTGAGTTTGCTCGTCGTCATGTTACTGAGGCGAGGAAATTGCGCATACAGACCATGATTCAGCAGGAGGAGGAGGAGCTATCCAGGCTTCGTGCTCAACAAGAGCAAATGTCTGCACAGGTGGCGGCTGCACAGGAGCGTCTTCAAGTCGCTTCTGAGCAGGTAGTTGAGCTGGCACGAGAGGTAGAGACCCTTCTACAGCGGGCACGAGAGGCCGAGGAGGCCAGGGATCACGTACGAGCTAAAGTGGAAGGGATCCAGCGCGAGCTCACTGGGCTACAGGAAGTGATATTGCAGCGGGAGGCTCATGTTACTGAGTTGCGAGCTGAGCTCGGCCTCTGATTTGACTTTGAGTTTTGTTTTCATGGAGCTATTTGTTCAGCCCGATCTTGTACAGCTTCCTTGAGGGCTTGTCTCAGGGTTCTTCTGCTTGATGTTAAATAAATAGAGAACAGAGTTCATTGACTTGGCCTCCCTTCTCTTGCATGTATGCTTTTTTTTTCACCTTACCAGCCCTACCACCCTTTCGAATTTTCGCCAGGACTGGCCCCCTTTAGCTTTTTCCAGTGCGCCCTTTCGGGTTTTCACATTGAGGGGTACCCATTTTTGCCTAAGGCGCCCTTTCGGGTTTTCACCTTAGCCGGGTTAAATGCTTTTTACCCTTGATTGCTCCCCTAATGGAAACAACCAAGTCCGCTGGGGTATTAGTATTTTTAACCCCGTTTTTTTTTTAGTGCCGAAAGGCAGAGGAAGTATGGCATTCCCAGAGGGACATGTATGTCAAACTGGGGAACCGGAGGGTGAAATGGGTTGGCAGCCCACGAGGGCAGACTGAGGCCAATCCTTAAAAGACAAGATATGCCGAAAGGCGAAGTGGATTGGTAACCTGAGAGAGCATACTGGGACCAATCCCTAGGAGGTAGGATGTACCGAAAGGTAAAATGGGTTGGTAGCCCGAGAGAGCATACTGAGACCAGACCCAGTGGGACGGAAGAGATAAGTGGGGTTTAACTGCCTGAAAGAGACATGAGCTAAACCCAGAAGCCGATAGGCGAAGTGGGTCGGCAGCCCGAAAGGGGCATGCACAGGCCGATCCCGATGAGACATATGAAAGACAGATTGGATAACCCGGAGCAACACGGGATCCGAACTCAAGAATTTCAAGACATGGGCAATCCCGATGGGACAGAATAAGACAACGTCTGAACGCCGGTGGGACTAGATGTCAAAAGGTGACATGTAAGGCATAGCCAGAGCATCGATATGATGTTTTGGTCGAGATGGGGTGGAATCGTTGACTTAGAGCCACCCATAGAATAAACAGAGAGAGGATTTTTTTTTCACATTATCAACCTCACCGCCCTTTCGGGTTTTCACCGAGGCTGACCCCCTTTAGCTTTTTCCGATGCGCCCTTTTAGATTTTTACACCGAGGGGTTACCCATTTTTGCTCAAGACGCCCTTTCGAGTTTTCACCTCGACCGGGGTCTATGGCCTTTTTGCCCTCAGCCAATCGTTGAAAGCCGACTGAGTCCGTGGGGGTATCAGTATTTTTAACCCCATTTTTTCTTTTTCTTTTTTTTTAACCTTCACTGAGGAGAGATAATGTCCTACGAGGACTGCTGGAGAAACTCTTGCAGTGGCGCATGATAGAGCTTCATATGCTTGCCGTTGAGGGGAGGGAAGGGATTATCTCCTTTGTGGTCAAGGACCGTATATGCCCCTCTTTCATAGACCTTCTGAATGATATAAGGCCCACGCAAATTAGGCTGGAGTTTACCGCTGGATCTTCCTGTGAGGACCTCCTTTTTTTTAATCATGACGAGGCCGCCTTTCTTGAACGCCCTTTGCTTGACCAGCTTATCATAGGCACATGTCATGCGGGATTGATACACTTGTAAGTGTTTGTAGGCTTTGAGTCTTTCACCTTCAAGGTTGGACAACTCTTCAAGCCTCCTTTCTATCTCGGACTGGTCTTGGCCTGGCAATCCGGTGTGCACAGCAACGCTGTAAGACACTAGCTCGATCTCCACAGGGACCACCGCTTCGGCTCCATAGACCAGGGAGAATGGGGAGCAACCCGTGGGAGTTTTATAAATGGTTCGATAGGCCCATAGAGCTTCGTGGACCTTCTCTCCCCAATCTCGCTTGCGGCCATTTATTATTTTGGCCAATAGCTTACAAAGTGTCTTGTTGAAGGCCTCAGCCAATCCATTGGCCTGAGGGTTATAGACCGAAGACGTCCTCCAATCAATATGAAATTTAGGAGCCAATGCATACACTGTCTTGTTTCTGAAGGGCGTACCGTTGTCAGAAATGATCCGACTAGGGGTGCCGAATCTATATATAATGATATCTGACGAAGCGGGCAACAGTTTCGCCCGTGACCTCCCGTAAGGGAATAGCTTCAGCCCATCGAGAAAAATAGTCTGTGGCGGCCAAAATGAATTTATGCCCCTGAGATGAGGGAGGAAATGGTCCTACTATATCCATACCCCACTCCGCAAATGGCCAAGTTGGCGCCGTCGGGTGCAGGGGGTTAGGAGGCCTCCGAGGGACCGGACCGAATGCTTGGCACTGGTGGCATGTACGAGCGTATTGGTTGCAGTCTTCATACATGGTGGGCCAGTAGAATCCCTTGAGCTTGATGTTTGTCTTCATCTTAGCTCCTGCCTGATGAGCTTCGCATAAGCCAGAATGAACCTCCTGCATAACAATTCTAGCTTCTTTGGGCGAGAGGCACCGCAAGAGGACTGGATGGTCGCTTTCTTGGACAAGCCTGTAAGGAACGCCATCGACCAGTTGATACGATGTAGCCCTGCGTAGCAGTTGTACCCTCTGGGCTCGCTCAGAGGGAAGCCGCCCTTTCTTTGCTTGTATAATTGGCTCGCGCCAATCCTTTTCTTCGGGAGGATTTTCTTCTTGAACATTATTGACCTCGTACACAGTGAGGCCAGATTCTTCGTCGAGCACGCTAGGCATGAGCCTCCGGTGCCTAACGGTTATATTCAACTCTCCCTCCGACGGGATCTTTAAGGCAACTGCCAGCTTTGCAAGAGTATCTGCCTGGCAGTTACTGCTTCTTGGCATATGATCTATCTCAAATAGATAGAACTTCTCTCTGAGCCTGATGACAGCTTCATGGTAGGGGATAAGCTCCTTTTTCCGTACGTCATAGTCGCCCAGCACTTGACGAATGACAAGTTGGGAATCCCCATATACCTTGATACATCTGATTTCCATCTCCAGCGCGAGCTGAAGCCCGATGATCAGTGCTTCATATTTCGCCTCATTGTTGGTCAATGACTTCATGAGGGCACATGAGTTGTGAAGTATGCCTCCTTGAGGAGATACGAAGACTATACCTTCACCTGACACAAAGTCTGTGAGGCCACCGGGTCTCTTAATGGTCCTGGACGCCCCATCAAAATATAATTCCCATAAAGGAGAATTGAGGGACAGCATGTCATGTTCGGTCTAGGATGGGGCATTTACATTAGACCCTTCCTCGCCGAGTGGTTGCAGCAACCTTTCTTCATCTGGCAGGTCGATATTGAGAGGGGAGTCCTCCAGCACTGGGTGTGCGGCGTGGAACTCAGCCATCCCTTGTCCCTTAATTGCCTTGCGCGGGACAAAGGTTTTATCAAATTCCATGAGGATAAGTGCCCATTTTCCCAGTCTTCCAGAGAGGACAGGTTGGCTAAGGAGAAATTTGAGCGGGTCCCATTTTGAAATAAGCTCCACTCGATGCGCCAATAGATAGTGCCTCAACTTTTTAACAACAAATACCAAGGCCAGGCACATCTTCTCCATGGGCAAGTAGCGATGCTCGGGGTCGACCAACTTCCGGCTGAGATAGTAAAGAGGCTGCTCCTTGTCTTCTCCATTGATCTGGCCAGAAGTGCTCCGAGGGAGGCGTCCATGGCAGCAATATAAAGAATGAGGGGCTTTCCTTTGATAGGCGCCCCAAGAACCGGTGGAGCCAAGAGATACTACTTAATCTGCTCGAGAACCTTCTGACAATCTTCATCCCATACAAAGGGTGCCCCTTTCTTCATTAGTTTGCCGAAGGGCAGGCACCTCCCAGAGAGGTTAGAGATGAATCGCCTAATATAGGTGAGTCTTCCTTGAAGCGACCTGAGCTCTGTAATATTTTTAGGCGGGGGTAGTTCCCTGATAGCCTTGATTTTGTCAGGATCTATCTCTATCCCTCGATACCTGACAATGAAGCCCAAGAACTTGCCACTGGAAACGCCGAAGGCACACTTCATCGGGTTCATCTTGAGCTGGTACTGCCGCAGTCTCTCAAAGACCCGACGTAGATCTGCCAGGTGGCTGTCTCGCCTCTTAGACTTGACGACCAGGTCATCGACATAGCACTCGACAATGTCATGCAGCATCTCGTCGAAAATTTTGGTCATTGCCCTCTGGTAAGTGGTGCCGGCATTTTTCAAGCCAAATGGCATCCTCTTGTAATTGAAAATCCCCTTAGGGGACTTGAAGGCCGTATGATCTTTATCTTTGATGGACAAGCGGATCTGGTTATAACCTGACGATCCGTCCATAAAAGATAAGGCTTCATGGCCGGTAGTCACATCCACCATTGTCTCTATGATGGGGATGGGGAAGTCATCCTTCGGGGATGCTTTATTCAAATCTCGAAAGTCGATGCAGATCGGACTTGGCCGTTCTTCTTCTTGACCGGGACTATGTTGGCGAGCCACACTGGATACATACATGGCTCTATAAAATCTACGTCCAACATCTTGTCGACTTCGGCGTTGACTTTGAGTTCTGACTCATGGCGCATACGCCTTTGGGCTTGCTTGACTGGCTTAGCTGTAGGGAGTATATCCAGTTCATGCTCAGCCACTGAGGGGTCAAGCCCTGGCATCTCTTTATAGGTCCAGGCGAAGCAATCTCTAAATTCTTCCAAGAGTTGCCGGTACGCCTATCTTTCTTCCTCGCTGAGGAGGGCACTTACAAAAGTGGGTCAGTAGTCATCCTTGCTGCCGAGAATCTCAACCAGCTCGTCGACAGTTGCCTGACCACCATCTTCTAGTTCTGGGGGAGCCGGTCGGAGGTCGACGAAGTCTTCATCAGTACTGGCCTCGTAAACCTCGAACTCCACCGGATGTACCTGTCGCCCCTCAGCGGGCGTCGACAGCGGCGATGGGAGGACATGCTCTGCCCCGTGATGGAGCTCATCAGCTATAGGCTCCTCCTGGGCCTCCTCACGAGGGGGTGGTAGAAGCCCTATGGCATTGACTGCAAAAATGGACTTCGAAATCTGGCTCCTAGTCATAACCCAACCCCCGAGTGTCTTTACGGGAGAAAGGTGGTTGCCCCCGGGCTTGCGGGGGATTCTAGAGTTGAGAAAAATACGCCTTCTGTGCAGGGTTCTGGAACTGAGGAATTCCTTGCTTCATGCACATGCGCTTAAGTCGATCTGGCATATAATCTATCTCTTGAACCGCCTCTTGCATCTTATCAGGAGGAGTGTCCCACCCAAAATCGTCCTCAGGGGGAACTGATGGGACCAAATCTCCTCGGTAGAAGACAATTGGCCGGGTTTGTTTGTTATCATTACGCCGACTCTTGGGCCTATAAGAGACTATAAAAGTCTTCAATTCTTCCACGCTGTGCTCCTCTGTGAGAAAAGGAAGCTGCATGCATTTTGGAGGCAATGGGACACTCTGGTCGATGGTGTGGCTAATGAGATTGGCTTCAAAATCCACATTGTGCCTTTCCGGCTGGGTGGACTTGGAGCCAGGCTAGAGGCTCAACTGGTGGAGCTTTAACAACTCACGATTAACGGTGAAAAGTTGGCCCTCCTTGGGTTCGGCCTCGACCTTTTGCTTCCCCTTATCCTTGAGTCTGTCGGGGATTGTTATGGTGGGCTCCCCAAAGTACAAAGAAGCATCTGCCAAATGGCATTCATTAGGGTGGAAAGGAGCTTGGTCCGCAAAGACGGTATGTTGCTCTCCTCCTTTAGCATACTTGAGGCACTGGTGCAGAGTCGAAGGAATGACCCAATTTTCATGCAACCAGGGTCTTCCCAACAACACCTTATACGACGTGTTGGAGTTGATAATATAAAACGTCGCCTTAGTGACAAAGTCACCCATAACCAGTTTCACCTCAACCCGACCGAGGGCTTCTTCAGAGTCTTGGTTGAACCCCGAGATTTTGACGGCGCTGACTTTTTGCAAATAAGGCGCCAAGTAGAGAGACTTAAAAGTCTTCAGAGGCATAATATTTACTGCCGCACCTACGTCGACCAACATTCGGTTGACCTCATGGACATTGATCGTCCCTTTCATGTATAGGGGGCGATTATGGCAGGGAGAGGCCAACAGCAAATCCTTGTCAGAGAAAATAATATTGGTCGCGAGAGCTTCATATGCTTGGGCCTGTAGTGTTGTGCCCCTTGTGCCTTGATGATGCTGTGATGTTTTGATGATAGCAACATTAGTGTCACCACATAAGATTACATGATTAATCTATGATTGAGTGCTTGATCTGTATGCCTTGATGATGATTTAACTGATAAGCATTCAGTTGCTGCTTTAGGTCAGTTAAGTCAGTGCACTTATGTTTTGTCTAAGGCTAGTGCATTTTTGTCAGTCCGGCTGCTCAACAACCTCGGTGCATGTCACCGTTCATAGGCATTAAGGTCTGTGCATTCCACTCTCTGTGCACACAGTCTTGGCGAGTGTTAGGTCGGTGCATTGCTTATTCTGCGTCTCATGGTGGCCTGGAGTCGGTGCATGTGTGCGTGACTCGGCATGTGTGTGTCTCACACACACCTTAAGTCGATGCACATGAGCCTTCACGGTCGGTGCAATGCAATGTTTGCTATGGGCTAGCACTACGTCGGTGCATATTCTTATTGTTGTGCTCGTTTTCATGCTAGTTGGTACATAGTCGGTGCACATCTCACCAAGGTCCGTGCACGCTTGCCACCTCGCATTCTCAGGTCTGTGCACGATCTCATACTTGCATAATAAGTCAGTGCAGTTCATGCATACCGCATACACATAGTCGGTACAATTTATAGCTCCGCATTCACGACAAGTCCGTGCATATATCTGCTTTGTTTACTTGAGCCCGTGCATACATAATCTCATGCTAAATCAAGTCTGTGCCCACCTCGTAACCAATTCAGTGCATAAGAGATTCATGCATCTTAGTCCATGAAATGTCTGTAGTCTGCATAGTCAGTGCATCCGTTAGTCTTGTGCTGCAAATAAGTCTGTGCATATGTTAGTGTGATAGTACTGAACTAGTGCATATAATACCCTATGTCCGTGTACATCTTTCGTGATTGAATGAAGTCTGTGTATATTTTATACATAACTGAAAGACACTTATGCAACAGGTCAATAGCTTGTGTTCTTCAAGAAGGGCACGTGATCCAATGACGATCCTCACTCAAAGATGCTGTCACGTGGACCCTGAAGCTTCCAGATTCTGACAAGTGGCGATTGTCTCTTGAAGCTTCCAGGCCGGAGCGTTCCCTCCACACTCCTAGGGCAAGAGCTCGTCAACCTGACCTGATGGAGTATATATATAGTCTGCTTCCTGCAATCAGAAGGACATCTCTCGAAAAGCAGTAGAAGAAAAAGAGAAAGAGAGAGATCGAGAGCAGCAGAGAAACGTAGAAGAAGAAGAAGTAGACGGGAAGAGAGAGAGATCGAGAGTTTGAGAAGAGAAGAAGAGAAGCTTCATCTAAAGATTAGTCCCTACTGGAATCTGGATCAAATCCAATCCAGTCAGCTCCTTGAGAGCCATATCTGCGCTTTAGTGTTTACAGCTTTCAGTTGCTGTCATTTCCCGTTTCTTGTTTTCCTTTTTATTGTTACTTCAAGCTGTAGCAGAGGAGGATTCCTCTGGACGGGTTAAGCTGTAAGCCCCAGCGGTTGCAGAGGTGTGGTGTCCTCTGGACGGTGAAGCTATAATGCCCAGCGGGTCAAGCTGTGTGTCAGCGGATGGCTAAGCTGTATTGCCCAGCAGAAGCAAGCTGTGATGCTCAGCGGATGTAGGCAAGCTGTGAGGCCCAGCTGTTAAGCTGTGTATAAGCGGGAAGCCACACTCTGGTTGGAGTGTGGGGTGGACGTAGGTCTGGAGGACCGAACCACCTTAAAATCTTCTGTTCATCGTGGTTTGATTGTTTATTCTGCTCCGCTAGATGTATGCTTAGGAACGTTCATGATAGTCTGATCTTATATCTAGTGAGAGATAAGGTTGCACACTGTGCGTTTGATTCTGGTCTTGATAGAGTCTAGTTGATTAGATGAACTGAGTCATCTCTTTAGTCTATATGGAGTAGATCAGAAGTACAGTCTCTCAGATCTTCCTTCCATCTTTCAAAGAGTGCATCTAAGCTGATTAAGGCTCCTGTGGGTTTTAATTCCGCATCTCTATTTGTTATTAGTTTTAATTGGGCATAGTTTTAGAGAGGGATTCATTCACCCCCCCCCTTTTGAATCCATCGCACCGGTCCCATCATGCAGTTCCGCTACAGGGGCCTCATAGGCCTCGGGGTCCTGGAGGACTTTTATGAGGGCCTCTCTCAAGTCCTTGCTCCACGCAATAGCCTCTCATATGGTGACATTAGTTGGGAACCGTTTCATATGTTGAATAATCTTGCGGTCCACCCTAGCGTGGGTCTTGTCGAATGGGGGAATGATTTCCTCCAGAGTCTTTGAGGCTCCATGTGGTTTCTCCCGCTTGAGAGGGCGCTCTCCTTCATCTTGCATGCCCACTCACTCTTGGAAAATCGGTGCCAGAGACTCCTCTGCAGCAGGTTGAGACTCATCCAAATTGGACTGATCCGTGGGGCCTTCTCGTTCACCAGCGCTGGTTGAAGGGCCCGCCTGCGCCGAGGTTGGAGCTGGCGATGGGGCGCTGACTGGAGTTTCTTCCTCTTCGGAAGAATGAATTATGAAAGGGATGCCTCTTGGTTTTCGAGCACCCGAATCAAGGCCAACATTATCCGAAGAGTCAGGTACAAAAGGAATGCCTCGCACTTGAGGTGTAGGGATAGGACCCGGCTGCTCCCCTCTGAATATTATAACTCGGTCAAGAGTCAAATGGTTTTCTCGCCCGCGACCACATCCTCGACCACGGCCACGTCGGTTCCTTGCCGATCGACGTTGATATGTGGCCACAGGGACATTGTCCTCCCCAATGGGGCCATTTATATTGTCAGGAGGCGGGATAGCCACCATGTGACATGACAACTCCTGCAGTGCGCGTTCAAGGGCCTCCATAGTGAGCTCCTCGTCTTTGTAGATCAACGTGAGCTCTTCCGGAATTGGAATATTCTCACCCTCCTCAAGACGACGCAAGGTCGCCCGGAGCCAGCCAAGGAGTCGGGCTTTTTGCCCAAACCTTTCCCAGGGAATATATTTGTCAAGTGTGACCGCCTTGGTAGGGCAAGGGGGCACATATTCTTCTAGCTCGTCTATGAGCTTTTGCAACTTCTGCAAGGGGGTGAGCTCTTTGGGGGCTTCTATAGCTGCCGCCTGCTCAGCCTGCTTTTTCAATCTTCTCTTCAGATTCTTCTTTCGATTTTTTTCTTGCTTCTTAAGGCGAGCGACCTCCTCTACAGAAGGTGAGGATGGCTTTACAGGACGTAATGACCTGCCCCCAGACCCTTGTCTTTCGCCTTGAGCTGGTCGCCTCACATTTCGAGACCCACGACTCCTTCTTGGGGCAACGTAAGTCCACCCTCCTTCAGCGGGTTGTGGCTGAAAAGTGGCATTAATAGCTTGTGCCACTATCTCCGGTGGCAATTCTTGGAATTCTGACTGACCGAAGTAAAACCCTACAGGGTTTTGCAGTGCCGCTAACTTTGTTGCCGCTGACGGCTTTGACTCTAAGAGTCGTTGAGATTCTTTCGGACGGGTGGACCCCGCTGGCCTGTCACCAAATCGAACCTTAAGCTCGGGCTCTGCAACTTTGGTTTTGCATTTATCTTTCGGCTGCGGGTGTCCAGCAGCAGCCCTCTCAGGGTGGCCCAACTGGGTAGAGGATATGGGGACTACCCCAAGAATCGAGCTTCGAGAACTTTGGGCCATAGGCCTATCATGCTTAGCCTTACCCTTGGGGATCGACTTAAGCTCTTCCCCAGAGGGCTTCTTTAAGCAAACCTGTGAAGAAGTCTGTTTAGCTAATGGTGGTTGGGGCTGACTTCGCTGCTCCTGCCGGAGGATCCTCTCAGTAGCCTCCGCCAGCCGACGTCTTGTCATGGAATTACCTTGAGCATCAATCTCCCCCCTTTGAATAAGGGTCTGAATATAGTCTTGTACCTCCAGGCATTCTCCAGTTGGATGAGAAACCCGAGCATGATATTTGCAGTAAAGAGGGTGACTCTTAGCTGTCTCATTGTAATAGGACGGCGGGTCATATGTCAATACCCGACCATCCTCTAGAAGTTTATCAAAAATCTTCTCTGTATCTCCCTTGGGAAAGGTGCACTGATGAGAAGGTCGCCACCCCGGGTACCATAGAACGGACTCGAGGCCAGATTGTTGAGAACTACTTTCTTCACCTAAGGGCTCGGGCAGTTGAAACGCCAGCGGCGTGTGGATGACGTTGACGGAGAAAGTCATCTCTTGCTGCTCATGAGGCTGTGGAGGGTACACCAATGAGCCTCCCACGTTAACCATCCCTCGCTTGATAAAATCTTCTGCGAGGTCCTTGAAGGATTGACATTTAAAGATAGCGTGGCCAGCTGATGTGAGACAGAGGTCGGGTAGCATCCTGCATGGTTGTGGTCGCGAGGACGGCCAGCCAAAAGGACACCGATCACTGCTGATTACGGCATGGTGCTGATGGCGAATAGTTAGATGGTCATCGAACTGTTTTGCTGCTGCATGGATCTGTGAGGAGGCGGGCTGTCAGTGGCTGGACAACAACCTGCAGAGGGGGTGGAGAAGATGGTTTGATGCTTTGCATAATGGTGGACAGACCTATAGAGAGGGAGGGCTTGTTGGTGATCTGCAGTGGCTCAGAACGGTGGTCGGGCAGGTGGTGGGTATGGCAAAGGGAGGGTCTACTAGCTCGCTGCATGGACAGGGATAAGGATATCTATGGGTTTCAAAGATGGGAGAGAGATGTGTGGGGGTTCTGCAGGTTTAGAAGAGGCTAGGAGAGGGGTGTGATAGTTGGAGATGAATGGATATCAAGTTAGGTGGATGTTGGGCAGGGTATGGGCTGGTTTTACTAGGTTCAGGCGTTCTGTAAAGAGGGAGGGTCGACCCAGGGTGTGGGGGGGGGGTCGACCCAGTCTACCTGCAGCAGGGTGTATGAGTCTGGGAGGGAGGTGGGTCGACCCAGTGTGTGGGTGGGTCGACCCATCTATCTTGCCTGGCGGGACAGAACTCCAAAACGAGACTCTGTTTTTCGACTTGAACGCCGTGGACGTCCGAGGAAGCTTGTGTGCAGGGTTTTAATGGTTGTATGGGAGGGGGATAAGGTATGTGAGAGTGGGAGGGTGGATGAGAATGAACTTGGATGGCTGTTGGGGTGTAGAGGTAAGGATAATGTGGGTAGGGAAGGGATGGTGGCGGTACTCTGTTTTCTGGTTTTCCCAAAACGATGGTAGTTGGGGTGGTCTATGGAGTTGCAGGAGCTATTGAAAGTTGGGGGGGTGAGAAGGTGATGGGGTAGGTTCATCTACTGGGATTTTTAGGCTAGCAGCGCTGTGGGGAGTGAAGAACTGGGTAATATGGTAGGGGTGGACAGTGGTGGTGATGGAGGTGAGAACGACGCTGTGGGGCAATTGAGTGGACACAAGATGGGCTGGCTGGGGCCTCTCACCCATCCCCTTCGCAGGGACGATGCAACCGGCTTCTCGCTTCGCATCCGTGGTGGTGGTGATGGTGATCGTTGCAGTCGGAACGGCGGTGGTGGCAGTGGCGGTGGCGGCCATGGTCGACGAACGGTGACGATGGACGGCGAAGGAGGACGACCGGGGCCTCAGATGGGGCCTCTCGCCCGCTCCCATCTCAGGAACGGTGCACCCAAAGCTCAGATCTTCCTCCATGGTAGGGGTGGACGTCGGTTTTGGGCCTCACCCGTGGAGTTCCAAAAATTGGAGATAAACATAGCCATAGCTAAAACATCATTTTCTCATTCTTATTCTACGTGAGTTACATGGTGTTTAAATAGGGAAAGGTGGGGAGGGGAAAGACCTCCTAGGAAACCCAAGGGACTTGGGTTCTACGAGGAGTCCCTTATATTACATAAATATCTATGACAAAATAAGTAAAGGCCACATGGGAAACTCAAAGGTCTTGGGTTTCTACGTGGGTTCCTATTACTAATGACAAAAGGAAACATAACATATAAGGCCCACTCTATATGGTCCAATACATAAAAGACAATCTTAGACATAGATTTATATTGGATATCTTTGTTGATGCCGTACTGACGAACCCATCAAACTCCTCCACTCGGAGCAGGCTCGTCCTCGAATCGACGATCCCATCAAACCCCTCCGCTTGGAGGAGGTTCGACCTCGAACCTCATAGCTCAGGATCCCGATCTGATAGAACAGCTCGGTTCCCTAAGCTCTGATACCATTTGATGTGAGACAGAGGTCGGGCAACATCCTGCATGGTTGTGGTCGCGAGGACGGCCAGCCAAAAGGACACCGGTCACTGCTGATTACGGCATGGTGCTGATGGCGAATAGTTAGATGGTCATCGAACTGTTTTGCTGCTGCATGGATCAGTGAGGAGGCGGGCTGTCGGTTGCTAGACAACAACCTGCAGAGGGGGTGGAGAAGATGGTTTGATGCTTTGCATAATGGTGGACAGACCTGTAGAGAGGGAGGGCTTGTTGGTGATCTGCAGTGGCTCAGAACGGTGGTCGGGCAGGTGGTGGGTATGGCAAAGGGAGGGTCTACTAGCTCGCTACATGGACAGGGATAAGGATATCTATGGGTTTCAAAGATGGGAGAGAGATGTGTGGGGGTTCTGCAGGTTTAGAAGAGGCTAGGAGAGGGGTGTGATAGTTGGAGATGAATGGATATCAAGTTAGGTGGATGTTGGGCAGGGTATGGGCTGGTTTTACTAGGTTCAGGCGTTCTGTAAAGAGGGAGGGTCGACCCAGGGTGTGGGGGGGGGGGGGTCGACCCAGTCTACCTGCAGCAGGGTGTATGAGTCTGGGAGGGAGGTGGGTCGACCCAGTGTGTGGGTGGGTCGACCCATCTATCTTGCCTGGCGGGACAGAACTCCAAAACGAGACTCTGTTTTTCGACCTGAACGCCGTGGACGTCCGAGGAAGCTTGTGTGCAGGGTTTTAATGGTTGTATGAGAGGGGGATAAGGTATGTGAGAGTGGGAGGGTGGATGAGAATGAACTTGGATGGCTGTTGGGGCGTAGAGGTAAGGATAATGTGGGTAGGGAAGGGATGGTGGCGGTACTCTGTTTTCTGGTTTTTCCAAAACGATGGTGGTTGGGGTGGTCTATGGAGTTGCAGGAGCTATTGAAAGTTGGGGGGGTGAGAAGGTGATGGGGAAGGTTCATCTACTAGGATTTTTAGGCTAGCAGCGCTGTGGGGAGTGAAGAACTGGGTAATATGGTGGGGGTGGACAGTGGTGGTGATGGAGGTGAGAACGACAGTATGGGGCAATTGAGTGGACACAAGATGGACTGGCTGGGGCCTCTCACCCATCCCCTTCGCAGGGACGATGCAACCGGCTTCTCGCTTCGCATCCGTGGTGGTGGTGATGGTGATCATTGCAGTCGGAACGACAGTGGTGGCAGTGGCGGTGGTGGCCATGGTCGACGAACGGTGACGATGGACGACGAAGGAGGACGACCGGGGCCTCAGATGGGGCCTCTCGCCCGCTCCCATCTCAGGAATGGTGCACCCAAAGCTCAGATCTTCCTCCATGGTAGGGGTGGACGTCGGTTTTGGGCCTCTCACCCGTGGAGTTCTAAAAATTGGAGATAAACATAGCCATAGCTAAAACATCATTTTCTCATTCTTATTCTACGTGAGTTACATGGTGTTTAAATAGGGAAAGGTGGGGAGGGGAAAGACCTCCTAGGAAACCCAAGGGACTTGGGTTCTACGAGGAGTCCCTTATATTACATAAATATCTATGACAAAATAAGTAAAGGCCACATGGGAAACTCAAAGGTCTTGGGTTTCTATGTGGGTTCCTATTACTAATGACAAAAGGAAACATAACATATAAGGCCCACTCTATATGGTCCAATACATAAAAGACAATCTTAGACATAGATTTATATTGGATATCTTTGTCGATGCCGTACTGACGAACCCATCAAACTCCTCCACTCGGAGCAGGCTCGTCCTCGAACCGACGATCCCATCACCAGCTGTCTCATGGTAGGGGCAATAGTCCTAGTATAACAGAGCGCCTGGCCGTTGGTGACTAGGTAATGTTGAGAGGTTCAACAACCCCGCACGACAACAAGCAAAGAAGATTTGTAGTGTCTGCTCGTAGGGAAAGGAATATAACTTCGCGGGCTCCGAATCTTCAGATGAACCCGATCAGTCTTCTGAAAGCCATCCACCCGAACCGGGCCTCAGCGGGGCCGATGGTGAAGCTTCTGCCCCCTGCCCGCGCAGAGCAGTGGGCAACCTGACCGGCCCTCGAGGGAAATCCGCCAACTGATCGTCCAGATCCTGGAGAAATTGCAACAGCTCACGCTGCTCCCGTCTCAACTGGTAAATCTCCCTGCGGATCTTCTGGAGGATTCTTCTCATTGCGAGACATTTCGCCATCGGCCATCGCGATGGTTCAGGGGCAACTCGTGGTTGCTGATTAGATGACCCAGCTTCGGCAGCATTTGAGCTTGAAACTGGGGCCGCCATGTAAACCACATTGGCTGACCGGTTTGACCAGCTCCAAGGATGCGGCTGTGGAGGTTCAACCGCGTGGCACAACATATTTATTAGGCCTTTTTGAACAAGGTCTTCGGCTATGTCTTTAAAGACATAGCAATATGCAATAGTATGTCCCAACCTGCGATGATACACACAATAGTTGGGGTCATCTGTCTTGTCTATCTCTACCGGCTTTCGCGGCTCTGGCAAGGTGACCAGTTTCTCTTTCATGAATAAATCAAAGAGCATCTTCGTGTGCTCTTTTTTGAAAGAATAGGGCGTCTTCATGCGCTCCGCTAACAAAGACGCACTTGCCTTGGTGTCAGGCTTTTTGCCATTACCCTTCGACTTGGTTTCTCCCTTGTTTCCATTTGTCGGGGAGAAATCGACCGAATTCACCTCTTTGCCGCCAGACGGGCGATCTTTAGAAGTTTTGCCCTTGGCGACAGAGTGTGTCGGGTGATCGCCAAGGAACATCTCCAACTCCGCCACCACGGTATTGAGTTGGTCGAAACCCCGGATATTAGAACCCAGGAGCTTCTCACTGACCTCGGCGGCCAAACCTCGACGGCATATGGTAATGGCATCTTCCGGCGTGGGAGGATTATCACAATGCATGCTAACGTCCCTCCACCTTTTGATGAAGTTCAAAGCCATTTCACCCTTCTTTTGCTTCAGGGCACAAAGCTCCGCAAGAGAAACCTTGCGTTCAGCTGTTTGGAATCGGTCCAAAAATTTCTTCTGCATGTCTACCCAATCAGATACTGAATTAGGCTTCAGTCGGGAGTACCATTGGAAGGCGGTACCCGTCAGGGAAGTAGCGAAATATCGCAGAAGATAGGACTCATCCAACGCCAATTCACCCATGGCGGTCATATAGTAAGCCAAATGCTCATGTGGCGAACCTTGCCCATTGAATTTCTGCAGCTTTGGAGCCTTTGGGCAATCTGGCGGGAGCTTCTTAAATTGGTGGTGAAGGGGGTATAGCACACTGTATAAATCAACAGTGGCCACACCTTCGCCATGTTGTGCGAATTTCGCCTCCACAATCCGCTTGATCATCTGCCTCTGAGCCATTAAGCTTTCGGCAGGGGTGGCAGATGACCGCATATTGGGCTCTTGCTGCGGCACCTCAACCTCCAGGGCAATGGGCAGCCTAGTTGCAGCGGCCGATGTATTGACCGTGGCTGGAGCGGGAGAGGGTTGTTGCTCTGCCCCCGCAGGCGCCGCTGAGGGTTGGGGAGGAGCCTCCTTTTCACGTAGCAGCGCCTGCAAGATATTTTTAAGCTCTTGGTTTTCACGTCGAAGCTCCTCCATTGTGAAGACTTGGGCCTGTGAAAAAAAAAATCTGAAAAGAAATGTTTCATTGCATAGCATAATTATTGCATCTTGGTGTCAGGGGGAGCTGAGAGTTCAGTTCAATACATTGAATCCTTTTCACTTCTCATCATCCCCATTCAATTCATTCATACTCTTTGACATCAGATGCTCTTGGACCTTAATGCCTATTGCTATCATTTCCCTATCACCTTCACTGAACAACAGTATTGCTTCTGGTTTAGTACATTGAGCTGTGGTTATTGTAATTTTTCATTTATAAGAATCACACTTGCAAATTGAAAGGAACTAAATGTTTAATTATTATAAATTGAAGAGTTAAGTGTCTGCACTTCAGAACTTGAAATAAAAGAAAACTGTTATAGCTCTTAATCTCTGTCTCATGGTTAGAATAGAAAAAAAAAATTTTAATGCCTGAACGTGTTAAACTGGTAATGTCTCGGAAAGGTGAATAAGAGTGTGTACTGTTTTTTAAACAATCACTCTAAAAGAAATCAGGGCAGCAGTAAATAAGATCATCAATATAAAGAGCTGAACACTGTGACAGAGCAATGGCTGAATTGCACTGAGAAACTGTGATCTCCTCCAAGGAAGCAGGAGAATTCATAAGTCATGAAGTGCTTCAGGCTATCTCTGTTCATAGGGTCAAATCTATAGGGGGAGTTTTCACCAAGTAACTGGGGGTACTGGCCTCTGATCAAGGTGTACCCTTAATGTCAAGGGTGAAAATTGTTCCTTGTAGGTCTTGATCTGAAATAGATCTAGTAGTTTATGCCTAGTAACTGGGGGTACCTGCCTCTAATCAAGGTGTACACCTAATGTCAACAGCATAAATGCCACTGGTCTATTCACTTAGCTCAGTTTCTGAAAATTAAAAGGTGAAAAATAAACTGCTGTAACCCTTTGAAATCAAAAGTCATTGAGTGTAAATTATTTTTCTCAATACATATTCAAGTTGCCTTTCTTGAACTTCCATGTTTAATCACAAAGGGTATTGTTTCTGACTTATCTATTAAAACCATGTACCCTAGATTCATTGCTATAAATGGAGTCTATAACTCTTTTTCAGTGGTCAGCTGCTTTACTCTATCTTTATCACTGATAAACCTGAATTCTTTCAAGACTGTATATTGCTGACTCTTATGCTTTAACAGTTGTCTATAATCATGCTCACTTTCTGAACCAATGCTTCAGCTGTTGTGTAGTGACCCCTTACCTCATTCATGTTCTTTCCCTCCTATCTTCTCTACCTTTTGATTATGTCACAAGAGGAGATGTGTTTCATCCGTTCATATTCCTTTCTCAAAGGGGGAGAAACAATTCAGGGGGAGTTATACATTCAGGGGGAGACTTTCATTCAATCATTGCATGCATATTTGTATTTCTCATCTCAAACTATTTTCTTTTTGATGAAGTCAAAGGGGGAGAATAGTTTGACATGAGTCAGTGTGACTCATAGTGTTGCCATCATCAAAAAGGGGGAGATTGTTGTGCCCCTGTGATTTTGATGATAGCAAACACTATGAGTCAGCATTGCATATCATGAACATCTCTGTCTAAATGAAAGTCCTGCTTGAGCATATAGGAAGTCAGTGCATTCGGCTATTTCATGCACACACACAATGTCTGTACAGCCAGTGCATCCCTTGATTTAAAGTCCATACATTGTCTGCCCGCACACACAAGTCCATACATTGCTTTGCAGCATGCACGCACGCAGAGTCTATATATTCTCTGCTGATATGTTTATGCTGTAGTTCAGCAAGTCTGTACATCGCATCGCATGCACATTGCATCTGTCAAGTCGGAACATCGTTCAGAACACTAAGTCTATACATTCGTTGTGTCTTGTG
Source organism: Amorphophallus konjac (assembly GCA_022559845.1). Lineage (NCBI taxonomy): Eukaryota > Viridiplantae > Streptophyta > Magnoliopsida > Alismatales > Araceae > Amorphophallus > Amorphophallus konjac. Next base: position 211,917 of record JAHNEJ010003369.1, on the reverse strand, counting down.
CATGCATCATTTAAAGTCTATACATTGTCTGGTCGCACACACTCAAGTCTATACATTCCCATCTTTACCTACGTTCACTGTTTTAGCACTTCCACGAAGTCTGTACATTCTTCACTTAAAGTCTGAACACAGTTGCCTTGATGACCAGCAAGTCTGTACATTCTTCACTTAAAGTCTGAACACGGTTGCCTTGATGACCAGCAAGTCTGTACATCGTCAGTGCTCTTCATGCATATGCAAAGTCTATACATTCATCTGTTGATAATCGAGCAAGTCTGTACATCGTCAGTGCTCTTCATGCATATGTATAGTCTATACATTGTTGAGCTTCGCACACATCACTTGCCAAGTCTATACATTGCCGCCTGTGCTTGTATCACTTGCCAAGTCCATACATCGTGTGCTTCACGCATTTTCTAAGTCTATACATTCGATTGGTTGCTTGTTCATGCATCATTATCCGTCTCACTTAGCGTCTCATGTTGTGTCTCAACATACCCAGCGTCTCATGTTGTGTCTTACATAGCGCTTCAAGTCTGTGCAGGGTTCGTTGCAGTCTGTATAAAGATGCATCAGTAAGTCCGTGCATCCAGTTTTAATGTTCACACTTTGTTAAATGTATGCTGCATTACACCCGTTCAAAGTCTGTACATTCCTCAATGGCATTGTGCTATCATGCTTTAACACTAGGCATTGCAAAGTCTGTACATGGCTCTGCGCCTTATATACAAAGTCTGTACATGCTTTGTTCAGAACACAACTTACTCAGTGCATCCTCGTCTGACCTGACAGAATATCTGCTCGAGGAAATTGAGAAGGGCACGTGATCCAAGAAGCCAGGATCGTGACACGTGTAGTGCAGCAGGCTGAAATGCTGCCACGTGGTCAAGGCGTTTGGGCGGGAATCGTGGAGAGCGCACGCCCTATCTGTTTGCTGCTGCTATATATATGAAGTTTCTTCCTCTGAAGAAGGGATGATCGTGACAGAAGGGGCAGAAGCAGAGAGAGAGCCTGCACGATCCAGAAGAAGAAAAATAGTGAAGAAGAGAAAGAGAGAAGAAGCAGAAGAGAAAGAAGAGAAAGAGAGAGATAGAGAGCTCGAGCAGAGAATCTGAAGCATCCATTGAAGAATCTAGTTGTCTGGAAATTGGATCAGATCCAAACCAGACTTGCTCCTGCGAGAGCTACATTTTGCATTTCATTTACAGCTTTCAGTCGCTGATTGTTTCCTGTTTTGTGTTTTCTTTTCAAACCTTTCTTCAAGCTATTTGCCAGCAGTGCAAGCTGTGATGCACAGCGGCGAGGTGGATACCTCGGACGACTAAGCTGTATTGCCCAGCGGAGTAAGCTGTGAGGCTCAGCGCAAGCTGTTAGGCAGCGGATGGCTAAGCTGTGATGCTCAGCAGTTGTAAGCAAGCTGTGAGGCCCAGCGGTTCAAGCTGTTAGTCAGCGGAATCCACACTCTAGTTGGAGTGTGGGGTGGACGTAGGTCTGGAGGACCGAACCACCTAAAAACTCCTCTGTGCAGTGGTTTGATTTGTTTAATTCTACTTCCGCTAGATGAATGTTTAGGCGCGCTATACATATTTGCTTATTGGTTCATAAGAGAATTTGATTAGTTCTTCAGATTGTCTAAATTTGTCTAGTTAGCATTCTAGTTTTTAAATTGAGCGAAATTTTAAAGGGGAGATTCATTCACCCCCCTCTGAATCCAACGCACCGAACCCAACACTAATGTATAGACAAGCCCGGGTTAGGGTTGGGGGCCTTCTCCTTTGAATTGGCACTGGACTGAGACTAGTCAATTGAGCTATATCAGGGACTTAGCCTTCGACAGGACTGGAATCTTCGACTGGAACGAACCACCTCGAGAGTCAAACTCGAGCACTTCTTACGAAGTACCTTCTAATCTAAAGAAGTGGATACCAACTTGGTTAGAGTTACCTTTTTTGTTACAGTTACGAACGATAGGGAAGGGAAGGAAGGTTTCGCTTGAAGTTTATTTGTTTGAGAGACAGACGAAGGAAAGGCGCGTAGCGGTTGTTTACCTGCCTTTCTTTCTTTCTTCAACTCTGACTTCTCCGCCCCATTCTCCGAAGTATCCGAGGGTTCTTTCTTTTTTTGTACCTGATTCCGATGCACTTTCTGCCTCAACTTCAGATTCTTCACCGCCTGATTCCGAGACTGATGATTCCTCACCGGCTAAGCGCCGCCTCGCACTAGCTTGAACAGTGCTTTACGAAAGAAGTTTACGCCTGAGAGATAGAACCAGGTTGGGAAATAGGTTTATCACCTCCGGAATAACCGGACCAAAACCAGGTGCTTGACTTCTCCAATCACGTGTTATTAAGCATATGAAAATGGAACCTCTTTGCCCAACAAAACCTGCTTTCTCCCCTTAAGGGAAGTAAGGTAAAGTAAGGGACGTAGCGAAGAGGAGATTGATTTTGAAACCATTTCTTTCGAGATGCGAAGAATATTACTAGTCTTTCTTACTTTTTCTTTTGTAATAGTTATCGCAACTATTACAAAGGGTCCTTCAAACATTCTCTATTAATATTCCCCGGCCGATAAATGGCAAGCAAGAATGAGAGCAGGACGAATCCGCTCTTATATCATCTATAGAATCGGCTGTTCGAGAATAGGCTATTTCAATTAATCAGGATAAGCTGTTTGAAGGCGCGTAGCGATTCGCAGGAGATATTTCATTAAGAATTAACAGAAGACTAGTCGTCAGAGCTAGTATGCCAGATGACATGGATCGAAAGAAGGAATCCCCAGCTATTTCATCTGGTGCTAATGAAGATGGCCTTGAATCGGACAAGGAAGCGACATCTAGTAGTAAATAAGATGCATAGAATGCAAGGCAAGCTCCTATCGAAAAGGCTGTTGTCGACATTTCCGCTCTTTGCATGTTAGCACTTTTACGTCACTACTTTCTGATCATGTGGATGCCGCTTTTAGAGAATCCGCAAAAGGAAAGGACACTGTGAGGTGGATTGGACAAATGAGATCTTCCTCCTCCTGTTTAGACATCTAGCTGCCATTGAAAGAAAAAAGAGATTCGGCTTAGTGAAAATTGAACTAGTAGCGGAGTTAATTCATACTAAATCAATAGCCAAAGTCCTCGGAACCAATTCCTCTAGGGCCTACGAAGGAGAATCTGACTCACGGCTTTTGCCGGGTATGAAAGAACTAGATGGGAGGCCTTTTTCGGGTAAGAGAAATAGTAGTGACAGGAAAGCGCAGCTTTCGCTTTCCTTCTCCTTGGCTTACTGTCTTTCCTGATGCTACATAAGCGCTGTGGGATAAGGGTTGGTTTAAGGACATTTGCCGACATTCACCATCAAAAGGAAGAGAGGGCGATTTGCCAATTTCGGACATGTTAATAGTGAGGGCTAGCTAGTGTAACCCCAGATTAACAGACCATGCCCCAGTTTGATTCTAAACCCGTCTCGGAAGAGAAAGAGCTGCTATTGAAAAAGGTCTTGGCACCTGTGACAAGGGATGAAATTGAACTGGTGGTGGCTCAAGCAAACCCGGATAAAGCACCTGGTCCGGATGGTTTTTCAGCTGATTTTTTCCATAAATGCTGGGATATGGTAAAGGATGATGTGATGGAGGCTGTTCAACATTTCTTCAAGTCCGGGAAGTTCTTAAGAGAGGTCAATCACACCTTCATAACACTGGTGCCCCAATCTGATAATGCTAATTCTTTAGTGAAATATAGGCCAATTTCATTATTTCATTTCATTTATCAAATCATTGCGTCAGTGTTGGCCCGAAGACTGCAGGTGGTGATCCCGGAACTGATTAGCGAGAACCAATCGGCATTCGTGAAGGGAAGAAGAATGACTGAGTTTGTCCTCTTGGCACATGAGCTGGTAAGGAATTTGCACCTCAAGCAAGTAGCCCGAAGGCTTGTTTAAAGGTTGATCTTAGGAAAGCCTACGATAGTCTGGACAGGAATTTTCTTTGTTGTTTAATGACAAAGATGGGGTTTAACAGTACTTGGATGACATGGATTAGAAGCTGTCTAGAATCTTTGGTTCTTGTAAATGGCAGCCCGGCAAGATATTTTCAATCGTTGAATGGGTTGAGTCAGGGAGAGGGGCCAGTCTTTTTTTTTTTCACTGCTTTTATCTAAAAAGCAAAAACCACCACCAACAGTAGTCTATCCTACAGAGCCATGCTATGTTGCACTAGTAGCAGATCTGGCAACTCCGGACCTAAACCCGACGTGGAATGCAACTCTATCTCCCTTGAACGACTAACTGACTGATCCGTCACACCTGAAAGCGAATCCGTCGGAGTGACTCCAAGGCTAGTAGGAACATCCGAGACGTAAATTCTTCAGGATAGCGTGAAGAGGCGAATGGGAGTGCAACTCTTTCTCCAAGCTTCACTACCGCTGGATCCACCACTCCTATTAGATTAGACGATCGATCAGCTACAGCTGCTTGTAGGGTAGAGCGGAAGCGAAGAAGGCTGTTTTCTTGAATAGAGTCCTGCCTCCGAAGAAGCCTCTGACCCGGCAACTCATTCCTCAGCTGCAAGTCCTTTTTTTAAGCTAGAAAGCTTGACTGGCTGAATGGAATGGAAGGCGCTTGCGGGAAAGCAAGTTAGAGATAGGAGTGCGGGAGAAGACGAGACTCGACGTCTATGTGATGACTCCCTTGACTAACAGAAGGTGACTCTAAGGAGGTATAAAAACACAAACCTTGTAAGGTTTCTATAGCCGGTTCCGATAGCTTACTGGTTGCACAGGGTCGCCTATTCACTCCAGGCACATCCGACCATGGAATCGGAATTCATAACAGACGATGCGTTTAGAGATGATGGACCCCCTCCTCATTTCCCTCACACTCCCTAGATCTTCGTGGGACCAACCTATCCCGAATACGGGGTTTGTGCGTCTCACTAGTTCCCGTGCGAGATGCTCTGGCCTTTCAAACCAACTCCAAATGTTCTATGGATTTCCAACCCTATGGAATGCCAGCCTGGGTTCTAGACCCTCTAACCTTTGGCGAAGCTACATCATAGGCAGAGAAGTCCTAGAGCTGGGTATGGGATGGCCGCTGGGCAAGGGAAAGCAAATGTTTTTATGGGGTTCGAATCCCGTAAGGGATCCCTAGCATCCCAGTTTCCTCAAGCCTTCGAAGCGGCTCGGAACCCGACAGCCTTGACAAGTACATCAGTGGAATGCCACAGTCCTTGAACATAGAGGTGTTAGGACAGCACGCACGGTCAGGATGTGGCAGTAGCAATCTCTTCTTAGTTCATTCCCTTTTCCCAAGACGACGATCACATGCGGCGCCTTAACAAATCTAAAACTATGATTGAAGTGGACCTAGCTTGCGTTGTTTTCGTCAAAGGACGGGATCTCTCTCATCTCAGTCTTTGTTTGAAAAAGGAGTCGAAACTCTTTTCTTGTTGAATTGCACCTTCACTTCAGGTCAAAAAGAAAGAGGCTGGATCTCGATTCGATTGGCCGTGGCCCTCCTGCTTGCATTCTACCAGGCTTGGTGGTGACTATGCATTTTGCGCTTTCTTCTTTCGCAAGCGCCTTGCATCGCACGGTGTCTCTGGATCTCTCACTTCATCAGTGTATGGGGATGGTGCATCTGTTGCAGATCCCGTATCAATAGTCAATCAAGTACAGTTTGCGGAGATCCGGAGCCCAATGGAGAGCACCATTGGAATCAAAAGGTCGTGTAAAAGTCAAAAGGAAAATAGGAGTCCAGATGGACCGGACAAAGAAGGGGCAGAGATGATCCAGTTGCCCTTTCACGTTCTGAAAGAGATCCCTGGGAATCTAAGCGAGTAGGCACTCCGTCTTCTTCTTTGCAGATGTTCTGTTCTGACTGGCTTGCCTGATCCGATGACTCCGCTTTTCTTTTCCCACTCCAAATGAGGACTCTGATCTGAAAGCTGCTACTTTGGCTATGGCTTGCTTGTTCAAAGACGGATCCTCACCTTGAAAAGGGTTAAGTCAAGCTTCCTTTTTCCTTGATCTTGAGTCGAGTTGCAGTCCCTTCCCGCTGAGAGAATGCCTTCTCTTTCTTGGTTTTCTTTCGTACCTTCCTTTCTTTCTTTACCGGGCGCCATAAAAGGCACTTGCGGCTAATAATCGCCTTCCCGGCTGGCTTAACATTGGAAATTGACGGCGCAGTTCAACTTCTTTTTCGGGTGTGGGAAAGGAAAGACCAACGAGATTGCAGATCTGCCATCATATGAAAGTTGTCATGCAGATCGAGCCCCGGCAAAGTCCTTACTACGATTTACGGGTACAAGTCTTAAGCCGTTCACTCTCTCTCTTGTTTCATCAGCTGGTTAGAGGTTTGCCTGAGGGCTGCGTGTGCTTATAGTCTTTCTACTCCCCGGCCTTGTCCCATGCATCAGGAGAAAGGGCTCGCCGATCTCCTTTAGGGGGGGTGGTCGACATTGCTTCTTTGCCCGGTTCACACTGACTTTCGAAGCGAGCAAAAGCGTACTTTGGGGCAAAACCCTGGCTCTGCAGTGCGTTATTTGATTTGTGGGGCATCTTGGATAGGGCTTTAGTCTTTTTTTTTTTTGTTTTCCGAGAGATCGTGTTGTTGCTACTGCCCGCCATAAGAACAGGGCGAAGTCACAGGTTCACCTCCAGAGGGCCGATTTTCCGACTCTATCTATACTCTTTGGACGGAGAGTTCCTTCCCTTGGCCTCACCTTACCTGGAGGAATTCCTTTGATCAGATATATAAGTTCCGATTCTCACGTTTAGGTTGGTCTTTCGTCTTTCGAATGAAAGTGTCGATTGGTTTGTGTGAAGCCACCTAACGCAAGCGCCTTTTATGCAGCATTTCGGCTGTAAACTCTATGACCTTTCCCCACGCACTGAGGTTCGCTAGCCATCTTCCATTGACGGGTTGACACCCGCCAAGTCCTTTCGTTCGACAGAAATGCGCTTTGGGCGAAACTCCTTGCCCTTTGTTTTGCTAGTGGGCTGGTGCAGAATGAGTCTATAGTTCTGGTCTTGGGAATCTCTTCGTCCCTGCGATGATGGCTGCCAGAAGCATCGTGGGGCTTGTCAAGGTACAGCTTTTCTGACAGATTTCCAACTGGAAAATCCAATCCAAGCTCTGCCTTTAGCTTTCCCCATCTGCTATCAACTATTCACCTACGCAAGCGCCTTATCTACTTTCATTTAAACTAAAAACTTTAAGTAGACGAAAGAAGGGGCCACTGGTTCACTAGTCAATATGGTCTTGTGTGGGCTCGCCTAGCTTCTGTCCAATCTTCCCTTCCCTTTGATCGATTGATCTATTTATTTATATCGTTTCCACTGTGCGATGGTTAGCCAGAGAGTCCGCATCTCGAAGTTTTAATTATTGATTCGAAGCTTCATAATAATTCCAATAATGAACTTTAAAGAATGACTTTTCTGTTCAGTTCAACTCGGGTTCTTTACGCAAAGAAGTTAGGGCTTAGGGTCTTTGTCACTTCGAAAATCAGGAATTTGATTCCAAATCCTGATGTATACTCTCAACTAGTGGATCGAGGGGAAGAGCTAACCAATCGTTCCATCAATAAAGACTTCCAACTAGGCTAGTCGAGATAGTAAGAGTGACTCTTCGGGTGTGCCTGCCTTTCACCCTAAAAAAGACTAAATCACTTCTAGTCTAGCGTATTTCAAACTAGAAGCTTGAGCTCGCTCAAGGACAAGGTGACTTTAGTTCAAAAGCCAATACTACTACTAGCGATAACAAGGGATTCTATTGCCGTCAGAGGCAATGTAAATTGTGTCAACGTCCCTGTTTATGAACGAGTTGTAGACCCATCGGTGCGAGCGAGTTGACAGGCCAAGTGAGAATCCAACGAAGGAGTCAGGCTGGCTGGGTGCTGGTTATATGGGCCTCATCCCTATTAGTGGAGCGATGGAATCCTGCGCCTAAGGGGACGAGCTAATTTGAGTGACTGCTTCCAGTGGCTTGGTTTCCAATTCATTTTATAATATAGTCATCAGAATGGATACCAAAGTTAAAGAACGGCTCAGATGAGGAAAGCAGAGTGCAAAAGAAAGGAAAGACGAGCTCCTACTGCTCCGTGGGCTTCTCTTGCTTTAGCGCGCGGATATCGCACTTTAGCTAGAACTTTCATGGCTTATCGCCCTTATCCCGCAAATAGCTTATTCGTGAAAAGAAAAGAATGGAGTTCTTTGGACTCTCCAAAGAGCTTATGAGTGCACAAGAGCTGATATGCCAACATCTGATTCAATTGATAACATCACAGCTGATACGACAAGGCCTACTTAAAAAACCACGACAGATTTCCACTCTTAAATTGGAGTTGTTTTTTGTCCTAGTGGCCCCATTGCTGGAAAGGCTCGGCTGAATAATGAAATGGATTTTGGAACTACATTATTTAGCAGAATCCTTGAGCTCCTTTTCCGATACCCCCTTCAGTTCATTAAAAAAAGTTAGAGAGTCCTTGTAAGTTTGGCTAGAGCGCCCATTCACCTGTAAATCATATACCATAAAGAAGAGGTTTTGAACCCCGTATTTTTCCTCTAATAATTCCACTATTCTTTGGAGACGGTTTGCAGCAGGGAGCCGCATCCTATCCTCACCTCTGAATTTTAAGATTAGATCGCCAACCCTGTTTTCTTGCTCAGTAACCCACAGGGCTTCCGCTGGACTCCCGTTGGGACCTTCCTCCGCCGCTTGCGGTTGTTCCGCATGGGGCATGGCTGGCGGAGCATGCGGATGGAGTGGTAGGGCCGATTGAGGAAAGTCGGGAATGACTGCTACCGAAGCCCGTTAATCTCAAAAGGCGGGAAGGCAGTCCTGCTGGTTAGGCAGTACTGAGTCAAGTTAGTTCCTGGCCTTCATTATGGTCAAGGAAGTGGGCGATCGTAGCCCTTGAAGGCAAAAAGGTGACCAATCCGCGCACTCATTTGTTTGCGATGGGTTTTATTCATCTTTCTTTTTATTTTATGTATATATATATATATATATATATCTTATTTCACGTGTCGATCAACCAATTAACTAACTGGTAATTAACTGACTGATTGACGGCGCGGGCGTGCCAGTCACGTACGTGACAAGTTTATTATGCGCTCATCTTGACCCGTATCGGGCGAAAGTGAGGTTCGTTCGGGACCAGCAGTCCGCCATACCATAAAGGCTATGGCGTTAATTACATCCCCCGCGAGGAGGGAACACCTTTGATTAATTGCCGAGATAGTGGGCTGTCGAGGCCGGAATAAAAGATGCGACGTTATGAACATGACAAAATCACGTGAGATGCATCTATCTATCATGCAAGAGAGGCATGGTTTATTGAATTGGAGACCCTCGATATGTGGCGGAGGATGTAGGTCCGAAGACCACCATCGCGCATAGCGGAGACTTCCGATCGGGCATAACCCGGCCTTCTGTCGACGCCATTTGATACACCCGAGGGTTGATGCAAGCATGCATGCATGATGATGATAACTATGCTAAGCATGGCAACAAAATTATGAGAGCGAACAGAGCTCAATCACACTTATTAATCTCCGCCAAGTGAGGCAAGGATAGTAGCACAAGCCTGATAGTAAAAGCAAAGTACTAATACACATGATAGCCAACATGATAGAAAGGTTATTCGGAGCATGAACAGCCCTTGCCTTATTCAGTCTATTGCTAATTGGGGTTGCCAATATCGACCACGGGAGGCCAGGATTACCCCGAGAGTGAGCAAAGGATCAGAGCGGCGTAACAACTTGAAACGGCGCCAAAAAACGTAGGTATAGGACTTAAAACGGCGCGGGGACCGTAGGTGAATGAGGAGGTTAAGACAGCGCGACCCGTTTGGGGCACACCGGGAAGGGCGCGCCGTTTTAAGGCGCGCCGTATGCAAACGGCGCCGGCTTAACCCGATCTCACGGAAACTGAGGTTTTATTCATTTTTTTTTGGGTTTATTAAAATACTTTAGGAAACTTCGAAAGTTTTTTTAAGTCATTTATTCACAGGATCGGCCCCGGGGCATCCGGGAGCCGAGTCACAGGCTCGCGCGAGGTTCACACTCAAGCGCGGCGATTGTTCCGAGTCAGACTCGTTCGAGCCGAAATTTCGGCAGCATCTCCCCATCCCGGAGGATTGCTGGGGAGAAGCGGGGAATACTCACGTGGCGGAGCAACCCCTAAGAGCCGGGTGACGCAACGGCGGCCGGCAAACCCGAACGGAAAGGAAAACCCCGAGACCTAGCCTACTAGGGGTACCAAGTCCGTGGGCGAGAGTGAACGAATGAGGCGACTCATTATGGGAGCGAAAACCCCGAGGGCTAGCCTGCGAGGGGCACGCAACCCGAGTCGACACAACGCTCAAGTCGGGACGACCGATAGAAGGGAGGAAACCCCGAGGGCTAGCCTACAAGGGGCACACAACCCACGGCCACCACAAAGTCCATCAAGGACCGTGGATTTGAACTGTAGGGCTTAGCCCCGTTACTGTACACTCAATGGCCTGAAGGGATACCCATCATCGATGGATGAGTTCCTATCGACCGAGTGGCTAGTGTAGAAGATTGGGGGAATATCCCCCTCCTCGGGTACTGGAGCGATGCTACAGAGCAGACTCCCGAACGTTAAAATGCGAACGGAGTGGAAAGAGCGGCGCAAAACATCGCTTGACGACAAGTGGACAAACGAGTTGTTAGACATATATTAGAACAGTGAAGCTCGCGGGCTGAATGAGTTAATACTTATATGTTATATGATTAGCATATAGATATGGGGAAGGGACATATATATCATGCTCGCAAAAACCAACAGGGGCTCGACACAGGACGAAATGGAACGGCAAAAGCGATCTTCCCCTCCCCTCTGGCCTATGAGGAAGGGCACAGGGGAGGGGAAGGGTTCGCTCCCTAGACAGGGGTAGACAGAGATATGCACACAAGTGCGTCTCCAGCCACAAAACCCATAGCACACGTAGTGCAGAGCTCGACCATTGCATTGGAATAGAGAGAGAGAGAAACCCCGGGGAGGGGGGAGAACGATTCATGTAGCCCAAGGGCATATATAGCGTCGAGAAAACGGATCTGGGAACTATGCACGCCGGGAAACCATTAAATGCACATTTGAGAAGAAATTAGAGAGAGCATGAAAGATAGATACGGCACCAGGCACAATCGCATTTCATTCATTCAATGAACGATAGGTAGATGTACACAGCATATATTCCGGCGCCGGCGTTGTCGCTCGGCCGCCGTTTACATTCATAGAAGAAGAATGTTGCAGGTGAAGAGAAAGAACATCGATAATGGTGAGGGGGGGAGGCCAGGCTCGTATCATCGCCCCTCCCCCCTCTCACTTACATAATGAACATTTGTTCCCAAGGGTATGGGTAATTATGTATTTTAATTAAAGAATGACAAATTTTCGCTTTTTTGAACCGTATGCATCCAAAGGTGCATGTACGGTTACTAAAGGATACAATTTTGTAATATATAATAAATATATATATATATAATAATAATATAATATATAATAATAATAATAATATTAATAATTTTAATTTATATCAGGAGAAGGAAACAAAGAAGAAAGGGGGAATCGACCGGAGGAAAACACATGGAAGCCCACCTAAACCCTTTCTCCAGAACAGAGTATCGGACCACAGGCTTCTCTTCTCCGGCTCCGGAGATATTCAGACGAGCAGACGAGGAAGACGGCGGCGAGGACCCTCAGTGGAAACCCTACTTCTCCCCCAAGGATTTTCTCTCTCGAACGAGCGGTCCCTCTCCCTTCGTATTGGCTCTCTTCTATTCTCTTCTCTTTTTCTCTCCGTTTGTTCTCTCCTTTTTTTTGTTCTCCCCTTTCTTCGTTTCGAAGGCAGGGTGTATATGTAACCTTCGTTAATCCGGCGCCTTGGGAAGGGGCGCGCCGAATTTAACGGCGCCGGGGAACACGTCCCCGATTGGAATTGGCGCGCCGGATTTGGCGGCGCCGTATTAAGGGGCGCCGACGTCTCTTTTGTGCCGATTTAGCTTGTTCGCTCGATGCGGGTTAGCCGGTGGGCCCGGGGATGGTTCCGGAGGCTTCTGTTGACTGTTCCTCTTGCCCTGGTTCTTGGAGAACCCTGGCGGGTGTTGACGAAGCTCTCCGCGCGGTGAAAGACCTTGCTCGGAACCTTGTGTGCATTTGGCCCGAGCATACGAGTCTCCTGCCGGTATGGCTTTCGGCACCATGATTTGTGCTTCTGGCTCAGACGGACCTGCGCTCGAAGCTTCTTTATGGGATGGCATTGCTTCCGGGCTAATTCCGCCTTGAATGGCGACCTATCGGCCACTAACGGGCCCACTATGGCGAGAAGCCGAACCCATGTAGGGTGATTGGGGCCTTCTGCTGACAGAACCTTCGGCCCCTTGTTGTGAACGGCCGAGGATGTTCTTCCTCCTTAGGAGAGTCACCGGGTAGACCGTCGTCCTTGGTCGGGCTACGGATGTGGGGTAGCGGCATGACGGAATCGATGTCGGATCACTAGGCAGGCTTGGTCGCACTGCCGGTTGGTTGTGGATTCATCTCGACTCTCCTGAGGTGAAGTCCCCGGTGCTCACTTCAAGGTGACTAGGGGCTCTGGCAGCTTGAGGAATCTTTAGTAAGTTGGTCTTCATCGGCTTCTGTGCTTCAGTGGGCCGTATCATTCGTCTTTGCGGCTTGGTCGCCGAAGGATCATATTTTGAGTGCCAACAAATGCCCCCCAGACGTGGGTGGTGCAAGCGAGGCAGGAGCTACGGATGAGCTTCGTTCGGTGACGGAAACTCAAAACGGCACTTAATTCCGGCATCGGACGTTAATCCGACGCGGTAGGAAGCTTGAACGGCACCATTTAAAACGGTGTGCCCTTTATTCAGGGTTAAAACGGCGCCCCGTACTCGTTAAAACGGCGCAGCTTAAAGCGGCGCGCCATTTCTTCTGGGGGTTGAAACGGCGCGGCCTCACCGGCGCGCAAATGGGTTAAAACGGCACGCTCTGGGGCGCGCCGTTTTAACAGACGCGAACCCCCCTTATAAAAGGATTTCTTCCTTCATTTTTTCTTCTTCATCCTCATTTGACGTTTTCCTTTCTCTCTCCTCCCTTTCTCCTCCTTCCGCGGCGCCGAGTGGGCTCTGGGTTTTGAGCGAGCGGGTGAGTCGAGTGCTGCTTTATTTGGGTTTTAAACCCGTCTTCCGGGCCCCGGGAGGCTCCTCGTAGGACTTGTCCTCGGAGCTAGATCCCTCGGGTGTCCCATTTGGCCTTGGCTTAGCGCCTATGGCTGCTTTTAGGGGCCACTCCCTCAGTGGGCGGCTTCCACTTTTCTTTTGGCAAATCCCCGAGCTGGGGAGACTCTGCCGAAATTTTGTCAGAAGTCTTGTTTTGATCAACTGATTTCTGACTTTGTTTGTTTTCTTCTGGACGCTGCCTTGCAGATAACATGGCATCCGGCCCTTCTTCCTCTGCATCCCGGGTGGCTGTGACATGGGGGAACGTCCACTCCCTTGATCGGGGGCCCCGACAGATAGCCGTGGTAGCTGAGTCTTCGGACTCGGAGACTGACACCTTTGACACCGGCCGCTTGTTGATTCTTGACGGCAATCATTTCAAGTATGAGCGAGGGGATGGCGTCAGACTGGACCACCCCAAGGACAAACACTTGATGGCATTCCTTGGGCGCTTCAACCTTGGCGGGAAGCGCGATATAATTCTCGTCCGTTGAGCCGAGGGAGCTTTATTGGCGGACAGAGACAGTCTGACCGAGTCAGTTACTCATGGCATGCCCATATATATCCCGGGCGAGCTCAGAAAATGGGGGGCCGTTCTTGGCGTGCAGGAGTTATCTCCAGAGGCCGGGCTGCTGACAAGAGCACCGCAGTACACACCAGCCCGCTGGAATGAGACTACCGGGCGCGATGACAGGGAGAAGCCCGTATATGGTTTGTTCCTCGCCCCGCTTCATTGGGGGTACCGAGATGAGCCTTTCCTTCTGGACTGCTTGGCGGTCCGGTTCAAGCATCAGATCTCAGTGGGATGGTTCGGAGAACTCAAAGCCACTGATGCTCACGCCTTCAGACCGGGAGCCGTCGAATTTACAGATTTTGTGTTGCGGCAGTATGCTCCCATCCTGGTACATGCCGATGTCTATCAGAGTGTATATGCTTCCCGGTACAGGTATCCGATCTCCCGAGGTCTGTGCTGCGGGATGATTGAGGTTTTCTGCCCGGAATACAACACTTTTTATATTGCAGAGGGTGAGACTTCACTGGACCTCTGGAGCCTTTCCCAGCTGAGCGGCTTGCCGATAGACGGGGAGCCGTATGAAGAAGTTTGTTTTCCGGACTGGCTGAAAGACCAGACAGATGGCGAAGGTAAATATTTCACGGGCTTCGCCTACCGCTATTTGATGAAGGCATACCGCACCCTGCTGCGCCTGACGCTTGACTCACGGGAAGCGCGGAAGCCTGGCGAAAAAAGATGCGTGCGGATGGGCACGTGGCTTCAATATTTCTTCGGTGGGGAGCAGCAATATGAGGATTTCCCCACGGTAGTTCCGACAGCGGTGAAGCAGAAGAAGAGGGCTCGACGCCAGGCGACATACCCTGCTGTTTCAGGGAGAGGGCGGCAAGAGGGCCCGAATCCCACAGGAGTTGACGCAGTCACACATTGTGCTGCGTATCTGACCTATTGGCTTTGCTCGTTCGCCCTTCCCCAGGGGGACGAGACGGTAATCAGGCCGGAGGCCATTTACCCTACATGTTTGATGGCTTGGGGGACAAAGTTGTCCCTGTGCCCGGTGGCTTTATGCCATATATACAAGATGCTGGGGGACTTGCACAAGTCACGGATCCCCCGAAATTCACAGACGGTCGGCCCCATCCATTTCTTCAACGCCTTGGTCTGCACTTTATTTCCTGAAGCAGCTCCTCAGTCGATGCAGTCGGATCGTCCTTTGCCGCGGATGATCGAATTTGCTAGTGCTGAGCCGTCTTCACTGGCGGATCAGTTTTTTGCTATTCGGGGGAAGCTGACTACGGTTCCGACAGATTCCCCTTTCTGTATTTCTGGAGCTTGGCCGCTAGCTCCAGCCCTCTCGTCAACAGGATGCGGCAATGCCGGTTGTTCGAGACAGAGGAATTTATTCACCAGCTCACCGGGGCCAAGAGCACGAGGCCGATCTTGGAGCCAGAACTAGTTGATTGGGCACTATCTATCCGCCCTAGTGTCCTTGTATTTAGAAAGAGCGGCTTACTGTGGCTGGAGCCGTACTATCCTTTCCGCTTTGGCCGGAATTTTGGATATGACCAGCAGATTCCTTCTTCTTCAGCCCGGTTCAATCTCCCGAACAGACATCGGGCTGGTCAGACGACTACAGATGAAGCCCGCACATGGTGGGACTACTTCCATCATCGGGAGGATGTATCCTTCAGGGTGCCAACCCCAGCTCGTCTGCCCCGAGTGACTCCGGACTTCGTGAAGTGGTGGAATGCACGGACGGGCTTCTACCGGAACTTCCGGAAATACTGTTGGCACGTTGCCGAACGTCGTTTCTTAGATTCCCAGCGGGAACCTGCTTTGGATGTTGATCCATCCTATTTGAAGAAATTGAAGTCCTGGTCCAACACCGAGGTGATGGCATATCTGGAGGCCAGGAAAGCTGTGAAGGGTAGGTCGTCCAAGGCTGACCCGAAGATGCCAGAGATCCAGAAGGACGACTATATCAAGACTCTCTGGGGGCTGTGCCGGGTTAGCAGTGACCGGATTGCCCTCCAGACGATCCCCCTTCCGGTGGAAGAACCTCTTCCTGCAGTGGCGGGTTGGCGCCCAGAAGCTGACCATTTTCATCCCTACCGGACCTTCATCAGGAGGGAAGATAGACGGGCTGACTTGTATTCCAGGACCCCCTGGATATTCGCCCTGCTTCATTCTCACGGGCTTTCAATTTCTGGTCCATTAGAAGCCATCCGGGACCATCAGCTCCTAGTATCTTTTAAATATGTCGACGGCTGGGGATTCGACCACTTGGGCCTATATCATCACTTATCCTCCTGTGGCCATGAAGATTTGGCGCAGTTGGCGGAGAAAAGTGAGAAGATTGGTGATGTGTGCTGGCTTATCCACGAAGCGGCTTCTCGGGACAAGGCGCCCGTGTTGCTTTACTTGTCGCTTAGTCCCAGATACACAGGGCCGCCAGGTAATGCTTATTTTTTCTTTCGGCCTTGAAGTTGCTCCTTTTATAGTCAGCATGCATCTTTCTCACCTACGCACTTTTGCAGCTCACCTCTCTGTGGAGGCGACCAGACATTATAGGGAGTTGATTTCCAAGGTGCAGAAGCCTTCGTATTTTAACATTCCAGAGCCAGCTCCGACCACAACACCGCTGCCCCCTGGGGATTCACGGAAGCGAACCAGGTCCCAGGTCAGGGAGGCTATCAGCAGGGCCAAGAAGGCCAAGAGGGAGGATTCCCGCGCTACCCGGGCGCGCCGGAGGAAGGCCGCTGAAGATGAGCCTATAGTCACCCCTCCTCGGGTTCCATCATTCTCCGAGTTTGAGGCTGCTTGGACGCAAGGGCCTGAGGGCGAAGGTAACTTCTTATCCCTATATGCCTGTTTGATTATTTCTGCCACCTCGGCTGATCATCCTTCCCCCCCTTTTTTTTTAGCTGCTGGCACCACTTCCGCCATTGTCGGGTTGGAGGCGGTGACTGGAGCCGCGGTCGAAGAGAGGGAGGAGGAAGCCCCCTCAGCCTCTGTTGAGGGCGATTTGCCTTCACCGACACCCCATCAGGAGATAGAAGGTAACTTGCAGCTTGCCTGTAGAGCTCAACGGTCTATCGTGCTTTCAGTCGGGTCTTGACTGTTTATTGTCTTCCATCTGCAGTCGACATTCGACCAACGACGCTCCCCGAGGTCGGTGCCATGGCAGGAGCTGCTACTGGAGAGCAGGTACTTCCAAGGGACAAGTCCCAAGATATTCAGCCAACGGGTGCTTCCGAGGCGGAGACCGCCGAGGAGGTTCCGGCTAAGGGGCCTCCTCCTGGCAGCATGGTTCCCGCTCAGATACTGGAGATTCGAGAACAGGCGGAAGAATCATCCTCCTCTGAGCGAGTTGATTACGGTGGCGGCTCCGGCGATGATGAGGGGTTCCCACCGGTTGACACCGAGGTCGAGGACGCCGGGGCTTCTTCAGCTTACGAAAGTGACCTTTTAACATTTAGCCCTCCGAGACTACTGGGAGGCGAGCACGGGCCATCATACCTGACCGCAGGAGAAGGGCCAGATTCTTCAGAGGCCACTTTTGGAGGCCTAAATATAGTGCCGGTTGAGGTAGGAAATGTTCCGACTCCCGCCCGCAGCACTTCTTTTTATTTCCAAGCCAGCTGGATGATGTACATACATGTGATGCAGGCTGAGGTGGTACCGCCAGCTGTGATGGTTCGCATACCCCTCCCTGACTTGGGCATGAGCCAATCAGCCTTTCCACCTATTGTGCGGCCCATCGCCCTACGGCTTCCATGGACCTATGCTGCTGCAGCGGCCTCATAGGAGTCCGGCGCAACTGCTGAAGTCGGCGACCTGACCGAGGTTGCAGGGACTCAAGCTTTGGTTGCCGACGAGGAGTTGTTGCTGAAGCCAAGTGGTCCCCCGGAAATAGAAGCAGGAGAAATTATTGCAGAAGAGGCCGATGCTATTAAAGCCTTGTCTGTCATAGAAAGCTCCCCTCCTTTAGCGGCCGGTGAGACTGTTCAGGAGGGGCAAGCGCCCTCAGTTGCTGAGACGGCTGTCATAACCTCACCTCATAGGACGGGCAAGGAAGTCGCCATCGTGGAGAGCCCTTCAGCTGTTGCAGCTGCAATTGTCGGGCCGGGTGTCGGCGCTGTGCAGACCATGCCGTCGACATCCCTCATGGTGGCCGATGATATCTGGGCCGAGATAGATAGCAAGGTGGACTTTCAGCTCCCTGAGACTTTGCCACTAGGCTTACAATTCTCTAGTGACATGGTGTGGCAGTCTCTGGACAATCTCCAGCGGGCTATGTCAGCTTCCCCGGGTCTCACTTATGTGCAATTAAGAGGCCTGATAGACCACCTCTCCCGATCATTATTAGCATTCAGCTGCCCAATGGATGATTGGACCCCGCGGGTTATAATGCTGTTAAAGCACGCCAACAGGCGGGATTTCCTCAGCCGAGAGGTATTTGATCAGCTGACGGCTGTGAAGCTGGAGAGCTGCCGCGCCGCCACTACTTCATTGAGGGTGACCGTGGAACAATTGAGAAACGTTGCCGGCAATATCTCAGAACGTCGGTTGCTCCTCACAGCGCGGATGGAAGAGTTGCGCGCGGAACTTGCTAAGGTCGAAGCCGAGCTGCAGGAAGGCGAGCGGGTTCGAACCCCCCCCCCCCCCCCCCCCGTGGAATAAGTCGAAGTTGCGGTCTCATTGTACCCTGGATCCCGCTACTACGGAAGGAAGGAAATGGGAGCGAACCTAATGTTGTGTTGAAGGAGGCGGCGATTCTATTCTGTGTTGGAAGGGCGCCAGAATTGACGATCAAAAATGAAATGAAATGTGTTGGGAGCGAACCTAATGTTGTAACAAGATCTGCACAGGGATAGATCTGTGTGGGTCTAGAAGCTTAAAGGGAAACGAAAATGAAATGAAGGTCTAAAATCGTGGGAAGTTTTCTGGAGATGGGGATTTATGTGGGGAACCTACCCTCAAAATCTCAACTTCGTCAGATCTGGGGGTTGGGAGAGAAAATTCGGACAAGGGACCTTTGTCCTAATTTGGACAGAACTCCGACGATGGCGGTGACGGTGCGATGACGGCACGAACGGAAGCGGCGGCGGAGCTTCACACTCCGGGAGGAGATAACACTTGGAATCCATCAAGTTCTTGCAGGGAATCCACCCTAGAACACAGCCATCCAGCTGCAAGAGAGGGGAGGGAGAGAGAGGGGCGCACCTTGGCCAAGAACACTCTTGATTTTTTTCTTCTCATTAATTCTCATAAAATGGGAAATACAAGGTATTTATATGAAATACAAAATGACCTAAACTACCCTCAGATCTAAGTTAGGGGAGGGGTATACAAGGGATAGAAGATTTAATTCTCCCATGTGTTTACAACAAAAATAAAAATCCTTTTCTAAGGGGGGCACCCCTTGACTCAAGGGGAGAGAATATGGACTTTTTCCTCCCTTTGTCCCCTTGAATGGTCAAGCTTTCTAGAAGCCCACCTTGGACATTTGACCAGCCCCACATGGGCCCTAGAGCCTAGGTGGACCAATGGGAGAGAGGATGAGGGGCCCCCGCTGGACCTACGGGACTTTTGCAAATAAACCCAAAGACTTCTAAGGACTAACAAATTGGCTTATAAAGGCTTACAATTGCAAACCCAATAATGCAAGGGTATAAATGCAAACTAAAGGACACAAATGTAAAATAAAAATGTTAGTGCCCGATGTTGATTCCCATCAATTCTCCCTGGGTGGGAAGAACTCGACCCCGTCGAGTAAGGGGTGCGGCTGCTTATGTGGCTCCTGCGGATTCGTCATCGAACCTGGAAGCGCGGAGTACGCTCCACTCCAAATAATCATCACCTGCTCATCCCGTATATATTCGATATGCTCACGCTGCTGTGAGAATGAGGCTAGAGGTGGACACTCGGGGGTGGGGTCACTCTTAAAGGAGGGAGGCGGCTCAAAGACTCACTAGGAATCACTGCTGGGTCCCTTTATGTGACTAGATCCGATATGTTGAGGTAGAGTCGATCCCAAATTCTGGCAAGTCTCCAACGTACACATTAGACCCGACTTGCCTCGCACTCGAAAGGGACTGACAACGCGAGCGTACAAAGACCGACTCGACTCAACGTATGCAAGCTTCAACTAGACACATGCAGACTTCCAACAGACTGGACGACAACAAAAAGAAAAGAAACCAGACTCACACACGACCCTAGACTCATACCTAATGCAGATACTGGCTACTGCGCATCTTGGATACCTGGTGGATTCCCCCTGGACATCGCCCTCATCCCGAAAGAACTCGTCAGCTAGGTCCTGCTCGGCCTCATAGCTGACTGGCACTAGCTACGATGGCGAGGCTTCCCCAACCCTTGGGTCCCCAATGACTAGTGATGTACGGGTGGGGCATTGACTAGCAATGTGGCTAAACCCATGGCAGCGATAACACTGCTGTCATGACCCAATAGTCTCTCCGATGAGTGGTCCCTTACCCTTATCTTCTCGACGGACTGGGGGTGTAGGCAACATAGGGGAGGTGTGGGTGCTGAGGACGGGCAATGGGTGCCGAGGGGCGGGCAATGGATGCCTGTGGTTGGGGTGGAGGTGGATCTCTGGGCGGGGGAGGACGAGGCCTAGGAGTGAATTGCTCCTGACGGGCGGGCTCTAGAGGACGAGCCATGGGGGCCCTCAGATATGGGCCTAAGGAGCTACGGGGCTCGGCACTATGGTGGGGAATGGGGCTCGACCGTTGGATAGACTCAAACTCTCCCTCAAACTGCTCCAACTCTAGAGCAACCTGATACGCGTCTTCCAACTTGGTCACATTGCGGCGAAAGAGCTCATACTGATAGTGGGGCCGCAGACCACGACGAAAGCGGGAAATAGGCATGGTGCTCTCCTCTGTGACACCAAATTGCAAGAAATATTCATCAAATTCAGCGATGTACTCAGAGACGGACCGATCTCCCTGGCTGAGATTCTGCCACCTATCGATGAGTCGATGACGGTATGTGGCAGGAAGGTATTTTTGCCGAAGCTTGACCTTCATCTCACCCCATGTCTCAACCTGGGGCTCCTGCCGATGAAACAATAGGCTCTCTACGTTTCTCCAATAGGTTTGTGCCTGTCCCATCAGCTTCATGGTAGCGAATCGGACTCTTCGACGGTCCGACGTATCGAACCAATCGAAATACCGGTCCATGCCGGACTCCCAATCTAAATAGACTTTCGGATCCAAAGACCCGTCAAAAATGGGAGGGTCCGCTCGCAAGGTCCGAAGGACCCTATCGTCCTTCTCATCTCTCGGCTGCAAGCCATGACGGCATCGACCATACCCCTCATAAGCGTTAT
The DNA here is from genome assembly GCA_022559845.1 of Amorphophallus konjac. Taxonomy (NCBI): domain Eukaryota; kingdom Viridiplantae; phylum Streptophyta; class Magnoliopsida; order Alismatales; family Araceae; genus Amorphophallus; species Amorphophallus konjac. Next base: position 190,815 of record JAHNEJ010003369.1, on the reverse strand, counting down.
CGGACCCATAGTCTTCAAGACCAGGGTTAAGGAGCTGTGGTTCGCGGGCTGAGGAGCATGTGTCGGTTGGGGAGCATGTGCGGGCGGGTCCTGGGCCACAGGGGCAGGCTGGACCTGGGCCACGACTTGGCTTTGGGCTACAGCTGGAGCGGGTGTGGGAGGGCTCGGGACCGCTCTAGGAGGGTCTCCGTGTGACATCCTATCCAACCGTCCGACCAGACCTTGGACAGATCTTTCGGATGGCTCCATCATCCGTTCCTCCATGGCATTAAGTCGGCCATCCATACGATCTGAGAAGCTCCTAAAGGTTGCCTTGGATTGGTCCATCCGAGCTACGAGGGCCATGATCGCCTCATGCAAGGAGTGGAGGTCTCCTGCGACGGTATCCCGTAGGTTGGCCATAAGTGCGGAGCGATGGTATTGGGTACCTCGCCGAGTGGGCATGCAACGACACAAGTTGGAATGCACTAACTAATGTAAATTAATGAGCCTAGACTTAACCAAGATCTGGTACTTGGTGGAGTTACGGGATCTGAAGATCCTCTCTCGCAAATGTGCGACCTTCCCGATAGGCGTAACCTAACATTTGGGCAACACCTTTTGATATACCGGGTATTGGGATGCAATGCAACCTGTGACCGACGTAAATGACTCTTTTTTTTGTTTTTGTTTTCATTTTTGTTTTCTAAACAAATACTACCCTAGACTCAACCTTCCGCTCTGATACCAATTTGTTGCGGGACAGACATGCGACCTGGGACTCTAGCTCGCAGACGTCCCTAGCGAGGGGAAACACGGGATCTACGCGGTTGAGGAACCGGCAATGAGTCAAGGGTACTTGGCTCTTCCGTGCCCGGATCGAGTCACGGGATAGGTTTCCCTCTCTCTCGCAGTGGTGATTAAAAATATATCGAGCTGCGTCCTATCACTCTAGCAGCGACATTCAAAAAATATACGAATTGAGCAAATGCGATAAAGAGGGAGGCAAGTTTACCTCCACGCTCCGGGCGTGGGGAAGACGACCCCGGCCAAGTATGGTAACTCCCGGTAAAAATATTACAATAATTACGAAGTGATATTATTGCCCACTCCACGCAGGGAGGTAAAGGGCTACACAAGGGGCCCCGGAGGACCGATCTTGGGTTGACGGGCAGCAACTTGGACAACTCCGGTGGTAGCGCGTACCGGCAACCGTAGGGTTCACATCCTGGCTGGTGGGCCGAGTGGGTCGGGGATGGTACTGCTATGACGGTGGTTCCTGGAGGGACGTTCCCTGGGAAGGCGACGTGCTGGTTCGCCTTGTGGAAGGCGAGGCGGCCGGCCCAGGGTGATTGTTGCTTGCTGTCCACGAGATGTTTCTTCTGTTCCTGTAGCGCGTGACCCGGCGAGAACGGCTGCTGCGATCAGCCCGACCTCTGATTGACGCGAGACTGGCGCCGTTGGAAAGCTATTTCAGAGAGCTACGACCCCGGGCCAGAGAAGGAATTTTGTCTGTCTCTGTAATGGCCTTGGTCGAATTTACAACCTGCTGGTTCATAGAACCAGATCTGGCAGAACAGATTTGGATCTGCCTGAGAATAGGGTTTGACCGGAGGGAAAACATCGGATCTGGAGGCTGGAATTTTTATGGGAGATAGAGGGGGAAGTAAGGAAGACGCCAATATTTTTTGTGGATTTTCTAAAGGTGGTTTGACAGGGGAAATGGATTTTTGATTGGACATGGGTCGGATCTGGATTGCACAGGACAGAACAGATTTTGACCTGAGTTTTAATTTTTCAGAGGGGAAAATTTTTCTAAATTCGTGAAAAAATTTGTGGAGGTGGGTTTTGGTGGGCAGAACACCAAGTCCAAATTTGAGCTCAATTAGAAATGGTTAAGGGGGTCGAACAAAGGAAGAACAGGGCTGCTGTAACAAGATCTGCACAGGGACAGATCTGTGTGGGTCTAGAAGCTTAAAGGGAAACGAAAATGAAATGAAGGTCTAAAATCGTGGAATTTTTCTGGAGATGGGAATTTATGTGGGGAACCTACCTCAAAATCTCAGCTTCGTCAGATCTGGGGGTTGGGAGAGAAAATTCGGACAAGGACCTCTGTCCTGATTTGGACAGAACTCCGGTGATGGCGGTGCGATGGCGGCACGAACGGAAGCGGCGGCGGAGCTTCACACTCGGGAGGAGGTAACACTTGGAATCCACCAAGTTCTTGCAGGGAATCCACCCTAGAATACATCAATCCAGCTGCAAGAGAGGGGAGGGAGAGAGAGGGGCGCACCTTGGCCAAGAACACTCTTGATTTTTTTCTTCTCATTAATTCTCATAAAATGGGAAATACAAGGTATTTATATGAAATACAAAATGACCTAAACTACCCTCAGATCTAAGTTAGGGGAGGGGTATACAAGGGATAGAAGATTTAATTCTCCCATGTGTTTACAACAAAAATAAAAATCCTTTTCTAAGGGGGGCGCCCCCTTGACTTAAGGGGAGAGAATATAGACTTTTTCCTCCCTTTGTCCCCTTGAATGGTCAAGCTTTCTAGAAGCCCACCTTAGACATTTGACCAGTCCCACATGGGCCCTAGAGCCTAGGTGGACCAATGGGAGAGAGGATGAGGGACCCCCGCAGGACCTACGAGACTTTTGCAAATAAACCCAAATACTTCTAAGGACTAACAAATTGGCTTATAAAGCCTTACAATTACAAACTCAATAATGCAAGGGTATAAATGCAAACTAAAGGACACGAATGTAAAATAAAAATGTTAGTGCCCGGTGTTGATTCCCATCACCATCACCTCCATCTTCTTTGGTGAGGCCTCTACAACATCGGAGGCCACGAGCTTCACCTCCTGGGCGTCCAGGAGCTCCACAAATGCTACTCCCAAGAAGTTGGGGAAGCCAACAACGGGAGGAAAATCGCTGAGCTTGATCGGCACAGCATGGCTGTCGACGATGAGAGGTCCGTACATGATCGCCATTAGAATCAGAAAGCGACCCCCCTCTCTGCAATTTCAAACCAAGGAGTTAGAATCTAAGGAGGAAGCCGTCGGGCCCCTAATCTTGGCGAGAAGATGAAAGGAAGTTCTAGTCCCACCGGGTGTGCCAGACCTGTGGACGCACTTTTTCTCACGTCAGCTTTTGTATCGTTTTATCGTCTGTTTATTCTTGGTTTATCTTATTTCAGTTTATCCGTGCGTGGGCGTACCAATCACGAAGTGACAATTAATTCGGGCTCTAAACCGGGAAGGTCCGGAACCACTGGTGCTCGCCGTCTGACTTGTCAGACGATAGTGGATATCATGTCGGGACTAGAACCCGCAGTGCCATAAAGGCCACGACGTTAATTACATCTCCTCGAAGAGGAGAAAATCTTTTATTAGTCGCCAGGAGAAGAGGCCTTATGACCTAAAATTAGCATTAATAAGATAACTAAAGGATATCTTGAATTCCACGAGAATGCCCCATATTAGGGTGTAAAAACATCGAGATCATATCGGTCATTTATTGACCATTTCATGTTCGGACATGCATCCGGGTTGAAAGCATAACAAGTATGTAGATAACATTCGGGCAAATGTATGCCGAGGCACGGCAATTGTAATATTTGGAGATAAAGAAATGGGGGTTAGATCCCAGTGAAAATTGGTTAGCTTCAGTGGGATATTGGCACAGGACAAAGTCAGGTCATGGCCATAATAGAGTGGTCCCGAGGGCCAAGCACGACTTGCGAGGGCATCGTTGATGTTCCCTTCACATAAGGTTAAAGAGGGAGGAACCCTGAATCAAACGCCATTAGTTTCTTAAGGATGACATTTATATTGATTTTTGTTATTATGTTTTCATGTCATTACTTTTCCATCATTATATCATCATTTTTAGCGTTATTATCCATGGTTTATCATTTTTCTTTAAGTTAGTGACTGCCCGATGAGGAGTTAGCCCAAGGGTGCGCCGTGTCAACCCAGCGTACTGGCTATGTCGACACAGCGCACTGGGAGCTAGCCCAGAGGCACGTCACGTCAACTCAACATGCGGGCTGCGTCGACGCAGGGCTGCATTGTATTGACCCAGGGCCGCCCTGCGTCGATGCAGGGTCGCCCTGCGTAGACTCATTCAGGCTGGTGAGCAGAGACTCTTTATTTTCATTCTTCTTTTATCTTTGATTCATTCATTTTTTGTTTCTCTTGTTTGTTTGATTGTATGTGTTTTGCTTGTTGGTTTTCTTGTTGCTCATTTTTTTGTTTATTATTTTTTTTGGTTGATTGTTTGTTGTTTCTCCTTTTTTTTTAAATTAAAGAGGGGAACAATGGCCCAGGGGGCAAGTCGACTTGCCCTGGGGGGCCCCCAAGCCAGAGAGGAAGAGATGAGCTAGAGAGGGGGGGCAAGTCGACTTGCCCTGGGGAGCAAGTCGCTCCCCAGACATCGAGGAAGAGATGAGCTGGAGAGGGGGGACAAGTCGACTTGGAGGCTGGGCAAGTCGACTTGCCCGAGGTCGGCTCTGAATTTTGCTGCTGGATCCATCAGTAAGTCGACTTAAAGCTGGAGCAAGTCGACTTACACCATGCTAGTGAACAAATTTCTGTTGATTACCCTTAAAGATGGCATGCAACAGTCGTGAAATGCATTGATGCATGATTTATTTATCAAGGAAGCCATGCCCTTGGGAAAATATAGGCAAATGATTTTGCTAATTCTTTATACATATCATGCAAGGGTTTCATCACACATTTATGTAGGGTAATCCTCGGTACGAGGCGGAGTATTTCACTCATGCATAATAGGAGTTTCTTACTGAACGTAATCTAGCCCTCCACAGCCCACCATTTGATATACCAAGGGGATTATGGCGGGCAAGCATTCAAGAGTTAAAGCGTGCATGAAGTTTTATCTGCATTTATGATGCATGCATGGATCAATGTAGACGCAAAGATGCAAGTGATATGCTTATTACTAAAAAATGAGCGAAAGGGCAGATATGCTCGAGTTTATGCAATTTCAGTGAAAATCTAGCATGATCCACTACACATATGCCATGCTTGATCATTTTCATGAAATCCCGATGGATTCTTATGCAAATCTGTCATGCGTATGAAGTGTTTGACATAATTATTGGGAGCAACTGCCTTGGACCGTAGTCCAAGCAAGTCGACATAGGAGTCGACTCCTCTGCAGATTTCTGCACAGGAAGCTCGAGATAGAAATAGTTTCAAGGAGGGGCTGGCCCCCATAGCATGTAGGTCCCCAACTAGACCCAAAGTGGGCTTCTAGTACTGATCATACATTCGTATGTATATGCATGTGCATGCACATTGTCCATTCAGAAGTTTTCTGCTTTGATATGAGAATCCTTGTTTTTTTTTTGTTCATCTTCATCTTTAATAGTCCTTTAGATCATTTTCATCATTGTATCATTTTCTTTATGTCGTCGGCTTCATTATTCTGCTATACATCTGTTATGATGATTTTGTTCAGTTCATCATTTTTTTTTATACATTGATCTTGCAATTTGTCCAAGTTTTCTGACAAAAATTCGACAACACCTCCTCTAGACTCGGAGCGTTGGGGGGTGTAAATAGGGTGCTCGTCCACAGAGAATCCGAGATGGTCCCACAATAATAAGGACGTGCACAAAAGCAGCAACATTCACGGTGGCCTCCTTACGAACTTCTGAGAGACAGGCGGTTCAAAGGAAAACATGGATCAGTTGGAAATCCGGATCGTGGCAAAAGCACGCAGAACCTGCTAGCTTCGGGGCCTTAGTCGTCCCCCACCTTCACTCTATGGGGTGTAGAGAAAGGGGGTTCGGGCTCGGTTGCCACTGGACCCGCATCATGCCTAGCTACGAGATCAACCCATGCGGGGCTGTGAGATTATCCAGGGAGGGAGAAACTACATGACTGAAATTTCATAGAAATCAAGAGAGATCGAAGGAAAAAAGGGGGAAGCAGCCCACCGGAGCTAGGATGAGCGTGAATCCTGAATCATATCCATGAGATTGGATAAATCCAGGACCCTTCTTGAAAGACCATTAACTGCATTCTTCCTTGTTGGACGCACTGAAAATTCTGTTATTATTTTATTGTATCATTATATCGTTTATCGGTTTATCGGATCATCATTTTTATCAAGTGCGAGGGCGTGCCAGTCACCTAGGTGACAATATGTTCGGGCTTCGAGACTGGAGTTGTCCGAAGCCCGGGGTGCGCTCTGTCTGACTAACTAGACGATTGTGGGTATCGGGTCAGGACTAAAGACCTGTCGCGTCATAAAGGTCGATGCGTTAATTACATCCCCTCGGAGAGAGGAAAACCTTTGATTAATCGCCAAGATAAGGGGCCTCATGGCCTAAACATCAATTTGTATGAAAGAGTAAATAGCATATTGAAAAGCATTAAAATCCCCCATAATGGGGTGCGGAAGGACATTCGGAGTCATATCGGCCGTAAATTGACCTTTTGATGTTCGGATGTATGTCCGGGTTGAAAACATCACAGTTGTAGCGGTAAGACCGGAGCATATGTATGCCGGGACACGACAAATTTATTGTTTGAAGAAATAGAGATGTTCGGTTAAATCCCGGTCAACGGTTTAAAATCAGTGGATTATTGGCCTGGTGCGAAGTCAGGCTATGACCACAATAGGGATAACACCAGGGGTCGAGCATGCTTCGCGAGGGCGCCTTTGATATTTCCTTCTCGTAGGGCAAAGGGGGAGGATCCCCGGACAAACGCCATTTGGTCTTTTGACGAAGATGGTTTTTTTTAAGTTCATCATCATTTTTTTTATTGATATCCATGGTCTATCATTCCGTCGTTGATTTTTGCTTGAGTTGACTTTTGTTGGTGTTTCATTGTTGTTTTTTTTAAAGGAGGGTTTCGGTCGACCGAACATCAGTTCGGTCGACCGAACCTTCAAGGGATGAATCCTACTGAAAGGAGTCGACTCCAGCAGCCCGTTGCGTCGACCTCACATCGGATCGGTCGATCGATATTGCCAAGTCGGTCGACCTTTCTCGCCAGAAACTGTGGTTTTCTGTGTTTTGGGTTATCAAAGAAAAGTTTGAAGCTTTAATGCACACGTATGATGCATGAGTGGAGTTGAAATCAATCCAAAGTTTGTTTTATTCATGAAAATGCATGTATGATTCACACAACAACGCGAACATGGGCTCTACACATCATTATTATCTAAGACATCTTTTTTTTAATGTTGGTCAGCCAAAACAGAAAAGGAAAGGGAAGAAGGAGCCCTGCACAAGGGGGGGAGGTCGAACCCCTGTGTTGAGGGGGGTCGACCCCTGCACACCAGGGGCCCCCTCAACATGAAGCTCCACAGAAGGGGTCGACCCTTGGGGTCGACCCTCTTCTACATGGACCTTCAAACATTTTTTCTGTGTGTGTTCATCGTGCTTATGTTCATGCGATTAGATTCATTCTCAATTTTCATTCATGTATCTCCTCATCATGATTGCTCATTAGATCATTAGACTTCTTAGCAAAACGGATACACAAAGTATACAAGAATTTGATTGGGATGCATATGAAGCTCCCCCTTTTCTTTTGATGCGTGTGGGTCTATGTAGGTGTTTGAGCAATTTCAGATTATCACAGTTCTAAAAATTTCTATGACTACACAAAATATCATGCATACAAGATACAAATGGAAATTGTAAGGATGCACTTTGAGGATTATGTAAATATGCCAATTGATAATGCAGGAATGCACTATTTCTGAGTTACACAAATGAGATTTCTTTGGAAACTAATTCAGTCATGAAGCATGTATGAATGCACATGAAGGAAGAAAGGGACCTGATCATGCTTGTGCAAAAGAGGAGTGCAGGGCTTCAAGAAAAAGGAAAAGGGGGGGGGGGGGGGGGGGTCGACCCCCTTGAACGAGGGGTCGACCCCTTGTGCATACTTCTGCACAAAAGGAGGCCCCAAACGGAATTGCCCCAAGGAGGGGTTAACCCTCCCAAGGGCTAGTTCTGGAAATCTGTGTTTTTTTTTATAGAGGGGCATCAATTGCCCATGAACGAAATGTACGCCATATGCAATGACTCATGCAAAGGTTTCTGATTCGATATGGGGATCTTGGTTCATGAAATATTTTCTGAATTTATGAAGCAATGCATAGATGCAATAAAAATTTGGTATAAACCGGTGGAGGATGCAATGTGATGCTGCGCAAAGATTTTAAAATTTTTTTATCTGGGAGTTAGCATCTTAAACTCGCCATTCATTATTTCTATTCACCCTGATTTCAGGAGTTCAGGAATTGAATCTTCTTCTCTTCTTGGAGTTCGATATGCATCAATTCATATTGATTTTCTTTTGAGTTTAAGGTCGTCTTGGCAACTTGTTCTCTTATTCATAGTTATAGTTTAGTTTTATTGCACGCTAGTCCAAAATGTTCCTTGGTGCGGGGGGGTCGACCCCCTTGAACGAGGGGTCGACCCCTTGTGCATACTTCTGCACAAAAGGAGGCCCCAAACAGAATTGCCCCAAGGAGGGGTTAACCCTCCCAAGGGCTAGTTCTGGAAATCTGTGTTTTTTTTTTATAGAGGGGCATCAATTGCCCATGAACGAAATGTACGCCATATGCAATGACTCATGCAAAGGTTTCTGATTCGATATGGGGATCTTGGTTCATGAAATATTTTTTGAATTTATTAAGCAATGCATAGATGCAATAAAAATTTGGTATAAACCGGTGGAGGATGCAATGTGCTGCTGCGCAAAGATTTTAATTTTTTTTTATCTGGGAGTTAGCATCTTAAACTCGCCATTCATTATTTCTATTCACCCTGATTTCAGGAGTTCAGGAATTGAATCTTCTTCTCTTCTTGGAGTTCGATATGCATCAATTCATATTGATTTTCTTTTGAGTTTAAGGTCGTCTTGGCAACTTGTTCTCTTATTCATAGTTATAATTTAGTTTTATTGCATGCTAGTCCAAAATGTCCCTTGGTGCGATTCAATTATCATTGTTCTTTGTATCATCATCTTCCTGGCGAAAATTCGACAACACCTTCCCTAGACTCGGAGCGTCGGGGGGGTGTAAATAGGGGACGCACCTACAGAGAAACTCCGATATGGCCCCCAAACAAATAGGGATGCGCATAGAAGCGGCAACATCCCGTCACCCGTCTTGGGCACAAAAATCCTGAGGGCTAGCCTACAAAGGACCCCGCCGACCCATGGGTCACCACGAACTCGTCACCGAGATGTGGACTTTGAGCTATCGCCGTATATGGCCATCGATGTTCACCCCTCGAAGGGAAGCCACCCGGAGTCCACGTTAAGAAGTAACGAGCCCCCGGGGTTCGGAATCCGTGGAAAACGATGGGTCGTTTTAGGATTGAATCCCATGTTCCTCACCCCTTTGGAGTCATGGCCATAGAATCGGTCCAAACTCCAAAACGGGGTTTTGAGAAGAAAATCACACTCATGGCGAAGTGAAGAAGACGTATGTTGGGCTTCCGATGGTTGACAACCCGGGGCCACACTCATAGATCAAAGTGAGCTCCGGGCTAGTGGCCATCGTGATAGTAGCTAAATCGTCGTATGTGTGGCCAAAAGAAAAGTAAAGGGGGCTTATCAAACGAACGATATGCTAATATTGGAGAAGAAGTTCTCACACCCGTATGCACATTTAGGTACACATATTCACATAAGTGGAGGGGGTAGCAGGGATTCAAGAGAAGGAGACCGGGGTCTTAAACGAGTATATCAGGGATATATATATATATATATATATATATATATATATATATATATATGCATGCACTCTGGCGGGAGCAAACAAATTCAAGCAATCAAAGGAGACAAGAGCAAGAACAGGATAAAGACCCTGTTTTCATTGATCTTCAGCGGGGAATCTACATGAATATAGTAGAATACAAGGAGGAAATACACAAGAAAAAAAAAAGAACGGAGGGGGATCTCTCTTCCTCCCTCACCTCTCTCTTCTCTCTCACCACTCTCCCTTCTCTTTCTCTCTCTTCAGCCTTGGCAGTAGGGGTTCCCCGACGATTTCTTCAGCGTCTCTCCCTTTTTCTTCTTGCCATGGGGCTCATATATATAGGAGTAGGGATGAAGGCTTCCCATCTCTGTGGTTTTTTTTGTGTTCTGTTTGCAGTTGCTGCCATTGCTGCTGTTGCCCATGCTGCTGTTCGCGTGCTGCTGCTGCTGGTGTTGCTGTCATGCTACTACGGTTGCCACGTTGCTTCACGAGGAGAGCGTCGTAGCCGCTGCTGCTGCTGACGTAGCTCACTGCTATTGCTGCGCTGTCGCTGCTGCCATGGTGGAATGGGCGAGCGGCAGAGCAGGGAAAGGGGGAACCATGCTACTGGACGCTGGAGCTTGTCCTAGCTGGAGGGGATTCGACGGGCATTGAATACTTGCGCGCGGGAATGGGAGAGAGAAGCCGTGAGGAGAGAGAGAGAGAGGGAGACACGGGAGGTGATATACAGACACGGGTTACTGTAGCATGAACAGTACCCATGATTTTCCTCCTATTTCCCTTTTTTTTTTGAAAAAATCCTCTTTCTTTTCTTTCCCCCTCTCTTTCTCTTATTTGCGCGTATATCTTCTGCGCCCTTTTCTTCTTCTTTTTGTATTGGGCCTAGCCCAATTGAGGTTGGCCCATGGGTAGCATTTTCTTCTTTTTCCCCTTTTTTTAATTGGGCCTTTGTATGCTTGGGCCATTCCACCTTTTCTTCTTCTATTCTTTTCAGAATTGGGTTCGGCCCATTTTCTCTCTTTTTTTTTATCGTCAACATTCCCTCAAATCTGCGGAAGCAGAATGTCGTGTATCATTCGTTCTGGGATTACGTCCCATATCTCTCACCTCTTTGGCATCATGACTATGAGGCTAGTCAAATCCCAACATGAGGTCTTGAGAGGGGGAAGAAACTCCTGTTGAACTTAATCACCGACAGCAAAGAGAAGCTTGAAGAAAGCATCACAAAGCGAAGAGAAAGAAAGAAAAAAAAAAAGAACTATGATCATCAAAGATCGGACATCATAAACATTGTAGCACAAAAAAACTCCAAAAGGAGTGTTCATTTCATTTCTCATCAGCAAAAGAGCAAGAATACATCGGAGTAAAGAAAAGAAGTACAAGAAAAGAACAGGAGCAGAAGCTCCATGTTCTTACTCCCTCACCTCTCTCTTCTCTCTCTCTCTTTCTCACTCTCTACAGCTCACTTCAAGCCGGCGGTGGGCTTCTTTGGAGTGGGTGTATAAGATCACCAGAGGAGGGCCAGGGCCAGCCAGGGGAGGTTTCAGGTGGAGGAGGCTAGAGAGTCCGGGCTGGGCTTCACGTCCCCCTTTTATAGAGGCGGACGTGGGCTTCGTTCTGCACGGAGCTCCTTTGCGTCCGAGTTTCCCTCATCTTTTTCTTTACTTTTTTTTTAGCTATCATCTTGCTTCTTCGTAGGAGCAGAGAGAATCCGTGCGCGCAGGAGATCTGCGAAATGACAGAGGGAAGGTCCCCGCCGCTGTCGGACGGTGCTGGCGTTCGCTCTGTTGCCCACGCGAGAAGAGGTCATATGAGCATTGAATGCTCGCGATTGGGAGGGAAGAAAGAAACGCAACCGGAAAACGGTTCGTGCGTTCTTTTTTCTCTCTCTTTTCTCTTTGTTTTTACTTTTTTTTTCTTTTTCTTCTCCTGCCCCTTCATTCCTTCTATTGCGTTTCTGCCCTTCTCGTTTTATCTTCTTCTTTTCCCTTTTGCTTGCCGGTGTAACTTGCTGCAAAGAGAAAAATAGACAGGGTAAATTTTAGCGTCAACATGCTTTCATGAGCTCTTCTGAGAAAAGGGTCCTCCGTTGAGAAGATGGATCTGCTACTCCTGTACATATCTTCTCTCTATGGCCGATGCCATTTGCCTTCAGTACTAAGCAAAAAGATGAGCAAAGACCAGAGTGATGGATGATAGATACAAATGTGGAAGGAAGAATTAGGGCAAAAGGGGGGAGATTTTTTTTTTGAAGGTTTTGTAAAGATGATTAGAAGAGAGGGAAGAGCAACAGATTACAAGAAAAAGAAACAAAGAAAGTAGAAGGTGATTACCCAGCTTAGTTCTGTAATGCGCTGTCATGTGTATTTTATTTGTAAAAAATCTGCCATCAAATTTATGGGGGATTCCAATGACCACCAAGCTCCAAGTTCTTGGACATAGAAATCCCAATTAGGAAGCAAATAACAACAAACCAGAAGTGACTTGAAAAATATATTCCTCTAGATAGGATGAGGGATCTAGTAACAATCCTGGCCCTAGTGGATGAATTTCAAATGCTCTTCCCCACCACCCCACCAAAAACACCAGAGCTTTTAGAGTCCAAGCCTCTAGTGGGAAAAAAAATACTTTCAGCGATAAAAAGTGACAGAGCTTACCAAATGCCATCACATGCTAGAACAATGAATTCATCATCATCATCAGAGTTCCACCTAGTAGCAACCAACAGCATATAAGGAGCATAGACTAGGAAAGCATCAAGATAATAGAGAGATCGACATTCTTCTTAAACAGTTCAACAATTGAAGTCACATAAAAGCCATAGTACATACAATGTTTATATCTGGATTAGATGTTACGATCTGCTTCTCTGTAGGTAAAAACTTGTTCTGCTTGAATTCCATGTCTCCTGAAAACCAAAATTTTACTTCAGTACCATTGCTGATGATACCTTATGCAAAGTAATGAACAGCAGAACCATCTTTACCAATGGCTCTCACTAAATTTAAACTTCCATTTACTCGTCCGACATCGATGAAACCACCGGCTTTCAGGATCCTTTCTCTTTCAACCTCAAGTTCTGGCTTATGATCTCTTGACAAGTCATATGCCTACAACAAAATATTGCAACCACTCAAAAGATCCATTTGTGTATGAACCAATTAGAAAAAATTCACCAGAAAGACATACCTGACCCTTTCTTGAGATAACACAATGAGAATCACTAGCATTTGCAACAATAAGCTGATTGTTTCTAATGATAGCCACACATGCTGTACAACCGAATGTCAGTCCAGCAAAATCTGAATGTGGGCCCTGGTCACAAGAATAAGGAGATAGAGAGATTATAAACTACAAACATAGAAGAAGAGGTTGTAACCACATAAATGTGCACACTCCAAATTTAAAATATCATTATCTTAATCATCTGCATTTCCCTAATTTGCCCTTTCATCAGAGATGAGCATCTTACAGATGAAACTTACATAACTAGCATTACAAAAAGTATGTATCAAAGTAATACAATATAAAGCCAAAAACATATTATTACTCCATGTCGATGCCAACAGATCCACCTATTGAAAAGGCTCAACTGGATGTCAGTTGTAAGAATTCCCATAGCTCCTCTCAATTTAGGTTTCTCGGTCTGTCAAATTGTCAATCTGAACCATATTTAGTGTAACCTTCGGCTTGGCAGAACACATAACATTATACAGCCTTAGATATCTTTCTCTAGAATGGTCTTTGTTCCACCAAGGATCTTCCTAAATCAGTCACCTGTAAGTTGGCTGAACAATTGGGAAAAAAACCTTCATAAATGTGCTTCCAAATAGATCGCATACAATTGGTGGATATTGACCAGCCATTCCACTTGAAAAGAAAACTCGAAAGTATTTATGCCTAACCATCCGTCCCCAGAGAGTTTGATCTTCCATTTACAGTCTTCATAACCATTTAACCAGAAGAGCTTTATTGGACAGCTGCCCTACTCCACCTTCATACTTAGCGTGACAGAAAGACCATTACTTAGGAAGGTAAATGTTCTAAAAGTTCATGACTTGGTAAAATATTGATCCAAACTAGAGTATTCAAGGTCTAAAACTAATGCTCAAGGATTATAAAGTTTAACCATTTTGAAGAATCAGAGAAATTGAGAAAATCATGTTCTCTGAAAGAAAATATTATCTTCAAATTGTTTCCTCAAACTTGAGACAAGAAGTTACATTGATTTCCACAGGTTGACAGTGCATGTATTATTCATTTAAAGATATCTTTATGTTCATAATCAAGAAAAGTTTTATGGTATATGAATGAAACATCATGAAAGCCCACCTCCTCGAAGGCCCTATCATCAACTAGATCATGAGAATTTCCAGCTTTTGGAGATCATATAAAGCCCTCTATCATGCCACTAAGCTTGTTTATTTTGTCCCCCAAGATAGCCAACTCTCTCCAACCTCTCTGCCCTTGCATCATGTCATCCATTCTGCAGCAACAGAGATAGACAACAGTCACCAAATATCTTTATTTATGACCATCACCAATCACCTTCATTTATGACTATCACAATTAGTAATTTACTAAACTCTTGAGAGGGAGTAATGTATATATGTAAAAAGGCCAAACTTAACAACAGGAGATATGCGAAATGATCATAACATGCCAGTTCAAATAGATTGTTGACTCTCCCAAAAACTGCAACTGGATGATTAAGTGTTCCATTCACCTTTGTTATATAGCCTCATAAAAAATTGAGAATTCAAGAACACATGTGCTGGCTATCCAATAATAAAGTATAGAAATTACTATGGATCAAATGATTAATTCTTCCATTGGCTAGACACATGCAGATAAAGGTAGTCACCACGTTCTAAGGGGAAAGAAACAATAGACAAGAAAAAGAACCTGAGGAAAGCCTTCTGAACTGAGGTACCCAAATCACCAGCTGCATAGGCTCCATTCTTGAGAACTTCAGTGTACAGGTATGTTGAACCCGAAAAATTATACAAAAAAGGGGGTTCCCCCCCTTCATTTTCTGCTGCAGATACAAAGAAAATAAAAAGAAAAGAAGAAGAAAGGAAGGAATGTGAACCCCCTCCGGTACTGTACCGGAGGGGGGGTTCCCCTCCTTCATTTCCTACTGCTGCAGGGAAGAAAAAAAAAGAAGAAAGAGAAAAGAAAAAAGAATGTGAGGAGGTTTGACCCCCTCCGGTACATGCACCGGAGGGGGGACCCCCTCCGCCCCTCTTTCTTCTCTCCGGTAATGACAAACCGGAGGGGGGGACCCCCTCCGGTCCTTTGCAACATAAAAAAAAAAAAAATAGAAGAGGGAAGGGGGAAATACCCCCTCCGGTACATGAACCGGAGGGACTCCCTACGGTCCCAAGCAAACCGGAGGGGAACCCCCTCCGGTACATGCACCGGAGGGACCCCCCTCCGGTTCCAGTCAAACCGGAGGGGAACCCCCTCCGGTACATGCACCGGAGGGGGAACCCCCTCCGGTCCCAAGCAAACCAGAGGGGGAACCCCCTCCGGTACATGCACCGGAGGGACCCCCTCCGGTTCCAGTCAAACCAGAGGGGGAACCCCCTCCGGTACATGCACCGGAGGGGGAACCCCCTCCGGTCACTGTACCACCGGAGGGGGGGGGGGTTTCCCCTCCATTTTCTGCGGAAAGAAAGAAAACAATAAAAAAATTAAAAAGGAAGGGAGGGGAAGAGTCATCTTGTCCCTTGGACTTCCACCGGAGGGGAGTGTTTCCACCGGAGGGGGGTGTTTCCACCGGAGCCACCTAGCCTCCGGTCCACTTCTAACTCCTATAAAAGGAAGCCTAGAGCTCTAAAGAAAGGATGGAAAAAAGAGGAAAGAAAGTTTGGCAGCACTTGAAGACTTGGAGAGCTTCGATAGAGGCCCAAGTGTGAAGAAGAAAGGAGAAGAGGCTTGCGCCCTCTCCCTTGCGGCTGGGTTTCCTCCCTCCAAGTTTGAAGAAGGCTCTCATACTGAGATTTATTGCTAGAAAATTCCCTCATGAAGAAATATATTTGTATTGTTGTAAATCCATAACGAAGAAATGATCGAAGTTCATGGGAAGCCCAGAAATGCTCAAAGTCTGGTCCCTTATGAAAAAATTATGAGGAGATCCCTGCATATTTCAGAAATTACAACTCTGCCCCAAGCTTTTGCAAAATTGCCCAAAAGTCCATGTACTTTGGAAAATTCCAGAAAAATCAGAAATTCAAGAGACAAGATATGAGTTCAAAGGAATGTTCCCCACTTTATGGAAATACCCCCGGTGGGTAGAAAATTATGGAAATACCCCCGGTGGGTAGAAAATTACGGAAATACCCCCGGTGGACAGAAAATTATAGAAATACCCCCGGTGGGCAAAAAATTACAGAAATACCCCCAGTGGGTAGAAAATTGCAGAAATACCCCCGGTGGGTAGAAAATCACATAAATACCCTCGGTGGGTAGAAAATTATAGAAATACCCCCCGGTGGGTGAAAAATTACAGAAATACCCCAGTGGGCGGGAAAAATTCAGAAATACCCCCGGTGGCGGGAAAATTTCAGAAATACTCCCGATGACGAAAAGATTGCAGAAATATCTCCGATGGCGGGAAAATTACAAAAATGCCCCAAATGGTGGGAAAATACAAAAAGATCCTGAAATATTAGAAAATTGCGAAAACACCACATTTGTGGGAAAGTTGCATCAAAGTCATTGTTCAATCTAGAAACTATACAAAGTCCCCGATTTCTCAGAATCACTGAAGAATGCTCGTCCATGGTTGGCGCCGTTTGCACGACTCGGTGGAGCGAGATCACGCCCCTTCCTTGAAGCGGTGTGCGCCCTCCTGAGTTCGGCTTATGGCTAACCACCCAAACCCATGTATCTATTTCATGGCCAAGAGCTATCAGGTCCGGAAACAACAAAATTGAGGATATTCCCGAGAAGTCAAGAAATTAAGACGAGGAATACCCAAGAAGTCAAATGACGGAGGATATTCCCGAGAAGTCAAGAAACCAAGACGAGGAATGCCCAAGAAGTCAAATGACAGGGTTATTTCCGAGAAGTCGAGAAATCAAGACGAGGAATACCCAAGGAGTCAGATGACGGGGTTATTTCCAAGAAGTCAAGAAATGAAGACGAGGAACGTCTAGCAAGTCAAATGACAGGGCTATTTCTGAGAAGTCAAGAAAGAAAGTCAGGAGCGTCCAGGAAGTCAAACGAGGGGACAATCTCCAAAAAAAATAAAGAAGTGGCCGATACGCCCAGGAAGTCAACACATGACGGGGCTATGTCCAAGAAGTTAAGAAATGTCAAACATGTGCCAAAAAGTCAAGAGGTGACAGATATGCTCAAGAAGTCAAGACATGACGGAGCTATCTCCGAGAAATCAAGAAAGGTCAAATATATACCGAAAAGTCAGAATGACAAGAATGCTCAGGAAGTCGAGACATGACGGGGCTATCTCCAAGAAAGTAAGGAATTACAAGAATATCCCAGAGTTTGGGAAAACTGCAAAAATACCATGATGGAGGGAAAATTACAAATATAACCCGCCTCAGGCGGGAATGTCATTTATGGACACCAAGGCAACTTAAGAGTCCAATCACAATCAAAAGTGTGATTGTGACCATGAAGCAACTCCGAGGCATCGATAATGATCATCTTGACAAAATTCAAGCTTAACTCTCCGATCAGGGGACACGAGTAAATGTAATGATCCAAATGTAGAATGAAGCAAATTCAAAGGCTCTGGTTGCAACTGGATATAATCCTGAAGACCCGATTACACAATCGGGACCATATGTAAAGGTCTTGAAGGATCGATTGTAATGCAAATTATGTGTTCAAGGAAATGAAGTCTTCAAATTTCTTTGCAAGGCTATGTACCCAGAATGGGCAATCAAACTCATTTATGTCACAACTAAAAGAGGTAAAAGACGTTCTTCGACAGTTAATCAAAGGTGTTCGGACTCGTACCGATGTAAATTAACACCGACTCCGGTCGGTGGGGAAAAGTCCAGTACACGAACCCTAAATCGTCTGATAAACCCAAAAAGCGCGGAATTAACAAATATGTCAAAATATACGACATATTCATCCAGCGAAATCGGATGTTCCAAAAACTTTTCCGCGTGTAAACAGACTGGCACGCCCGGTGGGACTTTTCCTGCCTTTCATTTCTTTGTCGAAGAATACCTTGCCTTGACAAAAGTTGTGACTCCTTCACACTCTTGCAAGAAGTTCAAAGGACTCCCACCGTTGAAGCTGTCGCTGGGGGCATCAAGGTTAAGGTTGCCCGGGGCGTCAAGGTTGAGCGGTCCCTTTCAAAGGCCAAATGTCAACATGTATCTAAAGTTGCTCCTACTAGTTGGGGGGATGCCATTCCAACCGTGGTTGCTGCCGTTGGGGGCATCAAGGTTAAAACTCCCTGTCAAAGGCCAAATGGCAACACAATACATGTCCAAGTGGCAATTACTAAGAGGGGACAACGCCACCACAGTCATGGCCGCCGCTGCTTGATACGTCCAAGTGAAGACTTCCTGTTGAAGACTAAGTGCCAACAAAATTCATATGTTGTTCCTGCTAGTCGGGGGCAATGTCGCCGCCCTGGAAGAAAATCTGTTGTGGCTATATCTAAGTCTGGCAAGATTTGTCCTTGACCAAAAGCAAACCAAAGAAAAAGAAGAAGAACGCAACTGGCCAGATAAAGGCGAGCCGATCTCATAACAATACTTTGCCGAATACATCAAGCTGAGGCAGAGATGAAAGAAGCCAACGCCTAAGCTTCGCTCTGAAGCCAAGGCACCGGTGGGAAGTCAAATCCTCGAAGTCTGGGCAAGGGGGCAATCTTATTGCTGTCTACATCAAGTGAAAGGTGACAATGAAAGAAGTTGACATCCAAGCCTCACGTAAAAAGTCAAAGCCCTTAAGTCCAGGCGAGGGGGCGATTTCGTGAACCAACTTCTTTTCAAATAAATATGGGTCAACAAGGAGGAGACTTTGAACAATCTAAACCTTCTAAGGCAACAACTTGAGGCCAAAATTTCAATCCTGGGGGCATGTTTCAATCAGTCCCAAAATAGATTTTCCTCTCCCTCAAGACATGAGATGAGGCAGAAAAGGAAGATGAATAAATAAGAATAGGGAAGAAGGAAGATAAAATTGGTGAAGCATCAAGCTGCCACCTTAGAAATTCAAGAGGGCGTATCTGGCAAAGAAAACTCCAAGAAGAGGTAGGGGCAAAGCACAAAATAATGCTTCGAGTAAAATCTCAGGCGAAACCTCAAGCAAGGTAGCTCCGACAAGCAATAGCCCGATCAGAAGTCCAAAGCAGAAGGCTCCAAGTCAAGCCTAGGCTAAGCCAGAAAGGCCAGTCCAGGAAGAAGGCTTCAAGCAAAGCTCTAAGTGAAGACAAAAATAGAAGCCTAAAAAAAAGATGAAGTAAAACCAATGGCGGAGCCAAGAAGACAGATTTAAGGGGGACCTCTGTCTTTTCCCTTTCCAAATTTTAACACTCTGTTAGTGGAGTCTGTCCCAAAATCGTCAGTGTTCGAACCTCTTGAGGCTTCAAACATGCCTGCCTGACATCAAGCCATCTATGCATAGGATCCAACCCATGCTTTGGTACCAAATCGGTGTTGAACACCAACTCATTTCTTGATCTGCCAAGTTTGGGTATTGTTCCACTTCGGGCTCTAAGCCATCCTTGGCAATTAAGCTCATTTTCTGGTAACACAAAGCTAGCTTCAGGCCTAAACCTATGCTTGTGGCACCAAACCAATTTCGGCGTCAACCTTTCTCCTGCTGTCCACAGGGAAGTAAAATTTCCTGCCAAATTTTACCCCAAAAGAAGAAGGAAAAAAAAGGGAAAGTGAAAGGGAGAAAGAAAGAGAGGAGCACTCTTGGCCCAGCCCCTCCAAGGAAGAAGCTCAAAGCGAAAATTTCATCTCGGGAGGGACGAATTTCACCCAACTCAGTCATCAAACAGTCTGTCCTCTTGAAATGAAGCGCAAGCTGAGGAGGAGAAAAATAAGAAAGAAGTGTTTGAAGAGAAACTTAAAGAAGCAAAGGTGAATAGACAGTTGCCATGGAAATCCCCATAGAAGAAAATCCCTTTGTGAAGAACTACAAAAGAGAGAGAGTAACCCTTCCTTCCACTCAATGAAAAGTACATCTCACCTGGATCATCACCTTGTCAAAGCTCAAATCCAGAGTTCAAAAAAAAAGAGAAGAAAAAAAGAAAAAAGAAAAAAAGGGGGTTTAAAATAGAGGTGCCCCGGCGGACTTAGCCATTCCCATCACAGGGGTGGTTGAGGGTAAAAAGGCCAAAGAAACCCGGCTGAGGTGAAAACCTGAAAGGGCGTCTCAGGCAAAATTGGGTAACCCCTCAGCGTGAAAACCCGAAAGGGCGCGCTAGAAAAAGCTAAAGGGGGCCAACTTCGGCGAAAACCCGAAAGGGCGCTGGGGTTGGTAAAGTGAAAAAAAAAAGAAAAAAAAAGAGGAGAAGAAGTAGAAAATATATTTTCAACAATCATCATGAACCAGCATCGTGGTTATCCTCCACTTGAAAATCATGTCCTATCAAGGAGAACAAATGCATCAAAACCTAAACCGTTGGTTTGAAACCCCTTTCGGGTCGATAACCATCCAAAACGAAACCCAAATCCTTGGTTCAAACTCCTTCGGGTTAGCCACCATTAAAACCAACTCTTTGGTTACCCAAGCCTTCCTCGGATCACCACAAAAAAGGACACGAAACCCAGATCATTGGTTCGAAACCCCTTTCGGGTCAGCAACCACAAAATAAAACCAAATTTTTGTTGCCCAAACCTTTCGAGTCAAGAAAAAAAAGAGAGAAACCCAAAGTCATGGTGTCCAAACCCCTTCTCGGTCAGTTACCATTCCAAAACCCAAAAACTTCATCGTCAATCCCTTTTTCATTGGCCCCACATCTTCCTTATGGTGGAGGGTCAATGGAAATTCAGACACTTTGTCCCAACGACAAGGTCAAGCAACAACAACACCAGAAGCAGCTACAACGACAAGGTCAAGCAACAATGCCACCAGAAACAACAACAACAAAAAAGAAAAAAAAGGAAAGAAAAAATGGGGCTTAAAATTGAGGTGTCCCGACGGACTTGGGCATCCAACTTGTTGGTTGCCTAAGGGTAAAAAGGTCATAAAACCCGGCTGGAGTGAAAACCCGAAAGGGCGCTTCAGGCAAAAATGGGTAACCCCTCAGTGTGAAAACCCGAAAGGGCGCACTGGAAAAAGTTAAAGGGGGCCAGCTTCGGCGAAAACCCGAAAGGGCGGTGGAGCTGGTAATGTGAAAAAAAAAAGAAGAAGAAAAAAAAAAGAGAAAAGAAGAAGAAAGTAGGAACGCATCATCGTTATGGACTACCATCTCAAACATCCTTTGTCCGATGGTTTTGTCCCACTGTGGCGAGCACATTATCAAACCATCAAATCACAAGTTCCCGAAAAGCTCACACAAATTTTAACTCTTGGCTTCCAAATCACAAAAGTCAGCCAAACCCTCAGTGCAATCCTCAACTTCCAAATCACGAAGGATAGCCAACTCCAACTCCATTTCTTGGTCTTCAAACCGCACAAGTCAACTAAGTTTCAAAACCCAAAGGTCAACCAAAATCCAAACTCAAATCCCAAACTCCGTTGGCCCTCAGACCATCAAGTCACCCACAGTAAATTCTAAACCCCAATTCTAATCTTTGGCTTCCAAATCACAAAGGTTAGTCAACCCCAATTCTAGTCTTTGTCCCCACCTTAACTTCTAATGCTTGACTTCTACGCCACGGAGGTCGCTACGAGAGAAAGGAAAATAAGAAAAAAAAAGAAGAAAAAAGAGAGAAAAATGAGAGAAGAAAAAGAAGAAAAAATTGAGAGAAAAAAAAGAAGAAAGAAAAAGGAAAAGAAGAGAAGAGAAAAAAAAAGAGGGAAAAGATGAAAAAAAAAGAAAAAAAAAGAAGAAAAAGAATTATTGTTATTCATCACCATGAGTCGTCACCATTGACGCCTCTTTTTCTTATGATTTTGTCCCCATTCGGGGAAGCATGTCTCAATACTAAATTTCTATGGTAGTGTTGACATTCATGTCCGTTTTGGGCCGTCAACCTACTCAAATTTCAAAGTCTAGTTTTGACCTGCAAGTCCTTTTGGACCGTCAATTCCACTAAATTCCAATTGTAGTGTTGGCATTCATGTCCGTTTTGGGCCGTCAACCCTACTCAAATTTCAAAGTCTGGTTTTGACCTGCAAGTCCTTTTGGACCGTCAATTCCACTAAATTTCTATTGTAGTGTTGGCATTCATGTCCGTTTTGGGCCGTCAACCCTACTTAAACTCTAAATGTTTGGTTTTGACCTGCAAGTCATTTTGGACCGTCAATTCCACGAAATTTCTATGGTAGTGTTGGCATTCATGTCCGTTTGGGCCGTCAACCCTACTTAAGTCACAATTTTTGGTTTTGGCCCGCAAGTCCTTTCGGACCGTCAATTCCACTAAATTTTTATAGTAGTGTTGGCATTCATGTCCGTTTGGGCCGTCAACCCTACTTAAATAACAATTCTTGGTTTTGACCCGCAAGTCCTTTTGGACCGTCAATTCCACTAAATTTTTATAGTAGTGTTGGCATTCATGTCCGTTTTGGGCCGTCAACCCTACTTAAACTTCAAATTCTTGGTTTTGACCCGCAAGTCCTCTTTGGACCGTCAATTCCACCAAATTTCAATTTTTGGTCTTGACCTACAAGTCCTTATTGGGCCGTCAATTCCAAAAATTCTCAAGTTTTGGTGTTTATTCACAGATATCCTTTCGGGACTGTCAACGCAAAAGACCACCCCAAATTCTCAAATTTTCAAATGATGAAGAAGCCGACCCTATCACCTTCGAGGTCAACACAATTGATGAAGACGGTCTCACTGAGAAAGAGGAATAAGATTAGCGTGAGCCGAAAAAATAAAGAATGGTTGCCTCTCTTCAGATCGAGCTCAAAGGGATCAGCCGCTGCGAAGGGCAACATCATATCAGTTGGTAGGAAATCAATTATATAGGCTGGTGCATGAAAAGGACAAGCCTATCCTCTTACGTTGCCTCTCGCCGAAGGAAGCCAAGATGGTCATGCACGAGGTCCACCCAGGGTTCTGTGGTGCCCATCAAGTCGGGGACAAAATGAAGAGCAATATAAAACTTAAGGGTTTCCACTGGCCCACCATGTATACGGATTACAACCGATACGCCCGCACGTCATCAGTGCCAAGCTTTCGGCCCAGTGCCAAGAAGACTCCCGAGCTCGTTGCACACCATGGCTCCTATATGGCCCTTTACAGAATAGAGAATGGATATCGTGAGACCCTTTCCACCATCCACAAGAGGCTACAAATTCATCCTAACCGCTACAAATTACTTCTCCAGGTGGGCCGAAGCTATCCCTCTGCAGGAGGTCACGAGAGAGGCAATCGCCCAATTTGTCAAGTACCATATTTTATACCGATTCGGCACCCCCTGTCGAATCATGTCAGATAATGGCACTCCTTTCAAAAATAAGACCATTTACCAGTTGACAGCAGAGTTTCATATCGACTGGAGAACGTCAACGGTCTACAATCCCCAAGCCAATGAATTGGCCGAAGCATTTAACAAGACCCTCTCCAAGCTCTTGGCCAAGATCGTCGAAAGCCGCAAAAGGGACTGGGGTGAGAAAATACACGAAGCTCTCTGGGCATACCAAACTGTCTACAAGGCTCCCACCGGCTGTTCCACTTTCTTATGGCGCGAAGGCTATAGTATCAATTGAAATTGAAATGTCGTCCTACCGAGTCGCCGTGCACACTGGCCTACAGACTCAAGTGCAAGATGAAATAGAAAGAAGACTTGAAGAGCTTTCTAGCGTGCAAGGTAAAAGGGTGGAAGCCTACAAACATCTTCAGCTATACCAAGCCCGAATGACTCAAGCCTATGATGAGCTGGTAAAGTAAAGGGCGTTCAAAAAAAGAAAAAGAAAAAAAGAAAAGTGACGTCGTCATGGTCAAAAAGCAAGGGAAGTCATGGTTGGCAAACCCAGCGACAAATTATAACCTAATTGGCGTGGGCCCTATGTTGTCACAAGGGTCTACGAAGGAAGCACATTTACAATCGTTGATCACAAAGGAGAAATGCCATTCCTGCCACCGAATGGGAAGCATTTAAAGCTATATTATGCTCTCGAGCATGAGTTCCAGCAACAACTTACACAAGATTTACCCTTGTCTGCAGGAGAGTAAGGAAGGATAGGGGAGTTTACCCCAGGAAAACCCAAAAGTCACGGTTACTTTGAACAAGTTCTAGTTCATGTCCCACCGTGCCCAAATCCCAAATTCCAAGTTTTGGCTTTCCAATTCCATTGGTTAGCCCCCAAATCCCAAATCCCAAAGTTTGGCTTTCTAACTTCCTTGGCTAGCCCCAAATCCTAAATCTTCGGCCTCCCAACCTAGTTGGTCGGCCCCAAATCCCAAAGTTTGGCTTTCCAATTTCCTTGGTTAGCCCCAAATCCTAAATCTTCGGCCTCCCAACCTAGTTGGTCGACCCCAAATTCCAAATTCCGGCTTTCCAATTTCATTGGTTAGCCTCCAAAATTTCAAATTCCAAGTTTCGGCTTTCCAATTCTATTGGCTAGCCGCCAAATCCCAAATTCCAAGTTTCGGCTTTCCAATTTCATTGGTTGGCCCCAAATTCCAAATTCCGGCTTTCCAATTTCATTGGTTGGCCCCAAAATTTCAAATCCCAGATTGGCTTTCCAATTTCTTTGGTCAGCCCCAAATCCAAAAATCGGCTTTCCAATTTCGTTTGGTCAGCCCCAAATCTTTAAATTTTCGGCTTCTCAACATCGTTGGCCAACCTCAAATCACAAGTTTTCGGCTTCCCAACGTCGTTTAGTTAGCCCCAAATAAAGTTTCGGCTTTTCCGAACCCCGTTTGGTTAGCCCCAAATCCTAAGTTCCGGCTCTCCTAAACCATTTTTTGGTCAGCCTCACATCCAAACTTTTGGCTCATAAATCGTTTTTTGGTCAGCCTTAAAATCCGATACTCAAATTTCCGAATTCTGCTTTTGGCCCTTAAACCGTTAGAGGTCGGTCAAGTCATCACCTCACAGTTACTCTCTCTTGCAAGGTGCAACATCTAATTTCAAGCTCCGGAGGGTTGACTACCCTTGTTCAAAAAAAAAGGGGAAGAGAAAAGAAAAAAAAAAGAAGAGAAGAAAAAAAGAAAAAAAAGAGAGAGAAAAAAGTAGAAAGAAAAAAAGAAGAAAAAAGAGAGAGAGAGAGAGAGAGAAAAGGAGAAAGGAAGGGAAAGATTTGGCACGACCACATTTAGCATTTTCTGCTCTTGTCCCACCGACACCATAAGTGTTCCAAAACAAAAATCCAATGGAACCACTTGCAAAAATGGGTAAGAACGTCCCTCCAGTGCCAACATCTACACTTAGAGGTGACTCATCCACCGAAGACTAAAAGAGAAAAATCTTCAACTACTAAATTTTCATGCTGGGGCGATCGCCAACATAGACCCCTTCAAAGGAGCCTCTCCATTTAGCAAGCTGGCAAGTGCATCAAACTTCCACCACGAAGCTGCATTCTTAACTCCCTTCGGTGTCTCGGGAGACTTCGCCAAGGAAGGCCCTTCCAACGAAAAAAAAGAGGAAGAAAAGAGAATGACTACAAATCCAATGAAAGGAGTGGATTCTATGTTAATCATGAAATCATGCTGGGTGTCGAAGGCAATCCCTCAAGGTGACTGCAAATAAATAAAAGAATGCACAACATGAGTCTCAAGACAAGTCCTCGGGATAACTACAAGCAAATGAAAGGATGCAGATCAAGTGCAAAGCTTAACACCTCCTGGGTGCATCTTGTTCTAGCTTTGCTTCGCAAAGTCGCCTTGTATAACTCTAGTGGAAGGAAAATACTCCTAATGAAGTGAAGTCCACAAAGCACAGGATTGCATCTGTGAGAGCATTAGGTCACTCAAATTTGAAGCTGTGGAAGCTCTAAAATTCTCCCAATACATGGACCCGATGTGGCAGCCCAGAAGCAGCTTGCAAGGCAAAAAGGGAAAATCACCAGTATATAAGAAATCTCAAGTTTTACCAGCAAAGCTGATGTGGAAATTAAAGATTGGAATATTGATTTCCGTACCCTGACATGATAAGCAACAATAAATGCTTACCCAGTGAGTCCTCTGGCTCAAGAGAAGCATGTAAGGCTGGGCTTCGGGTAAAGTCAGAAAGGCAGGGCCCAACCAAAGAACTCCAAATCAAGCTCTAGACAACCTCCAAAAGGTGACATTAAGCGAGAGCAATCCAAGTCCAACTCCAGGCGAAGCCAAAAAGTGCGAGACCAAGGCGGAATCCCCCAGTTAAGTCCAGACAGATCAAGGAACAAGCATGCAAGAAGCCCGAAGCAGTATCAACGTCTCAAAACTTTGGTCCTTAATGACCGAGTTCCAAGAACCGTCGCCCGAAATAATCAAGCAAGCATTCAATGTCACCCGCCAAATACATAAAGGAGAGGCTGACTAGGTCAAGATGGTCTCAAAGAAGCATGGTCACCTTAAACCCCACAAAAAATCTCGATTGAACAACACCAATTCTGGAGGCACCTCCCAACAATCTGCAAAAGGCAGAAACTCCTCCTCCGATTGAACTGGCGTAAGCTAGAAGGCATGATAAGGACGAGAAAAAGGATTTAAAAAGAAGAATGACGAGGGAAGTATCCTCTTTAGTGTGGCTATGATGCTAGAGTGTCCCACCCTACCGGGGAATGCCAAGAAATCTAAGATTGCATTGAAACCATTAAGAGGAAGAGATCGATGCCCAAAGAACCTGCGTGAAACAGAGAAACCGCAGATGGGCAACCGAAAAGCTATTAAGTCAAAGACGCCTCGCAGAAATACTGTACAAGGAAGATCTTGTCTTCTACGAGCTAGAATGGCCAATGCTTCAACTTAAATCCCTTGTCGACCCGAAAGTCCAGGCCGACAATCATATTGAGCAAGGCACCAAGCAATGCTTGAGACAGATTCTCGAGCAAAGAAAAAGAAAGGGAGAGGGTCCTCATAGCAAGATTCCCGATTTAGTCTTGGATAAAGCCAGAAAAGACAAAGCTCAAGAGAAAAATGCTAGACCAGGTTATGGACAAAGAACAAGAGAATTTCGGTCACAAAAAAAAAGAAAAAAAAAAGAAAAGAGAAGGAAAAAAAAAGAAGAAAGAAAGGAACAGCGAAAAAAAAAACAAGAGGAAGAAGAAGGAAAGAAAGAAAGAAAGAAAGAAAGAAAGAAAGAAGGAAAGAAAGAAAGAAGGAAGAAAAAAAAACCTTGCTACTTTTGTTGGCGCATTTTGCGGTTCTTCAATGAAACTCAGCCTCAGATCGACTTGGTGGAGCGGGTCCATGTCACTTCTCTGAAGTGGTGTGCGCTCTCCTGAGTTTCCTCTTAGAGATTACTGAGTCGAGAAATATCCAATTCACCCAAGCCGAAGGAAGAAGTCAGATGGCCCGGCGTAGAGCACGTGATAGTACCAAACGTCGGTCCAAACTCAAATGTCAAACTTTGCGTAGAATTGGTGATAAGACCCAGCAATAATGGATCTCTAGAGCAATAATGGATCTCTAGAGCAATGTATAATGTCTTTGAACTCCACTCAGGACTGTCGCCACTTTCAATTGAATTCTCTATCATGTTATCAGGACTCATGGGAAAAGAACAAATCCAAAAATATTCTCCGCCTTGTCATGAAGGTTGAGGATAGCAACGGAAGTGCCAAAATGTACGGGCCGCCCGCCGTCACCTTCGGTTCCGACGGACATCCCGTGGGGGGCATTTGTTGAACCCGAAAAATTATACAAAAAAGGGGGTTCCCCCCCTTCATTTTCTGCTGCAGATACAAAGAAAATAAAAAGAAAAGAAGAAGAAAGGAAGGAATGTGAACCCCCTCCGGTACTGTGAACCCCCTCCGGTACTGTACCGGAGGGGGGGTTCCCCTCCATTTCCTACTGCTGCAGGGAAGAAAAAAAAAGAAGAAAGAGAAAAGAAAAAAGAATGTGAGGAGGTTTGACCCCCTCCGGTACATGCACCGGAGGGGGGACCCCCTCCGGTACATGCACCGGAGGGGGGACCCCCTCCGCCCCTCTTTCTTCTATCCGGTAATGACAAACCGGAGGGGGGGACCCCCTCCGGTCCTTTGCAACATTAAAAAAAAAAAAATAGAAGAGGGAAGGGGGAAATACCCCCTCCGGTACATGAACCGGAGGGACTCCCTCCAGTCCCAAGCAAACCGGAGGGGGGAACCCCCTCCGGTACATGCACCGGAGGGACCCCCCTCCGGTTCCAGTCAAACCGGAGGGGAACCCCCTCCGGTACATGCACCGGAGGGGGAACCCCCTCCGGTCCCAAGCAAACCAGAGGGGGAACCCCCTCCGGTACATGCACCGGAGGGACCCCCTCCGGTTCCAGTCAAACCGGAGGGGAACCCCCTCCGGTCACTGTACCACCGGAGGGGGGGGGGGTTTCCCCTCCATTTTCTGCGGAAAGAAAGAAAACAGTAAAAAAATTAAAAAGGAAGGGAGGGGAAGAGTCATCTTGTCCCTTGGACTTCCACCGGAGGGGAGTGTTTCCACCGGAGGGGGGTGTTTCCACCGGAGCCACCTAGCCTCCGGTCCACTTCTAACCCCTATAAAAGGAAGCCTAGAGCTCCAAAGAAAAGGATGGAAAAAAGAGGAAAGAAAGTTTGGCAGCACTTGAAGACTTGGAGAGCTTCGATAGAGGCCCAAGTGTGAAGAAGAAAGGAGAAGAGGCTTGCGCCCTCTCCCTTGCGGCTGGGTTTCCTCCCTCCAAGTTTGAAGAAGGCTCTCATACTGAGATTTATTGCTAGAAAATTCCCTCATGAAGAAATATATTTGTATTGTTGTAAATCCATAACGAAGAAATGATCGAAGTTCATGGGAAGCCCAGAAATGCTCAAAGTCTGGTCCCTTATGAAAAAATTATGAGGAGATCCCTGCATATTTCAGAAATTACAACTCTGCCCCAAGCTTTTGCAAAATTGCCCAAAAGTCCATGTACTTTGGAAAATTCCAGAAAAATCAGAAATTCAAGAGACAAGATATGAGTTCAAAGGAATGTTCCCCACTTTATGGAAATACCCCCGGTGGGTAGAAAATTATGGAAATATCCCCGGTGGGTAGAAAATTACGGAAATACCCCCGGTGGACAGAAAATTATAGAAATACCCCCCGGTGGGTGAAAAATTACAGAAATACCCCAGTGGGCGGGAAAAATTCAGAAATACCCCCGGTGGCTTGAAAATTTCAGAAATACTCCCGATGACGAAAAGATTGCAGAAATATCTCCGATGGCGGGAAAATTACAAAAATGCCCCAAATGGTGGGAAAATACAAAAAGATCCTGAAATATTAGAAAATTACGAAAACACCACATTTGTGGGAAAGTTGCATCAAAGTCATTGTTCAATCTAGAAACTATACAAAGTCCCCGATTTCTCAGAATCACTGAAGAATGCTCGTCCATGGTTGGCGCCGTTTGCACGACTCGGTGGAGCGAGATCACGCCCCTTCCTTGAAGCGGTGTGCGCCCTCCTGAGTTCGGCTTATGGCTAACCACCCAAACCCATGTATCTATTTCATGGCCAAGAGCTATCAGGTCCGGAAACAACAAAATTGAGGATATTCCCGAGAAGTCAAGAAATTAAGACGAGGAATACCCAAGAAGTCAAATGACGGAAGATATTCCCGAGAACTCAAGAAACCAAGACGAGGAATGCCCAAGAAGTCAAATGACAGGGTTATTTCCGAGAAGTCGAGAAATCAAGACGATGAATACCCAAGGAGTCAGATGACAAGGTTATTTCCAAGAAGTCAAGAAATGAAGACGAGGAACGTCTAACAAGTCAAATGACAGGGCTATTTCTGAGAAGTCAAGAAAGAAAGTCAGGAGCGTCCAGGAAGTCAAACGAGGGGACAATCTCCAAAAAAAATAAAGAAGTGGCCGATACGCCCAGGAAGTCAACACATGACGGGGCTATGTCCAAGAAGTTAAGAAATGTCAAACATGTGCCAAAAAGTCAAGAGGTGACAAATATGCTCAAGAAGTCAAGACATGACGGAGCTATCTCCGAGAAATCAAGAAAGGTCAAATATATACCGAAAAGTCAGAATGACAAGAATGCTCAGGAAGTCGAGACATGACGGGGCTATCTCCAAGAAAGTAAGGAATTACAAGAATATCCCAGAGTTTGGGAAAACTGCAAAAATACCATGATGGAGGGAAAATTACAAATATAACCCGCCTCAGGCGGGAATGTCATTTATGGACACCAAGGCAACTTAAGAGTCCAATCACAATCAAAAGTGTGATTGTGACCATGAAGCAACTCCGAGGCATCGATAATGATCATCTTGACAAAATTCAAGCTTAACTCTCCGATCAGGGGACACGAGTAAATGTAATGATCCAAATGTAGAATGAAGCAAATTCAAAGGCTCTGGTTGCAACTGGATATAATCCTGAAGACCCGATTACACAATCGGGACCATATGTAAAGGTCTTGAAGGATCGATTGTAATGCAAATTATGTGTTCAAGGAAATGAAGTCTTCAAATTTCTTTGCAAGGCTATGTACCCAGAATGGGCAATCAAACTCATTTATGTCACAACTAAAAGAGGTAAAAGACGTTCTTCGACAGTTAATCAAAGGTGTTCGGACTCGTACCGATGTAAATTAACACCGACTCCGGTCGGTGGGGAAAAGTCCAGTACACGAACCCTAAATCGTCTGATAAACCCAAAAAGCGCGGAATTAACAAATATGTCAAAATATACGACATATTCATCCAGCGAAATCGGATGTTCCAAAAACTTTTCCGCGTGTAAACAAGATATTTTGCACAGAACTTTGCACCTACTTTTTCTGCACGAGTAATCTACACGTCAACCAGAAAGATACTACTGAAGAACACAAAAATGCATTTTTCCTCGTGTTTTGAGAATATTTCTATCATCAAAACAAAAGAACAACAGCTCAGGCAGGTATGAATGAGATCAAACCATGGATCTAAAGATGACGCATTTAATCAAAATTGGAAAATTGTAATTCTTTGTTGTGACCAACACCCAATATGATTCAGACTCCAGTTATAAGCCTTCTTTCTTCTTTTCTTTTCCCAGGGAGGGGAGTGAAGGGGTGATTCAGTAATTTTTGTAGTATTACACAATAAGTGGTTAACACTACAGTAAGCAAGGAAGAAATCAAGACTATAGCCTTCCGTGATCAATCGATTGAATAAAACAAATAGCCAATGGTATGGATAACGGAGAACTGGTTTTAGTCCAAGTAATACCAGTCACGTATGGAAGATTTTGGTAGCACAGGTGTACCTGATTGCTGTAGCGAGGAAATGTAGGATGGAGGACACTTTCCTTTTGGTAAGGAATTCAAAAACTAGAGTCGTTGCAATTATGTTGATCTAGCCAATGAGAAAGTGTCCCTGGAATATTTGTCAGAACTAAATTCGTGTGATCAGATGCAATCCAAAGTGCATATTTTCACAAGAATAGTGCCTTTGCATTTGCTAAAAGGGTTGCCACCTTCTCCAAACCTTTTTACGCCATTATATATTGGTGAATCAGTACGAAGAATAGAAAATGTAACAGCTGAGGGTGGGAGAGTCATTCAATATGGTTATTGGTTTATCCTTGTTTAAAGAACGATTTTACATACTTCTCGATCCAAGGGTCCTATCCATCCATCCATATTTTTTTTGAAGGTCCAAGGTTACTGGGTCATCTTTGTACATAGGCAAGGAGGATGACCGATACAAATGCTTGTTCCCTTTTTAGTACCCATATTTCTCACAAAGGTCGATAGTGGATAGTATTTCATCACATTTCTTGTCACCTCCTCCACCACTTTTCTTCCTCTCTCTCTCTCTCTCTCTCTTTCCACCATATTTGTGAAGGCTGGACTTAAGCTTTGCCATATTATCCTTCAGTCAAAATGTGAGCCAGCTGGCTAATGAAATAAAAGAGACCAAATAGAAATCTATACTCACCAAACAATCCTCGACAAACAAGCAATACAAAGCAGAGACCATGAAGCTGAATCCAAAATACCTTGTGTGGGCATCTAAAGCCACGGGTCTCACCAACCAGCTACATGTACCAGCCATGCTGCCAGGAGTTCGAAGGACCCACATCAACCCCCTTCCCCCGCCCCCCCAAAAAAAACAATGATAGTGATGACAAATGGCTATGACAAGGATCCCGTGACTTTGTGGACAACCATGAAGTGCATGAATGCTTGACCAACCTGCCAGGTTCATTGCCACCTTTATTTTTTTTATTTTTATTTTTAGAAAATAGTTGGTACCATTGAGCCCATGTCCACCACCGGCTTCCACAGAAAGCAAGTCGCTCTTTTCCCTTCCTCCGACCTCCACCCCCTCCTCTATGTTCCTTCCTCTTAAAAAAAATGAGGGAAAATAAAGAACCTAGAATCTACCCTCAGAGGAGAGAAGATAAAGGATGGCGCATTACAATTAGAGATAGGGGACAAGCACGGTGGGGAGTGCTCCCAAGGCCTCAATAGGAGACCACCAACACCAGTAGAAGAGAAGCAAAAATTTAAAAAAAAAAAAAAGGAGTTGTCTTCTTTCTCCTCATTTTGCCTTTTTGCTCCTTCCCCCCCTCTCTCTCGCCCTGTTCTCTTCTCCCCGGAGCAAAATATTCCTCCCCTCCTTTGTCTTCAACTTTAAGTCCGGGCACCCAACAAATGAGGTAGCTGGCGACGACCGTGACGACAGCGGCCCTCGAAGTAGGTGGCGAACAGGGCGGGATCTTCCTCATGCACAGACGGCGGTGCAGGACAGCAGTTGCGGGGTTGTAGTAGGAAGAGCAGGGTGAAGGCGGTGGCGACGATGACGTCACCTTGTTGCGGCACATGAGGGATACGGGTGGCGGAGGGAGGCAGTGGTGAGGTGTCGAGGCGACGCTGAGTAGTGATGGGGGGGTGGGGATCTGGCCACGGTTGGCGGCTGGGCTTGAAGGAGGCCGGCCGTTAGAGAGGGGGACGAGTTGCTCTGGCCGGGTGAGGGAGGGGGAGCGATGGGAGGGGAAGAGAAGGAGAGGGAATCTTAAATTTTGAGTGAAATTGGGTGTCAAAATGGGGGGAAATGAAAAAGATCAGGGCCAAATTTCTAGTCATCAGGAGCCTCCAATTCTTACGATTTTTTTTTAGAAGTAACATTTTCTTACATTTTATTAAATATATAGAAATATCTAAGATTTATTCTCATATTTATTTACAAATTACATGAATAAATAAAATTTTTCAACATTTCTTAGACTACAGTCATGATAAGGTGCTCATATACCTACGTGAATAGAAAACGTAGGTAAAATAACAACAAAATTTTTAAAGCGTAAAAAAATGAAATTTATTTATATTTTTTTTAACCGTAGATAAAATTTGTGACTATAGATCTGATTTGTCGTAGTGTACGCAACAACTTAACCCTCTTAATTGTAGTATCTGATTCTTATTGTCTTTTTATATGAAGGATAATTAAGTATGGACCTCGGATTCTTCCTGTAATCATCACAACCACTCTCCCTAACTTTTCACGGATGACACACACACACACATAATATATATATATATATATATATATATATATATATATATATATATATATATATATATATATATATATATATATATATTAGGTGTCCTCGTGGCATCACTTTCTTTCTTGGTAGTTCAATTCCACCTAACCTCGAAGATGGTCCAACAGAGCAAGTACAGTCGACATTTTGACCAGTAAACCGCCGTCGTGTTCTTCTGTACGTGTCCGTTCATATGAAAGAAGAGAGGCACCAGACTAAGAGAAAACTGTGGAGGATTTGAAAGAGGAATATGTCATTTGAAGGTGAACCCATATATAATTAGCTGCAGTGGTGAACATCCTGGTAGTTAATTAATTAGTAGCCGGGAGTGAAGGTGGCCTGAGGTATGTGCTCAGGCAAGTCTTCCATTGGGCTACATGTGCAACTGTACGTGCACCTTTTTAGTTTAAAATTGCAGAACTACCACTAACTAGCACACGTTATATATCTATATATATATATATATATATATATATATGCAGCAGTCCTTTGTTAATGAGAAGAAACATGTATAATAACCTTTTCTGTGGGCATGCATGAGCAACATTGATTAATTAGGTACCAAGGAAACCTCCTCATGTAGCTTTTAGCTAAAGAAATGAACTTTCCACGCTGAAGCTGTTGTCAGTGATTGGAATACCTGTTAAAACCCTAATTAATAACAATTAATGGTCACCCTCGATCATATATATATATGGTTTGAGATATGTGATCAACTAGCTAGCCGTGGTACGGCTGCCACTTGGAGGATGTGGCAACAAGGGAGGACAAAGGCATAGATCGTCCCTAATTACTTTAGTAAGCTTCCTAATTAAGGAGATTTGCGTACGTTATAAAACTCTGTCATAATTAAGGAGATGAGAGGGCCACCCTGCATGACACGCTAGGAAAGCTCTTAAACTAGCTAGGTTCTTGATGGATATATATATATATATATATATATATATATATATATATATATATATATATATATATATATTATATATATATATTATATATATATATATATATAATGGTCAAGTGATATCAAGTCAAGGAGCATCATCTCAAAGAGCAAGTTGGTGGGGCTAAACATAAATTCAGAAGGGCACTCGCAAGGAGCAGACCATATTTTAAGTGGAAAAATGAGTAGGATATCACTCTCAACGTACTGTTCATGATCAATCTCTAGCTCTAATATTATTTCCTTGCCACTATTTTTCTTGTCTTACTCATGGTATCTCATTTCATTCTTTGGTAGTGCACGTCACGTGAATGCAGTGTGGATAGCTATTGATGTTATTTTCATCATTTCATGCATAAGCTTTAGGGTACTTTGATTGTTGATCAGTAGTCGCAATTTTAATTAAGACCCTGGCTGGCATGTGTTTAAACTTAAAATTTTCTCTGGATCTGAGCATCTAACTAAATTAAGGTCCTTACTCATTCCTACCCTCTCCACCTGCAACGTCAACAACTTTACGGGTATATATATATACATATATATATCAACATTTATGAAGAGAAAATGATGAAATTATAATGAATTCTTTATAGGATGTTTGGAAGTATTTTTTTTTTAAAAATTATTGTTATCTAAAAAATTATGTTGTGGTAACTTTTAACCTAAATTTTAAAATAGATGAAAATGAATTGTCACATGTTTGACAAAAGTGTACTGATTTTTAAATTTTATGTGAACATGTTTGGTAAAATCGCCCTAATAGTCATTTAGCATAGGCTCTGACATCCACCCCTTCTTCAGGTGAAGATTTAGGGCTTGACGTCGAAGAGGGCATCGTCTAATGACTTGCATTTACTACACAGCAGAGGTCAAGCCAATTGATGGGGAAGCAGAATGGGGATGAAGCATGTAGGAAGTTGAATCATGATTAAACTAGTTTCTTCCGTAGAATGGTAGGAAGAGAGGCAATGTCAATTCAACAAACCAAGTCATTAAATAAAAAACACAGATCGACCACCTTGCACATGGGCGCTACCAGGATGATGCTGTCTCAGAACTTGAGCTTCTTTCGGTGCAGGAGCAGTGCCACTCCCCCTCCCATGGACTCCCCAGAAGGAACCCCTTCTTCTTCTTGTTTTCCGGCGTCTCTGATCATGTTTGGGAGGACAAATTAAAGAGTTGCCTGTCAATACTACGTACGCAGGTGGAATAGAAAAGCTTGTTCTTACCACGTACACCGGTGAAATACTCAGAGCAATCGTTAACCAGCGCATCGAACCTCTTCACGTATCCCCGTAGGACAGAGGACTTGCCGTGGCCCTTGTAGTCTATCCCATACACCACGTCGCCGCGATCACGGGTGGAGCATTCAGCGACTGCGGGAAAGAAGAACGAGAGGTCGTGGTGGAGACGGCGTCAGAGGGTGGGGGCGTCGAGGTCGCGAGATCTTCTTTAAAAAAAAATTTGATCGACCCTTATTTTTATTTTGAGGGAACTTTTTAAAGGGTGAAATTTTATCCTAAAAATTAGGGGAGAGGTTATCAAACACGTCTAAGTGGGTTCCCTATTCTTATTTTTAAATTTGAGAGAAAAAATAGATAAAAAAGTGCAACTAAACACCCTATTAGATATGATAGAAAAGTTAATTGGGCGAAAATCATGGAACCCTATATTAACTCAGAGAGAACTAACCAAAAAAACGATAAGAGCATGATTCAGGGAAACATAAAAAGGGGAATTTGGCTTTAAAACATGAAGTACAATAGCCTTCATTGTTGATCGGGCACTACCAACCATTGATAGAAACTTTGAAGTCCCTTCCTACTAACTAACAATGAAACATAAATTTGATTTTTTGGAAAAAATCAAGTTTAGTTCACATGTTTTCATCTCAACTAATTGTTCACATGTCAATCACAATTTTTTGAGAAGATCTTTAAAGTCTTTAGGGCGCATTTGGAAACTCATTTGCACTTTTGGGATTTTTTACAATCACAACTCCTGTAGAGAGTTTTTTGAAAAAATCTCAATCATGCACATTTGGGTGACCGTTCGATCGGGTTGAAATCCCACACTCAGGTTATCATGGAATGACCGATCAGCCCATCCTTCTCTTTCAGATGAACAATAATTGAGAATGAACAGTCTTTACTATTCTCACGATAATTCAATATTCATTCTCAATCGCGTGAATAGTTCATCTACAACAGCTCTTTCTCCTTGCCATCTAACAGGGGTGGGTGTAGCTGGGGGCAACAAGAGTAGCAAGGGGGCAATAGCTCTGATGAGGACGAACACGGTAGGGGTAGGAGGGCCCCATGGGCCTCCTTTAACACATCGTCGTGACTCATGAGTTGAGAGTTAAACTGAAGTTCTCCCACGTTACAGAGAAGCCCCATACAACCGAGTCAGTCATGTTTGACTGACTCACGGCATTAGCACCACTTTGATAGCAGAACATGTTAAAACCGGGCTAACTCAAGTAGGTCAACTTACCCATGTGTTAACCCATTTTTGTTTGACATTTGGGTTAGCTCAGTCTTTTTGTGAAATTATGTAAATACCATCGGTTATTGTCCATTGTAGTGTTTGGAGACATGGACAAGAAATTTTTTGAATACACAGTATCTCCTTTCGCATGAACAGTGGACTACTATAGTGTTCAAAGTGAGAGGGAGAGGGGGGCCGTCGGTAGGGCGGGTGAGTGGGGCAGCTGGGCGCATCAGACGGGGGGGGATTGTCAAGCTGCAAGGCATCGTCGAATGGGGGTGTCATCGTCGGGCATCGACAGGCGGGGGCGTAGCAGGGCGAGTGAGCGTAGGCACTATGGGTGAAATCTATTGATAGCGGCGTCATCATCGACGATGTGATGGACTCAAGTCTGGAGCAACAGATTAGGGCAGAGCAAGGGGCAGGCGAGGTGAGATAGGGCTGGGGGCAGGCGGTGTTTGCCGGTAGCAGTGTCGTTGGCAGTGGGGGAGCTTCGGCGATAGTTGCGGCAACATCGTCATCATCAAATTCGGGTTTGGAGCAATAGATTAGGGCGGGGTGGGGCAATTAGGATACACAGAGAAGAGAGAGTATGGGAGTTGAGAAGCATTGAATGCCCGAGTTAACTCGACGAAGATCCCTAGGTAGAACTCGTAACCCCATGTTAACCTCAACCCTGTCTCGATCAACTCAATCTAACTATCAAACTATAGGAAGGGTTAACTCCATGTTAAATTGAAGTTTAACTCCGGATAACTCCCTATCAAAGCGTGACTTAGGACCCGTTTGATATCGGGTTAGAGCGGAGATATCTAATCTCATTCTACATTTGGTATGGCTAAAACGAGCGGGGATAAATTGGGTTAAAGAAAACAGGGTTAACCCTGATTTTGAGGTTAGAAACGGAGATAAATCATTCTAACCTTTTGTTAGAATAATTTATCTCTATTTTTCTAATCTCATTTCACCCCTTGTGTACCAAACGTACGTGACAATAAGACTAGACATAAAATATCTTAGAATGAATTATATTTATTCTCCTCAACTTTTATCCCGATACCAAACAGCATCTCGAGATACTTCCATAACTCCCCGTATAATGAAACGCAACATGTTAAAAGAGGCACGAGAGATACCATTGCCGTACAAGCAGATCAATCTTTTGCCCAGAAACTCCTGTGGCGAAGATATGATTTTCAAATAGTGTCACCGCACTCTATCCCCGTTCACCCTATAGAGCTTCTTTTATTAAAGGTATATACAAATAAAAGAAAAGGTTGAGATGAAACGAAATCACCTTCACTGGTGTCTCGTTATATTTCTCTCCTTTCAACTTTTTAGGTGGTGTCCAATTCAAATGCAAGTTGCCACTGCAACTTGAACGCATATGTTAAAAAGTGCACATAATTTCATCACAAAAATTCATTCAGGGAACCGCACCACACATATTTTTTTACTTGTATAGCATTTGTTATCGAAAGAAAAAAAAGATTTAATTATTTATGGCATAATGTCAGCCTACAAGTGGCATGTGAAGCTTCCTTTAATCTATGAACAAAAAGAATGGCTTAATATCATGCTTCACTCAGGACTCAAGTCAATTTTATCATGTCATCTAGAGTGACCCACAAAGGAAAGTTCTTAATTGAGACCAAGTTCTCGAGAGAGCTAAAGAATGACTCACACACAACTTGGGCCGATAGATTTGGGCAATTATTAAAGGGTTATAGATACCCATGAATTTTGCGTCTGTGTTAATAGAAAACAAGTAGCACAACTCTATCGACTTCCCTAACATTCACCTCTTTTTTTCCTCTTTTCTTCTCCTTAATGATAACACATTCTAAGTTGTGTGTAGATGATGCAATTGCTATGGTTAAAGTAAGGTGAATTTTGCATTCATCATTTAATTTATGTTCTAATCACATAAATATAGTGCATGCCCGGTGATGCATGTGCATCGGTGGATGACCACCGGGAGTCCCGGCTCCCACTAAATCAAGGCTTTTCATAGGATTTTGAAATTTTGAAATCGCTATTATGGCAGTGTCACGTCCCGATTGCAATAGCGAAAGGACTCAGAATACATCAATTATCAGTCATGTCAATCAGAGTAATTAGGAGACAACAATCACAAGAGGCAACACCAAGAGATCAGAATAGACCAAAAATCATAATTTTATTAATAATCAAATTTCACCTATAATAATTCCTCGGTGACTTAATCTACAATTCCAAATTCAAAAGAAAAGGACACAATTACAAGACTCTCATAATTCTAATGTAGACTCAAAAAAAATGGAAAAGGCAGGGGTCTTCTAATAATTTCAGGAGCACTCGATCACACTTGTCCTTCCCCATCAAAATGGATATCATCTTCTTTGTTACCTAAAAATACTAAAAAAATATTGAGTGAGCGAAAAGCTAGCTCAAGAGGAATTACATCTCTTTGATCAGGCAAATATAAGTAATTAATGTCTTGATAGTATGCAGAGGTACTATATGATGAACGGTGTAAAAGCATGAATCAAATTCATGAGATAAATAACAATCAAGATGAGGGGGCAGAAGAGAAAATGAAGTAACATGATATAGAACAATAAAGTTTGAATATCAAGGACTAGTATGGAGATCAATATGAAAAGATCAATGAGTCAATAGCACGATAGCAATGTATATTAAATGAATGAATGGTATCAGTGAACATAACTATCGATTTGGTCAATTAACATTTGAGTTCCAAAAATATGTTTATCTTTTTGGGCCAAGAATACCAGTATCAAGTCAATCATATCAATCATATAACAAGAATAATATTCAATTCAGTCATTTCACATGCAAATGAATTCTCTACATCAAATTTGCAGTCAGTTGGTGCAATATCACACCATAGTTTTTCTCCATGGGCTCAGTATAATTGGACATTCTGCTCGAACTAGCATTGAGTGTCAAGCGGACCCAAAGCCCTCAGTAGCCACTAGACAATTCCATATAACAGTAATGGCCAAGTGGAATCAAGGGAGTTATGTTCCAAAAACTACAATTAACCCCATTAAGGTGCAATGCTATGTATTGAACTTTAGGATAATTTCATGAAAGACTTTAAGGAATCAAATTTGTAGATAACTCTGATTTCCATAGAGAATCAGAAAGGTATAGTCTCATAAAGATGATAACCACGTTAACACACGGATCAAAACTCATTAAAACAGTCAATCACGAACTTGTAAACATCTAACAAAACATGATCAATCGTGCGGATGCAACTTATCATAACATATTAGACAGAATGCGGTGAGTGTCAGGGCGGCGAACTAAAAAGGACAAGAAAGAACTCAATCGACAAGATGGATGCATTCACATAGAGCTCTCCTGAACGCGGTCTATCGTGGTGCCACCTTTAGGGGACAACAGCTTAAATGCGGTCTCTATGTATGCCGTTGTTGTACCTAGACTTTTTCTCCCAGAAAAAGCAAAATATAAAGGTTTGAGAATTTTCTCGAACACCTTCCAAGCTTTATTTATTTGGAATCTCTACTGCATTCTGGTTCTGATTGAGGGCCCTGAATAGCTCGCTGTGACTTATGGCAACACCTACAACCAGCGGGGACCACCCCCGACCACATAGTATACAGCATTGCCCGTCTTCAACTCTGCCACCCGGGCCAACTTGGGGGTGCCCCAACAACAGGCTGCGCCATGCAGCACCTAGCAACGAGGTCGGGGATCACTCCCAAAATGTCTCCCTCTAGCATTTTAACGCCAACGGGTTATCTCCCTCAGCCAACTTTGGGCTTTGGGAGCCGTTAGCCAACTTATACGGCCCCTAGTTACGCTTCAGGAATTTCTCCAAACACCTTATGGGAGTCCATTTTTCTGGAAATTCTACAATAAGTCGGGGCCAACCCACGACTTCACACACTTGTCGCATCATGCGGTGACTCTACAAGAAGTTGGGGCCATCCCCGATGTTGACACCCATTTTATACCTTTGAGTTGGGTTACTTTCTTGCCTTTATTTATGATGTCTAAAGTTGTCCGTCATTTATTGAGTCATTTTCTGATAGTTTTGTGGCCTATTTTATGGGTATTTTCTCCCTGGTTGGGCTTTCTCCCATGTTTTCTCGAGTTCAGGATTAATGGAACATGGTCTGACCAGGTCTTTGGGCTGAGTATGCTTATTTCCTATTTTTCTCTCAAATGGCCACCTTAATAACGGTCTCACGATAGGCCGTTTCAGGAAGGTGGCGGTTCATTGGATGACTGTTTCTCTCATTCCCTGTGTCGACCTGACCTTTTCTGCGTCGACATGTTATTTTCTATAAGTGGTCTCACGATAGGCCGTTTCAGGAAGGTGGCGATCCATTGACGTCCATTTTTCATTTCCTGCATCGACCTCTCCCTTTCCTGTATTGACTTGTCCTTTTCCGCGTCGACCTGTCTTTGACCTACGTCGACCTGTGCTTTTGTAAATGGCCTCATGATGGACCGTCCCATGAAATTGACGGTCTGCCAAGGACCGTTTCTACTTGGCGGGAATCCCGTTTGACCTGGTCTTTGGATAAATGGGCGTATTTATCTTATTTATTATTTTTTCTAACAGCCAGGGGAATAGCGGTCGGCCGATGGGCCGCTTAGCATCCTGGGCGGTCTATTGATAGACCGTTTCTATCAGCCGAGATTCCTGCATCGACGGGCGGTTTTTCTCTTTATCCATAGTCAAACCCCTTTACTTGATCCACGTATTTCTCCACGGATTTTGAGCCAAATTGGGCGCCGTTTGATCCTGTTGGCGGTTGAGAGTATCATCTCCATTTTATTCAACATAATCCAAGTCTAATTCCCGCCCAAAAGCCCTCCATTCGAGCTAGGGTTTCAGGGGCCTATAAATAGAACCCTTGGTGCATGGCTGGGGGGGGGGAGATTTCAGAGTTCGTGTCGAAGTGCTGTCGCTTTCTAGAGCGAAGTCCAGTCAGGGAGAAAGGCTTTCTACGTCCTCTAAGCCTTTGGTTCAGGGAGTAGTTCATTTCGTTGCATTTTGGGTCATAGTTTAAGTCATTTTCCAGTCACATTTTCAGTCATTTCATCATCATTCTTCTTCTGTTTTCTTCGCGTTTTCACTGGCATTCTAGCATCTTTTCATCCTCCTATTATTTTCCACGCCCCATAGGGGTTAAAAACCCAAAACCCCCAGGTATTTCTCCTTTTAATTATGTGTTCTATTCACCATTCATGTTTATAGATATTGCACTTCCATAAACTAATTTGGTCATCTTCTATTGTCAGTTGTGTTGTCTTGCAGGTCGGCAGGCGTCTTAGTGCGAGGCCCATCTCTCTTGGCCGGCTGGAAGGGGTGGAGGATCGAGTTCCCCGGCTCGGGTTTCTGGAAGCCTTTGCGGTCTGCCTCCGACTGTCTACCAGGGATAGCGGTCTTTCCCAGATCGTCTTTCCTCTGATTGCAGCCGATCGAAGACTGTCTAAGTTCTGCGCCGAGGCCTTCTTCCCACGCTCTGCTTCAGTGCTGGTGGTGGCCTATCGTCCGGCCGTTTTGACCATTCAACGGTCATCAGGAGACAGTCTTCATCCTTGCACTAGCACTGTCTTGGTTTGGCAAGTGTCCTCATCTCTTTTCTAAGGTATGTAGTGCGCCGCTTTTCGCTCTAATCACCTTGGTGGTGATCACGATCTGATAGTGTGCGTGGGTGACCGATTCCATCATATTGTTTATTTTCCTTGCATGCTTCACCTAGCACCATAGTAGATCCATTCACTCACACACACACACACCGCACATCTTTCCTTAGATTTAGGAAAAGATATCTACATCCCCTTTTTGGTGATCACGGTGGGATGCCTTATGCCCATCGTGCTTCGGACGTTGTTGGCCTGCTCTTCTGTGCTTATTTGAGTCAGTCTTAGTCACCTTGGATTTGCTGTTTAAGTTCATAGTGTTTTCTGTTCTCTGGATTGGTTGCGGTCCTCTGTGGGCCGTTTCTGGTATCCAGCGGTCGGTCGATAGACCGACTTGTTCTTCATTAGGTACGTCCGTCCCCCTTTGTTCCTATTGGTCGCGTTTTGTGTGTCTGTTATTTGTTGTGGTCCTGTTAGGGCCATTTTTTTATGCAGGTGACGATCATCCCACAGACCGCTTCTTTCACTCAGGTACGTGTTGGTCATTCCTATTATTGTTCCGTTTAGCGTCTGTATTTTTTTTTTACTGCTCCCTGGCATATGCGGTCTTCCCAAGACCGTTTTCCCTCCCTGTGCGGTCTCCCATCAGACAGCTGTTTCATTACAGTACACCCCAAGATTCATACTTGTGCTCTATTGTTCATCATCTTGCTATTCGTTTTGGGTGCTGTTTATCTCCCCCTGGTTGTCATTCATGCTTACACTATTTGTCACGCCCCGAGCCTTTATTACAGCGGAAGACTCGCTCGGGGAGCGAGAACAACCGGCATGGTAAGCCTCTTGCAAGCAAGAATCAATCAGAGCGCAAGACAATCACACAAGTAAATGCAATTGCACAAGATTTAATCAAACTTCAAATTTATTTCATAATGCTCAATATTCAAGACACAATCACTAATTTGATTTCCATTCTACTAGACTCAAGAAATAGGAAAATTACATTGACTCAATCTAGACACTTTAACTTCCTAAGTCTTCACTCTCATCTTTATAACACTTTCACTCACTTCCGGACCCGCTACTAGTATAGCCCGAATCCGAATCCGAACTATTTCCATCTCCTGAAAAATATTAGAAAGTAGGTCATTTGCACACTTACCCAGTAGGTATCTTCGCATCAACATGAAGGCACTATTTAAGTAATTATCATTTTAGCTCTAAAGAAATAAGGTAAAATCATGCGAATGCGAATCAATCATGCGATCACATCAATAGAATCAAGATAACCATGTAAGATAGAATGATCAAGAATGAGCTAGCAAGAATATAACAAGAACATGATATTGGCATTCCATGAACAAGAATGTAACGAGATTGTACTAGCAAGCCACATATTCATCACACTAGTCTCTTTTGAGTACATAGTTCGTGAATTTCTGTGGAATATCAAGCAAGAATGTCATGTCGTGCCGTGGATCTTCACTTATTTATAGAAATAGTACTCCCAGCGCAA
Source organism: Amorphophallus konjac (assembly GCA_022559845.1). Taxonomy (NCBI): domain Eukaryota; kingdom Viridiplantae; phylum Streptophyta; class Magnoliopsida; order Alismatales; family Araceae; genus Amorphophallus; species Amorphophallus konjac. Next base: position 146,754 of record JAHNEJ010003369.1, on the reverse strand, counting down.
TGCGACGCCAGTAGCATCATACCCCATGGTTTATAAAATAGTATGTTTCCGGCAATCAGCCGAGGGGACTAGCATAGAGCCCTTGAACACAATCAGTGCTCGATCGCATCTTTAGTTATAAATTAAGCTACTTCCACGCAATATAACAGTAAAGTATGGCTAAGAATGTACAATTCAATAATTCCATGATAACTATAATCAAATGAATGAATGCTTTCAACATAAGAATGTAGAAGTCAAGAAATAGACTTTAAACAAGGTCATGCTCATAGAAATAAATCGACAGCATAACGTTACCTTCTTTTAATCTTCATTCATTACATTTAAATTTCTTGATCCATATTATAAGTTCTAGACTATCATTAGTCCATCTAGAACCTTGGAAATCAACCCTTGGGTCAAACCTTGGGTTAACATCTGCAAGAAGTGTGACGGTCGTTTACTGGGCCGTTACATCATGTGACGCGCCAGTAATGGGCCGTTACAGTGATCCGAGTCCAAAAAATAGACTCAGAGGAATGTGACGGTCTGGCACTGGGCCGTTACGTGAGCCTGACGGTCCAGTTCAAGGCCGTTACATTTCAAGAATCAAAACCCACGATAGAGTGTTCTAATTAATGGGCTTTCATTAGTACAACCAACTCGGCGTCCTAGTGAGAATCCCAGGCTCGCGGAGAATTACGGAGGCCTTGAAATAATGATTTCCTAGACCATTGGAAGGATTATCCAATAGAGAGGTCCTCATGTCCAAGATTGTGTTCCTATAGTGCAAAGTGTGAACTAATGACGACATACCGGAATATGTGCCATGTACTTATAGAATTGACTCTATTGACAAATCGTGGTGAACTCCGTCAATACAACGTCTAAAAGTCATGCTTTATAATACAAGACTATAGAATTTTGGCATGAAATTAACATATCCTTAAAATATCATTAAGATATCAAAACATGCAATACCTATCATGCACAATCAGATATCCTAAAAATCATATAATTAGGTTAAAACTTAAGTAACTATGCTTAATCAATAAATAATATTGGCAAGTTATTTTCTGTCTTAGGGTTGACAGAACGCAGGATATAACGGTCTTAAGAGGGGGCGTCATAGTGAAAGTGATGGTCATGATCAAGCCGTTACTTGAATGTAACGCGTCTGTCCAAGCGCGTTAGAAACATCAGTGCAATTCAAATACTACAGAGTTTGTAACGGTCTGTAGTAGGGCCGTTACTTGAAAGTGACGGTCCTATGCTAGTGCGTTACAATATCTGCTAACAGAAACAATCATAGAAACTAAGAGATCAACTCACATCATGTCTTTTATCAAAACATGATGAGTTTCTAGTCATGTTAACGAAGTAAGGCCATCTACATGCATAGGTAATCATGAATAGATGAATAGTCATGTTTTAATTTCTTAATTTGGCTAAGAGGTGCATGATGTGCATAGAACAAATAAAACATGAAATCAATGCTCTATAATGCATAGAATTCAATCAAACCAGAGGGCTTTTAGGCCTATCATGCTATTTTTGCCGTTCATGAGATAACCTATCTCTTACTTAGACTGTAGTTTCTGAATTTTGTTGAGAACCTTGCCCTAGATCCCTTCCTTCTCTTGTGACTTTTTTAGCAACTTCTTTAGGCTCTAACTCCACGCCCTCTTGACCTAAAGATGTGAAATTCGGAGGGGAGTTAGTCTAAAGTATTGTAAATAAATACCTCTAAAGAACTTACCTGAGATTATGACTCCTTACCTTGCTTCTTTACGTCCCAAAAGTAGGGGTCACACAGTTCAGAACTATGCCCTATTTATAGAGTTTAGACTAGGGTTTGAGGATTAGATCGAGTTTAGAGTCCTTATTTCATCAAATCCTAATCTCTAAGAGTCCTTAGCAATATTACAAGCCTTCCCAAGTCGATCCTTAGTGGATAAGATCATCAAATTCTAATCTTTTCATGAGTTCCTTCACTCACGAAACTTACAGGCATGTAACGGTCTAGAGACCACGCGTTACATGGATGTAGCGGTCTTACGATAGACCGTTACAGTCATCGTAGGTAGAATTTCTAAATCATTAAAACTCTTTTGTTAATTATCCACATCATTATATATATATAATTAATACTTATCCTAAAATCCGTGAATAGGCTTGAATACCTTCTAGAATATGGGCCTAACTTAATGGTCCTGAGTTAAAAATCTTTTAGACTTTAATTAAGTGGGTTGGGTTAATTGATCAACACTACTTGGCCTTATAATGACTTATTAATCAAATAAACCATTTATAAATTTATTTAGGCCTTTATTATTTATGAAGTTCTGGGGCACTACACCCTCCCCCACTTAGAAAGAATTTGGTCCCTAAATTCAATACATGGATTGAGGAGAGTGTACTTACGGTCAAACAATTCCGAAAATCTTTTCTTCATGGCTGATTCTGTTTCCCATGTTGCTTCATAAGGCCATACTTTCTTCCATTGAATCTTAACCATAGGAATGACCTTATTTCTGAGTTGACGTACTTCTCGTTCCAAAATCTTCATTGGCGTTTGTTCATATGTCAAGTCCTTCTGAATCTCCAGATTGTCATAAGTGATAATGTGATCTGGATCATACACATACTTCTTCAGCATCGAGACGTGAAATACGTCATGAACTCCTGCTAACTGTGGTGGCAAAGCCAATTTATAAGCCACTTCACCGATCCTTTCGATGATTTCAAATGGACCGATAAATCTTGGAGTTAGCTTTCCTTTAACGCCAAATCTTCGAATACCACGACCCGGAGAAACCTTTAGATATACATGTTCTCCTACTTGAAATTCCAAGTCGCGCCTTCGATTGTCAGCATAAGATTTCTGCCTATCTTGTGCCATTTTCATCCTTTCCTGAATGAGCTTGATTTTCTCTGTAGAATCCCTGATTAAATCTGGGCCTAGAAATTGCATTTCCCCTTTTTCATTCCAACATATTGGTGATCGATAACTTTTCCCATATAGAGCTTCAAAAGGTGCCATTTGTATGCTTGCTTGATAGCTGTTGTTATATGCAAATTCTACCAAAGGCAAGTGATCATGCCAACTTCCTCTAAAATCAATGACACAAGCCCTGAGCATATCTTCTACCACCTGATTTGTCCTTTCTGTTTGACCATCAGTTTGTGGATGGAAAGCAGTGCTAAAATTCAATCTAGTCCCAAGTAAATGTTGCAGGCTCTTCCAGAATTGTGATGTGAATCGGGGATCTCTATCTGATACAATAGCGACAGGGATTCCATGTAACTTGACAATTTTTTTTATGTATAGTGCTGCTAGAATATCTACAGATCATCGACTTTTTATTGGTATAAAATGTGCAGATTTAGTCAATCGGTCTATAATTACCCATATTCCATCGTGTCCACCTCTTGTCTTAGGTAGTCCCATAATGAAATCCATTCCTATGCTCTCCCATTTCCATTCCGGAATACTTAAGGGATGTAATTTACCTGCGGGTTTGAAATGTTCCGCCTTCACTTGTTGACATGTGAGACACCGAGATACGAAGTCAGCTATTTCCCTCTTCATATTGGGCCACCAAAAGTTTCTTTTGAGATCCTGATACATTTTTGTACCTCCTGGATGAATGGTATACTTTGATTTATGTGCTTCTTCTAAGATCAATTTCTTTGTATCTTCATGATCGGGTATACACATTCGGCCCATGAATAGCATTCTTCCATCTTCGGATATAGAAAAATCCGGTCTTTGTTCAATATTGGCCTTAATTTTCAGTAAAATTGGGTCATCCTCTTGTAACTTGGCCAAATCCTCAATCAATGTTGGTTGAGCTCAGATATTTGCCATGAAATAATTATCTTCCTTAATGTCAACATCTAGATTCAATTGAGCAAATTGAGGAACAATGTTAGTCATACTAATCATGAGACTTGATAACATACCCATTAGTTTCCTGCTGAGTGCATCTGCTACAGCATTTGCCTTGCCAGGGTGATATTGAATAGTGAAATCGAAGTCTTTAAGATATTCCAACCATCTCCTCTGCCTCATGTTAAGCTCTTTTTGAGAAAATAAATATTTCAAACTCTTGTGGTCTGTGTAGACAGTGAACTTTTCTCCATAAAGATAATGATGCCAAATCTTCAAGGCGAAGATAACTGCTGTCAATTCTAAATCATGTACAGGATAATTTCCTTAGATTCGGTGACAATGACTGAAGCAAGAAAAGCTTCACATCCTTGTGAGATAAGTTTGTAAGCGTGTAGAGAAGATATAATGGTAGGATGCTTCTTGTATTTGATGCCAAGAAAGGAAAATCTTGGAAGACCGGGATTTCGGAAAGATATAATCCTATTTCGGCAGTTGATGTAAGCATCATGGTCTACAAGCCAATCTACCCCTAAAATGGCATCATATCCTTTCATGTCAAGGCATACTAAGTTTGCGGGGAGATTATGTCCTTCTACCACTACCTCACAATCAGGATAATAGTTGGTAAGCTTAGTTCCAGATCCTAAATGTGAAGTAATAGCGAGATCTGAAGGTAGGGGAACTGATGCAGTTGATAAGATTTTTGCAAAAGTGGTGGAGATAAAAGAATGAGAAGCACCAGTATCAAATAGCACGAATGCAGGACGAGAACAGATTTGAAGAGTACCTTCCATGAGCCCATCATTTTGATCCCTGGGCGCTTCTCCTTCATCTATAACTGCATTGAGGCGAGCCTGCCTCCTACGTCCTCCATTATTTGGTTGGTCTTTCATAAGGGGGCAATCTGGCACACGATGCTCCCTACTCCCACAACGCAAACAAGCACCTAGGCGCTTTCAGCATTCTTCAGCCGAGTGGCCGAATTTCTCACAAAAGGTGCACGCCGAGGCGACTTGCTCCTTTTCTTCCTTCACCTTTTTACTACTCTTTTGAGAACTTCCACCGTTCCCGTTCCTTGATCTTTTCTTATTATCACGGCTTTTGTATGATTCCGTGATGCTGAACTTCTCCTTCTTATAATGCCGATCAGAGCGCCGGCTAGATTCTTCTTTTTTTCCTTTCAACATTTCGACCTTCTCTAAGGTCCTCTCGTATAAATATGCCCTTTGAACCATCTCCGCATAAGTGCGGATATTCTGTGTCCCCAGTTATTGAATGAAATCGGGCCGTAGCCCGTCCATAAATCGGTTTGCTTTTAATAAGTCTGTACTAATCAAATATGGTGCATACAGTGCTAGCCTTGAAAACTGCAACTCATATTCTGCCACGGACATCATCCCTTGACGAAGGGAGGTAAACTCCATAGCCTTCCTTTCCTTTACATGCTCGGAGAAATATTTGGCACGGAATAAAGTGAGAAAAACATTCCATGTATGTGGCGCATTGGCTGGAGGTGTCGGAATCGATTTCCACCAAGTGCGAGCATCCTTGTTTAATTGGAACGTAGCTAGACAGACTTTCTCCTGATCAGTGCATTGAATAACATCAAATATCCTATTCATCTCGTCGATCTAATTTTCTACTTCGTCTGGATTGGAAGATCCATAGAAACGATGAAGATCTCCTGCCCTTGCCCCTGTACCACCTTGTGCTATAGTTTGCAGTGCCTGAGTGAGGCCGGCAATAGTTTATTGCATACCGTCCCAATCTACACGATGAGCCATTCGAAAAATAGGGTACCTGAGAGAAAATAACAACTTGTTATTTCTCATGAAATTGGAATGAACACACTAATTCTTAAAGCTAATTAGTTATCTTATCCTGGGTTCTACCCAATCCTCACATGGGTGTGGAATTTCTTCCTTAGTTCATAGGTAGGGGTCCTTAACCTTGGACTTATCCTATGACATGACTCTTTTCCTTAAGTCCTGAGACTTAGGCTCTGATACCAACTTAACTGTCACGTCCCGAGCCTTTATTACAGTGGAAGACTCGCTCGGGGAGCGCGAACAACCGGCATGGTAAGCCTCTTGCAAGCAAGAATCAATCAGAGCGCAAGACAATCACACAAGTAAATGTAATTGCACAAGATTTAATCAAACTTCAACTTTATTTCATAATGCTCAATATTCAAGATACAATCACTAATTTGATTTCCATTCTACTAGACTCAAGAAATAGGAAAATTATATTGACTCAATCTAGACACTTTAACTTCCTAAGTCTTCACTCTCATCTTTATAACACTTTCACTCGCTTTCGGACCCGCTACTAGTATAGCCCAAATCCGAACTATTTCCATCTCCTGAAAAATATTGGAAAGTAGGTCATGAGCACACTTGCCCAGTAGGTATCTTCGCATAAACATGAAGGCACTATTTAAGTAATTATAATTTTAACTCTAAAGAAATAAGGTAAAATCACGCGAATGCGAATCAATCATGCGATCACATCAATAGAAACAAGATAACCATGTAAGATAGAATGATCAAGAATGAGCTAGCAAGAATATAACAAGAACATGATATTGGCCTTCCATGAACAAGAATATAACGAGATTGTACTAGCAAGCCACATATTCATCACACTAGTCTCTTTTGAGTACATAGTTCGTGAATTTCTGTGGAATATCAAGCAAGAATGTCATGTCGTGCCGTGGATCTTCACTTATTTATAGAAATAGTACTCCCAGCGCAATGCGACGTCAGTAGCATCATACCCCATGGTTTATAAAATAGTATGTTTCCGACAATCAGCCGAGGGGACTAGCATAGAGTCCTTGAACACAATCAGTGCTCGATCGCATCTTCAATTATAAATTAAGCTACTTCCACGTAATATAACAGTAAAGTATGGCCAAGAATGTACAATTCAATAATTCCATGATAACTATAATCAAATGAATGAATGCTTTCAACATAAGAATGTAGAAGTCAAGAAATAGACTTTAAACAAGGTCATGCTCATAGAAATAAATCGACAGCATAACGGTACCTTCTTTTAATCTTCATTCATTACATTTAAATTTCTTGATCCATATTATAAGTTCTAGACTATCATTAGTCCATCTAGAACCTTGGAAATCAACCCTTGGGTCAAACCTTGGGTTAACATCTGCAAGAAGTGTGACGGTCGTTTACTGGGCCGTTACATCATGTGACGCGCCAATAATGAGCCGTTACAGTGATCCGAGTCCAAAAAATAGACTCAGAGGAATGTGACGGTCTGGCACTGGGCCATTACGTGAGCCCGACGGTCCAGTTCAAGGCCATTACATTTCAAGAATCAAAACCCACGATAGAGTGTTCTAATTAATGGGCTTTCATTGGTACAACTAACTCGGTGTCTTAGTGGGAATCCCAGGCTCGCGGAGAATTACGGAGGCCTTGAAACAATGATTTCCTAGTCCATTGGAAGGATTATCCAATAGAGAGGTCCTCATGTCCAAGATTGTGTTCCTATAGTGCAAAGTGTGAACTAATGACGACATACCGGAATATGTGCCATGTACTTATAGAATTGACTCTATTGACAAAGAGAGACATGTATAATTAAAGTGAAAATCGTGGTGAACTCCATCAATACAACGTCTAAAAGTCATGCTTTATAATACAAGACTATAGAATTTTGGCATGAAATTAACATATCATTAAAATATCATTAAGATATCAAAACATGCAATACCTATCATGCACAATCAGATATCCTAAAAATCATATAATTAGGTTAAAACTTAAGTAACTATGCTTAATCAATAAATAATATTGGCAAGTTATTTTCTGTCTTAGGGTTGACAGAACACAGGATATAACGGTCTTAAGAGGGGGCGTCACAGTGAAAGTGACGGTCATGATCAAGCCGTTACTTGAATGTAATGCGTTTATCCAAGCGCGTTAGAAACATCAGTGCAATTCAAATACTACAGAGTTTGTAACGGTCTGTAGTATGGCCGTTACTTGAAAGTGACGGTCCTATACTAGTGCGTTACAGTATCTGCTAACAGAAACAATCATAGAAACTAAGAGATCAACTCACATCATGTCTTTTATCAAAACATGATGAGTTTCTAGTCATGTTAACGAAGTAAGGCCATCTACATGCATAGGTAATCATGAATAGATGAATAGTCATGTTTTAATTTTTTAATTTGGCTAAGAGGTGCATGATGTGCATAGAACAAATAAAACATGAAATCAATGCTCTATAATGCATGGAATTCAATCAAACCAGAGGGCTTTTAGTCCTATCATGCTGTTTTTGCCGTTCATGAGATAACCTACCTCTTACTTAGACTGTAGTTTCTGAATTTGGTTGAGAACCTTGCCCTAGATCCCTTCCTTCTCTTGTGACTTTTTCAGCAACTTCTTTAGGCTCTAACTCCACGCCCTCTTGACCTAAAGATGTGAAATTCGGAGGGGAGTTAGTCTAAAGTATTGTAAACAAATACCTGTAAAGAACTTACCTAAGATAATGACTCCTTACCTTGCTTCTTTACGTCCCAAAAGTAGGGGTCGCACAGTTCAGAACTATGCCCTATTTATAGAGTTTAGACTAGGGTTTGAGGATTAGATCGAGTGTAGAGTTCTTATTTCATCAAATCCTAATCTCTAAGAGTCCGTAGCAATATTACAAGCCTTCCCAAGTCGATCCTTAGTGGATAAGATCATCAAATTCCAATCTTTTCATGAGTTCCTTCACTCACGAAACATACAGGCATGTAACGGTCTAGAGACCACGCGTTACATGGATGTAGCGGTCTTACGATAGACCGTTACAGTCATCGTAGGTAGAATTTCTAAATCATTAAAACTCTTTTGTTAATTATCCACATCATTATATATATATAATTAATACTTATCCTAAAATCCGTGGATAGGCTTCAATACCTTCTAGAATATGGGCCTAACTTAATGGGCCTGAGTTAAAAACCTTTTAGACTTTAATTAAGTGGGTTGGGTTAATTGATCAACACTACTTGGCCTTATAATGACTTATAAATCAAATAAACCATTTATAAATTTATTTAGGCCTTTATTATTTATGAAGTTCTGGGGCACTACACTATTGTTGCCATATTTGTACCATTATTTAATCATTGCTTGTTAGTTCTAGGCTAGAATTTGCATGCACCCCGGTGCACATAGGGTCATACATTTTATCATAGTAGTTGCATACCTACCTTGGTAGGAGATCCTCTCGTCTCCATATTCCTTGGAGTCGACCAGGTGATCCTATCCGGGACCTCCGTAAGCCCTTGTGAGCCATGGATTCCCACACGGACGCCGGGCAGATTGTACCTTTGCCATCCCGTGTTTGGGTTGCATCCGTGAGAGAGAGTGTACACATAGAATCAACCAAGTTTCCAAATCCACCCCTATCTAAGAGTCCTACTTTGGAGAGAACTTTGATCTAATTCAAATCATTAAGGTTCCAGAAAGTGGAAACAAATTAAAATTTTTTTCGCATCATTGTAACTTGGTTGACCTTGGTTGCCTCTTGTCCCCTCTCTTGTTTGTGCATCTAGTTAGTCATCACATTGTGCTTATTGTTTGTTATTATCATCTTTGTGTTAGGTACCACGTTGCATGTGGAGTTGTTTTCCGTTTATAGGGTCTTCTCCTAGGAGTAGTCCTTCCTTCATTGCTTACTTCAATCCACTCTTCGATTCCTCCATGTCATCCTACGACTTTTCTCAGCCCCGTGAGGACTCCCTTCCTCAGGGCCTCCTAGAGGACCCGCTCAGGGTCATTGTTCAGGGGTCCGCCCCTCTATTGTCTGCTGCCATTGAAGGTGGTCAACCCTCTCTTTTGAACCCTCCTACCCAAGGTTCCGCCGGTCATGTCTTTCAGATGATGGCCCAGCTGGATCCAGCCCAGCTCCAGGTCATTTATCAGACTTTGCAGGGGTCGAGTGCCCCACCTTCTTCTATTCCGCAGAGTCTTGTTGCTACCTCTGTTTCCCAGTCCATGGTTAATGGGCCCGGGGCTTCCTCTACTGCTCCAATTGACCTAACCCCGGTCTAACCAAGGGTTCTTTGTTTCTCAAATTTAGAGGCGGGCCAGTCCTCTAACACGGCCCACCAGATTCTGGACAAAGGGAAGGCTGGGCTCCTTCCATCTTCTCAGGTTGACCCTTACGGGTCCATTCCCCCAGTGCCGCAGGCCCTCATGGGTCCGGTTGATCCTCTACACCCTTAGGCTGGGGCTGCCCACTTGACTTATGTGGGTATGGGTTCTTCCTTGGCCCAATACCCTCCTTATAGGCTTCCCCCTATAGCCACTTATCCTTCGGCCCCTCACACCGGGTCTGCTCCTCCTACTTTGCCTCCTCCATCCTGAGAGCGGGAACTCTTTGACAAGTGGGCTGGCATGCAGCAACAGATTGACCTCCTTCAGAAGCGGGTCGGCCCACAGTCCTTGGCTAACGTACCTGATAGGATCGGTGCGAAGGATTCAGAGGGGGGGTGAATGAATCCCACCCTTAAAAACTTTTCACTCAAGCAATATTGTAGAATTAAAACACAGATGGCTTAGACAATAGAGCAAATATATAAGGCGCGCCTAAACTATCAGCTAGCGGAAGCAGCACAGATAGAAATGAGAATGCTAAGGCAACCTGTGAAGGAGGTAGAAGACAAGGAGCAAAAACACAACCACACTGCACAGAAGATTTTTTTTTGGTGGTTCGGTCACCAAGACCTACGTCCACCCCTCACTCCAAACTGGAGTGAGGCTTCCACTAGCTAGCGCTAGAACCGCAACTCAGTCTGCAAACACTTGCTGCCAAACAGCTTGACCAGGGGAACATCCTCCCCTCTTCCTCCAAACCGGAGGGACACCCCAAGTGACTCCCAGCCACTTGGAACCAGAGACTAGGTCTCTCTTCCTCCAGACCAGGAGGGAACACCTAGACTTGCAACCCACAAGACCAGAACCGGAGACAAGTCTCCCTTCCTCCAACCCGGAGGGAACCCAACAAGTGACTCCCAGCCACTTGCAACTGGAGACACAATGCCTCCCTTCTCCTGAGTCTACAGGAGGAACCCGACCTCAATCCAGAGAGTCGGAAGAACAATGATGAACATATAACAAAAGAAAGGAAAAATAAGAAATGATAAAAACACAGCAAGCAGAAAGCTGGAAAACGAAATCACAATTTGGCCCTCGCAGGAGCTGACTGGCCTGGATATGATCCACGGTCCAGCAGGATCAAATCTTCTGATAAAGCTTCTTATCTCTCGATCTCTCCTCTTCTCACTCTTCTTTTACTTCTCTGCTTCTTTCTCTCACTATTTTCTCTTCTTCTCTCAATCCTCACGAGCTCTCTCTCTTTCTCTTTTTCTTCTGTTGCACTCTTCTTTCTTCACTCACAGTCTCGATCAGCCCTCTTCCTTCTTGATAGTCTTCTACAGATGAAGAAACTTCATATATATAGCAGCAGTAACTAGGGCGTGTGTCTTCCACATCTCCCGCCCAATTGACTCTGCCACGTGTCAACATCTCAGCTCCTTGGATCACGTGCCAGGTGCCAACCTCGGATCACGTGCCCAGACACCTGCAAGATTAATTAAAAGTTCAGTTGATGAACAATATCAGCTGAAGACAGTGTACAGACTTTATTCAGCAGGTAAGACAATGGATGTATAGAGTTAGTCGTATGAAGGAGGACGAGTGTATAGACTTGATAACACATGCTGTAGAATGCATATGATGCAGTGTATAGGCTTGATGAAAACAATGCATGCACAATGATGCAATGTTCAGACTTTGCTGAAGACTGCCAGTCGATGTCTGGACTTGCTGCGACAGGCTGCCTGACCATGTATGGACTTTGCCAAAGGTAATGCATGTGGCAATGTTCAGACTTTGCATATGCACACCAGCGAGTGTAAAGACTTGGCTACGGCATCAAAGTAACATATCGATGTACAGACTTTGGCTTGAACAATGCATAATGCACATATGGATGTACAGACTTAAAGTGGCATGCAGTGCAGGCTGTCAACAATGTATAGACTTCGATGCATGCTGTGGGATGCAATGTACAGAATTTGCGGCAGGCAGCTGGACGTTGTATAGACATGCTGTGCAGGCTGTGGGACGCAATGTATAGACATTAGGTAATGCATGCGATGCAACACAATGTATAGACTTAGTTGCTGTAGAGACTAGCAAATGCATGAAGAAGCAAGCCAATGTATAGACACTGCTGTATGGACTTTAAGTGAACACTGTACAGACTTGACAATCGATGCATGAACATTACAGAAGGGAATGTACATACTTTTGAAAGCTTGAACACTGCTATGTATAGACTTTGTCCTTTGAACGACAAAGCATGCTGTACTGACTTTGAGCGATGTATAGACTTTATGAATGCACATGCCAAGACCATGTACAGAGTTGCTGTGAAGAACAGTGTATAGACTTCAATGCAAATGCCACTGTATAGACTTAACGATGCAAAGGCTGAAGTTAAGCAAACGATGTATAGACTTGGCCCCTTGAAGGATGTACAGACTTTGAAGACTCGAAGCCCTACGATGTATAGACTTTAAGGCAAGTGAACACGGGGACAATGTACAGACTTGAACGTAGGCAAAGATACAATGTTCAGACTTTGCACAGGAATGCCTGAAACAGTGCAATGTATAGACTTGCCACCAACCAATGTATAGACTTGAAGATGCTGAATGAACAATGTGTAGACTTTGAACTCTGTACAGACTTGCGTGACTGAAACAGTGCACTGTACATACTTGCCACCGACCAATGTATCGACTTGGGGTTCTGAACGTAGGTAAAGGCTAGGAATGTATAGACTTGACGAATGGCTTGAAATACAGACACGCTGCCAATGTATAGACTTGCACAGTGCTACCAATGTATAGACTTAGATGCCCAAAGGTAATGTATAGACTTGCAAGTGTGAGACGCTGAAAGAGACGGTGGATGTTCAGACTTTGGCAGTGTGCAGACTTTGCCTACATGTGGATGTCTAGACTTTGGATGAGAAACTGCATGAGACAATGGATGTACAGACTTGGGCTGTACAGACTTGGAAACCGATGTGAGGACTTAACAATGCAGTGTATAGATTTCATATGAAGAAATGCAAAAGACTCTGTATAAACATGGCCAATGTACAGACTTCAATGCAGAGACTTTGAACTTGTATGCTGGCAGTGTATAGACTTTGGCACACAATGTAACAAGGCTCTGGACGATGTATAGACTTCACGTTCAATATGCAACAGGGTGTATAGACTTGAACAAAGCGTGAAGCACAATATGCAAGAATGTATAGACTTGGAAGTGAATTTGTGTGCGAGACAATGTTAACTCTGTACAGACTTAAGCAATGTGCAGACAGGACATCAAATGCAGTGTGCATGCAGCAGTGTATATACTTGGGTGTGTGTGTGCATGCTAGAAGTAATGTATGGACTTAAATGATCGTGTTAGCATGCAGCAGCCAATGTATAGACATGCGAATCTTGGGGGGGTCAACCCATCTAAGAGGGGGGTCGACCCACTTCTGTCCAGATGTCAGACAGAGCAACTGAATGCCATTCACAAGCACACATTCACAAATACATGAACACATATGAATGCTTCACAAATACATGAACACATATGAATGCACTTAAATGAATCAACAAGGTCTTTCATGCACACATGCATATGGTGACTTATAGTGTTTGCTATCATCAAAACCAATCATCAAGACCACAGGGGCACAACAATCTCCCCCTTTTTGATGATGGCAACACTATGAGTCACACAGACTTAAGTCAAAAACATTCTCCCCCTTTGACTTCAGCAAAAAGACATTACTTAGAGAGAGGAAAAGTAAGCACATGTGATACCAATTGATATGACATTTCTCCCTTTAACTACATGAAAGCACATTCTTCCCCAAAGAGCAATATGACTCATAACAATAAGCAGGTATGAATGCAGAGATGCAGATGCAACAAGAAATGTAAGAACTCCCCCTAAGTATATGAATGCAAGACAACTCTCCTCCTTTATGAATTTCCATGCTGCATGATTCAGATGACAAGGAAGCTCCCCCTCAATAAATGGAACCTTATGAACTGAATGAGAAGGAGACCACATGGGCAATCAAGGAGAAGTTCAGGTCATGATGAAACAAGGACAGTGAGGAAAAGAATTTCAAATAGGCTCCAAGCACAAGGAATTCAGCAAGATTTTCAAGGAGATATCAATCTCATAAATCTAAAACATAATTTTTCAAAGTCTTCCATTATAAGGGCTTATGAATGAATTTTATTGATCAGCATGGTTTAAACATGATGTATGCACAGTTTATCAATAAAATTCTGTATTGATATCTAAAACCATGGTTTAATAAAAATGAACCAAGCCCACATACACATATCTTGATTAACCTCCCTTTCTCTTACACAATCAAATTTATTGACTTCTTTCGGAATTACATGCACTAGTATTAAGATCAAGCAATAATGAAGTCATATGATTTTGTCTAGGGTTGTAGCAATTTGATTTTTGCATCAATATTCAAATATTATAATTTGTTCAACAAATTTTCATGCTACAAATTTTACGAGCACTCTAGTTCAGTATACACCTTATAACTAGAGGATATACGTTGATCAGACGCCAATATCCCTAAGCACTTAGTGTAACTAACAGTCATGCCTTATATGAACAGAGATAGCATTTACACATCATGACACACTACAAATCATTTCTTGATGAGTGAGTTGTATTTCTCAGTGTGCATGCCATTGCTCTGCCTGATTAACACTCATTCTTAAGCAGAGTTAACTATGGCACCTCATGACACAGTCCTTTGGACATGTGTTTCTCACTGACCAAAGTCATTGCTCTGACAGAATTTACCCTTTAGACATTTCAGAAAAACTCATTTGCTTCAAATCAATAATAATTTCATGTACTTAACCAAATAAAGCCATGTATTCAATAATGCAGATTTCAGAAGATTTTACAAGACACAGCATGAAACAGATGGTTAAAGTTTATTAAACATGATTTAGATATTTTAAAGACATTTTAAAGTCAAACTCAATGAATACATTAAACTTAAACCACCTGAGTTATTTTAGACATTCATAAAATCGTATAATAGAAGATTCCTAATTCAAGTGTTTTCAGATTTATGATCGAGATAGCCCCATTGAAATCTTCATGAAAGACTGATAGAATTCTGATACTAAATGATAGAAGAGATTTTGAAGCCTAGTGTTTTCAAAATATGATCAAGGTTTGTCAACAAAATCAATAAGGAAGGATATGCAATGAGTTCTGTTAAGTGTATGCATTTGACAACCTGCATGCAATACATTAACTCCCCTTGACAATATGCATTCAGTCAATCTTTTTGGCTTTTTCAATATAATGAAATGCAATGCAATTAACTACATGTATGCAAAGACATGCAAAGACTCAACATTGAATGCTATGCAAAGACATGCAATTAACTACCCCTGAAAACATGCAATGTTTGCCATGAAAACTGAACATATGTCTTTGAGACTCATGCACATTCAGACTGCCCTATCAAGCAATATGACCCATGGTACTAGGCGGAGAACCTGGTCTAAAAGACCATCTCACACACAGTAAGAACCTCCAGACAGATTTCCCTGCCTTTTAGTAGCTTACCATTTAATATACCATAGTGGTCAATCATGATAATTCAACATACAGTCCTATAAGCAATCC
Source organism: Amorphophallus konjac (assembly GCA_022559845.1). Taxonomy (NCBI): domain Eukaryota; kingdom Viridiplantae; phylum Streptophyta; class Magnoliopsida; order Alismatales; family Araceae; genus Amorphophallus; species Amorphophallus konjac. The sequence goes on along the minus strand of JAHNEJ010003369.1, from coordinate 131,088 downwards.
AGATTTTCAGTGAGCTATGCAATAGGCAGATTTCAAACCACATTCATATGCAGTTCAGATTTTCAGAAATTGCAAGTTTATTCTCATTTCAATATCTAAACATCCAATTCATATGAGCATTGAGAGACATGAGTACTCATAGTGTTCAAAAGATGAAAAATATGTAAAAACACATCAGACCAGATATGCAATGAATTTCAAAATGCAAGAAGAAGATTCAAACAGAGTTGTGCAGATAACACATGCAGCTATGTATGCTTAACAGATTATGCAAACATCTAAACCAGAAATTTTAGATGGCAAGGTTTAAAGAGAGTTCACGTAACTGACCTGAGAAGTGTAAACCTGGGGTTTTTCATTCTTGAGTGCCTTGGTTTATTACCCCTCTTGTTTTCTCAGTTTCCAAGGTACACCTGCAAGTTAGCAAACTATTTTACACAAATAGGCACCCAAGAAGTCTTGGGTCCTGACATGACAATATCACTTCTAGCAGGTTTTCTCAGCACATTTTTAACTTGATGATCATTAAATTTCATCAGAGGATAACCATCTATCAAATGTCCAGATTTGCCATAATGATGGCTAGAAACAGCAGATTTCTGATTTGATTTATGCACATTCTTATTAGCATGAATTCTATGTGCATATGCATGAAATTTTTTGTTAACAGAATAAAAATTTTGTTTACCAAAACCAGTTTATTTTTGATATCCTGCCAGCCAACAGGTTGCAGACCTGTGACCTGGCTTTCCACAGTTATAGCATGAAAGACTCACAGATTTTTTGGCAGAGAATTTGATAACATGGGGGTTAACAGAGTTCTTCTGAGCATGCCAACAATCTCTAGCTCTGTGGCCTACCTTACCACACTCAAGACATGCAAGAGTTATCCTTTCAAAAACATTTTTATTGTCATGGAAATTAACAAACTCAGAATGAAATTTCTTCCCCTTAACATGCCAGCAATGAGCTGCAATGTGGCCCATCTTGCCACAATTGTAACATGCAGAATAGTTTCTATTTACAATAAATTTATTCCTATCAGCATCATTTCTGTCTGCAGGGAAATTGACAGTTTCAGAATTAAACTTTCTACCCTGAGCATGCCAACATTCAGATGCCTTATGACCAAATTTGTCACAGTGAAAGCATTCAGTCTTCTTTTTCTGAGGTGAAGGATTTTTATCATGAAATTTCCTAGCATTCCTATCATCCTTCTCCATCAATTTACACTCATGCATCAGATGTCCAAATCTATAACAGTAATGACAGATCATTTTCTTTTTAGATGCATGTGAGTGTGTGAGGATTGTGATCGACATGCACTAATGAACCTTTTTTATTTATTTTCTGTTTTCTAGTCCTTCTCTGATTTTTATCCTGCTTTTCTATTTTCTTAGCCTTGTACTGAGGTGGAGATGAGGTAGAAGGCTTTTCCTGTTCAGAAGATTTAACAAAAGCAGTTCTCAGGTTGGTTCCATCAACCTTCCTCATGACTGGATTGTAACCCAGTCCCTCTTTCTCACAATTAACCTTTATTCCCAGTATTTTCTGAACAATGGGCTATTTATCTTTTGATGTTGAGGCTACATTTGAAGCATTCACAAATGATGTCATTACTTTGTTCTGAAAAGTCTTTTTATTTAGATTATTGTAGCCCAACCCTTCCTTTTTGACATTGACTTTTACACCTAGTAGCTTGTCTAGGTTTTCTTGCCCATTCACAAACTTAGACAAAGAATCTTTTAAGTCTTGGATTTCATTTTCTAGAGAGGAAATGTGTAACTCATAAGTTGCAGTCTCTTGTTCACTGCAATTGACAGCTTCATTCAAAACCTTGTTGGCTATTTTATATTCTTCGATCTCCTTTCTCAGATCTTCTACTTTTTCAGTTTCATTTGTAAAGATCATTTTCCCTTTCTCCAATGTAAGAAGTCTTTCAGATATGGCATTGTTTAACAATTTTAATTTTTAACTTCTTCTTTAATCTTATCAATTTGAACCAATTCATTTATTAGAAGCTGATCTTCTGAATTGACTTCTTACTTTCTTCTATTTTCAAATTCCTTCATTTGTCTTTGCTATTTTTCATCCTTTTTCTGTAGCTCCATGTTTACAAATTTTATGACTTCAAATTTCTCAATCAGCAATGTGTTCTCCTTTTTAAGTTTCTCTAAACTTTCTTCATTTTCTTTAGAGAATTTTCTGAGAGAATCATTCTCACTTTTCAGCTTGTTTAGATCAGATTTAACACATTCAAAATCTTTCAGCAAATCCTTAGTCTGAACAGAATCATAACAAGTTAGGCTAAGCTTCTTCTCAAGTTCAGAGATTTGTTTTACATTATCTTGATTCTCAATCTTCAGCAACGAAATTTATTTTTTCAACATTTGAATATCAGACATACAAGCATCATGAACAGTTTTCAGTTCAGCACAATTTTTATAATTAGAATTGAAACTGTCTGACCTACTATTCTTCTTCAATTTTTTGTATTATTTTCTTAATTGTTCATGAGACTCTAATAATTCAGCATATGAATTCTCCCAATCATCTAAGGTATAGTTCTCAAAAGGGTTTACCTCCTCATCATTATCGTCTTCATTCTGATTGCTGCCTTTATCGCTGCCACTTTGATTACTTCTGTTGGCCATCATGCAGCTGTCCTCATCTATCCTGTGAGCTAGCTTCAGCATATCCAAAATATCCTTAGCATAACTGCAATCATGAAAGCAGGAATGTAAAGCCTTATCAGTAGCTGCCTTCATTAGATTCATAGCTATCTGATTCTCTTCATGCATTGATCTGTGACTGTCAGTCCATTTGGACTTTTTCTTTGGTAATTTATGAGGACCGTGTGAAATTAACTTCCAAAGATCAGGATTAACTGATATAACATATTTACGCAGACTGGCAAACCACACATTAATATTAAAGCCGTTGAAAACCGGTGGATCACCCATGGAAACAATCAGATTTAATGTAACAGGAATATTGATGCACCAAAAGTAAATTAGCACCGAAGACTGCAAGATCGGATCTGCGGGTCGCTGGACCTTCTATGCAGACACCGCTCTGATACCAATTGATAGGATCGGTGCGAAGGATTCAGAGGGGGGGGTGAATGAATCCCACCCTTAAAAACTTTTTGCTCAAACAATATTACAGAATTAAAACACAGATGGCTTAGACAATAGAGCAAATATATAAGGCGCGCTTAAACTATCAGCTAGCGGAAGCAGCACAGATAGAAACGAGAATGCTAAGGCAACCAGTGAAGGAGGTAGAAGACAAGGAGCAAAAACACAACTGCACTGCACAGAAGATTTTTTTTTTGGTGGTTCGGTCACCAAGACCTACGTCCACCCCTCACTCCATACCGGAGTGAGGCTTCCACTAGCTAGCGCTAGAACCGCAGACTCAGTCTGCAAACACTTGCTGCCAAACAGCTAGACCAGGGGAACATCCTCCCCTCTTCCTCCAAACCGGAGGGACACCCCAAGTGACTCCCAGCCACTTGGAACCAGAGACTAGGTCTCTCTTCCTCCAGACCAGGAGGGAACACCTGGACTTGCAACCCACAAGACCAGAACCAGAGACAAGTCTCCCTTCCTCCAACCCGGAGGGAACCCAACAAGTGACTCCCAGCCACTTGCAACCGGAGACACAATGTCTCCCTTCTCCTGAGTCTACAGGAGGAACCCGACCTCAATCCAGAGAGTCGGAAGAACAATGATGAACATATAACAAAAGAAAGGAAAAATAAGAAATGATAAAAACACAGCAAGCAGAAAGCTGGAAAACGAAATCACAATTTGGCTCTCGCAGGAGCTGACTGGCCTGGATATGATCCACGGTCCAGCATGATCAAATCTTCTGATGAAGCTTCTTATCTCTCGATCTCTCCTCTTCTCACTCTTCTTTTACTTCTCTGCTTCTTTCTCTCACTGTCTTCTCTTCTTCTCTCAATCCTCACGAGCTCTCTCTCTTTCTCTTTTTCTTCTGCTGCACTCTTCTTTCTTCACTCACAGTCTCGATCAGCCCTCTTCCTTCTTGATAGTCTTCTACAGATGAAGAAACTTCATATATATAGCAGCAGCAACTAGGGCGTGTGTCTTCCACATCTCCCACCCAATTGACTCTGCCACGTGTCAGCATCTCAGCTCCTTGGATCACGTGCTAGGTGCCAACCTCGAATCACGTGCCCAGACACCTACAAGATTAATTAAAAGTTCAGTCGATGAACAATATCAGCTGAAGACAGTGTACAGACTTTATTCAGCAGGCAAGATAATGGATGTATAGAGTTAGTCGTGTGAAGGAGGACGAGTGTATAGACTTGATAACACATGCTATAGAATGCATATGATGCAGTGTATAGGCTTGATGAAAATAATGCATGCACAATGATGCAATGTTCAGACTTTGTTGAAGACTGCTAGTCGATGTATAGACTTGCTGCGACAGGCTGCCTGACCATGTATGGACTTTGCCAAAGGTAATGCATGTGGCAATGTTCAGACTTTGCATATGCACACCATCGAGTGTATAGACTTGGCTACGGCATCAAAGCAACATATCGATGTACAGACTTTGGCTTGAACAATGCACAATGCACATATGGATGTACAGACTTAAAGTGGCATGCAGTGCAGGCTGTCAACAATGTATAGACTTCGATGCATGCTGTGGGACGCAATGTACATACTTTGCTGCAGGCAGCTGGAGGTTGTATAGACATGCTGTGCAGGCTGTGGGACGCAATGTATAGACATTAGGTAATGCATGCGATGCAACACAATGTATAGACTTAGTTGCTGTAGAGACTAGCAAATGCATGAAAAAGCAAGCCAATGTATAGACACTGCTGTATGGACTTTAAGCGAACGCTGTACAGACTTGACAATCGATGCATGAACATTATAGAAGGGAATGTACAGACTTTTGAAAGCTTGAACACTGCTATGTATAGACTTTGTACTTTGAACGACAAAGCATGCTGTACTGACTTTGAGCGATGTATAGACTTTATGAATGCACATGCCAAGACCATGTACAAAGTTGCTATGAAGAACAGTGTATAGACTTCAATGCAAATGCCACTGTATAGACTTAACGATGCAAAGGCTGAAGTTAAGCAAACGATGTATAGACTTGGCCCCTTGAAGGATGTACAGACTTTGAAGACTCGAAGCCCTACGATGTATATACTTTAAGGCAAGTGAACACGGGGACAATGTACAGACTTGAACGTAGGCAAAGATACAATGTTCAGACTTTGCACAGGAATGCCTGAAATAGTGCAATGTACAGACTTGCCACCAACCAATGTATAGACTTGAAGATGCTGAATGAACAATGTGTAGACTTTGAACTCTGTACAGACTTGCGTGACTGAAACAGTGCACTGTACATACTTGCCACCGACCATTGTATCGACTTGGGGTTCTGAACGTAGGTAAAGGCTGGGAATGTATAGACTTGACGAATGGCTTGAAATACAGACACGCTGCCAATGTATAGACTTGCACAGTGCTGCCATTGTATAGACTTGGATGCCCAAAGGTAATGTATAGACTTGCAAGTGTGAGACGCTGAAAGAGACGGTGGATGTTCAGACTTTGGCAGTGTGCAGACTTTGCCTACATGTGGATGTCTAGACTTTGGATGAGACACTGCATGAGACGATGGATGTACAGACTTGGGCTGTACAGACTTGGAAATCGATGTGAGGACTTAACAATGCAGTGTATAGACTTCATATGAAGGAATGCAAAAGACTCTGTACAGACATGGCCAATGTACAGACTTTAATGCAGAGACTTTGAACTTGTATGCTGGCAGTGTATAGACTTTGGCACACAATGTAACAAACCTCTGGACGATGTATAGACTTGGATGCCCAAAGGTAATGTATAGACTTGCAAGTGTGAGACGCTGAAAGAGACGGTGGATGTTCAGACTTTGGCAGTGTGCAGACTTTGCCTACATGTGGATGTCTAGACTTTGGATGAGACACTGCATGAGACGATGGATGTACAGACTTGGGCTGTACAGACTTGGAAATCGATGTGAGGACTTAACAATGCAGTGTATATACTTCATATGAAGGAATGCAAAAGACTCTGTACAGACATGGCCAATGTACAGACTTTAATGCAGAGACTTTGAACTTGTATGCTGGCAGTGTATAGACTTTGGCACACAATGTAACAAACCTCTGGACGATGTATAGACTTCACGTTCAATATGCAACAGGGTGTATAGACTTGAACAAAGCGTGAAGCACAATATGCAAGAGTGTATAGACTTGGAAGTGAATTTGTGTGCCAGACAATGTTACCTCTGTACAGACTTAAGCAATGTGTAGACAGGACATCAAATGCAGTGAGCATGCAGCAGTGTATATACTTGGGTGTGTGTGTGCATGCTAGAAGCAATGTATGGACTTAAATGATCGTGTGAGCATGCAGCAGCCAATGTATAGACATGCGAATCTTGGGGGGGTCGACCCATCTAAGAGGGGAGTCGACCCACTTCTGTCCAGATGTCAGACAGAACAACTGAATGCCATTCACAAGCACACATTCACAAATACATGAACACATATGAATGCTTCACAAATACATGAACACATATGAATGCACTTAAATGAATCAACAAGGTCTTTCATGCACACATGCATATGGTGACTTATAGTGTTTGCTATCATCAAAACCAATCATCAAGACCACAGGGGCACAACAGTACCCGTTCCCAGTTTCCACAATATTCCTTTCCCTCCTCAGTCCGAGCTCCCCACGTACCGAAAATACGATGGGAATAGTAATCCCTACATCCATGTGAGGGACTTCTTGTATGAGTTGGCGCAGTTTCAGTACGACGATCGCCTCATGGCATATCTATTCTGCCGCTCATTAGATGGGGTCGCCTTGGAGTGGTTCTATGCATTGCCACTAGAGGACGCAGAGAGCTTTAAAGTTGTGAAGAAGACATTTATCCAGAGATTTCAAGACCGGGTCGGCCCAGAATATTCATTTACTGATCTGGTAGCCGAGAAGATGAAGACTGATGAAGATTTCGTCACATATGCTGACAGATGGAGGCAGATGGCTGCCTGTGTGCCTAGTCATATCCCGGAGGAGGAAAAGGTTAAGCTCCTCATTTCCAATGCCACCCCTACCTTCAGAAATATTTTGGCCATGAACGACATTGCTAGTATGCACCAGCTATACAGTAGGGCCAGGTTCATCCAGACCCAATTTAGGGATTCCCCTATTCACACCCTCTTTGAACCCCAGAAGCCCAAGTACACGAAAAAGTCCCAGGGGCCAGTCACCGAGGGGGTCCAAACTAAGGAGCAGGTCGTTAATTTCCAACCCGCCAACAAGTCCGCTCCACCCCGCGTCCAGCAACCTCCTCGCAACCCTCAGTTCACCGCTCCACAGAACACTCAACCATCCTTCCAAGCTCCTCAACTGCCGTAACAGCCACCTCAGTATCATAACATCCCTCCACCAAACGGCTATGCATCTGCGCATCCGAGTCCCAAAAGAGCCCAGTACCCCCCGTTGCCTGAAACCCTTCCCGATATCTTCTCTGCTCTCATGTCCATTGGGGCTTCACAACTTCCTCCGGAACGGCCGAATTGGAACCTGGCCATCGACCAGTCCAGATACTGCATTTTCCATCGGCAGCCCGGGCACACAATTAAGAGATGCTTCCAGTTTAGAGATTTTGTCTATGACCTGCATGAAGGGCAGCGCATCGACTGGGCTGAGATGCGCAAAGTCATCACAGACTTATTTTTGCAATGAGCTATAACCCACTGGCTCAGAGGTGGTAAATGGATATGGTGAGGGCCAATCATGGTGCGAACATCCTTGGCACTAGGTAAGAACTCCCCTAGGATGAGGGTAGGATCTACAGGGGCAACGGTGTGACAAACCAAATCTTGCTCCCCAACTTTGGACCTAGGAAAGGATAGGTAGGTCTCTACCTCCTCTAACAAGATGGTGGCCTCAAAGGAAGGGAAGATGAAAGTGTGTGTCTGTGGATGCCATAATTCTATCAAAGCTGTGATACTATGCCAATCTAATGAAAGCTTGGGGTAATTTTTGGCCAATATTAATAGAGGGTGCAAGTGCCAGGACCTAAGGATAGATATCACTGTTATGGGGAGCTCGCGGATCATGGGAGCCATCCACTTCAAGGTGGAGTAACGCCTGGGACCTGGGAGAAGCTGAGGTGATAAAAAGAAAAAAGAGAAGAAGAGAGGAAGATATGAGCATTTTTGAAGAAATTGAATGAGATAGAAGAAATAGCATTAGCTTACCTCTCTCATGGGGCTGGAGCTCAAGTGCATCGGGATGGTGGTCAGCCGTTGTAGCACCACATGCTCCTTCCTAGCCAGCTTTGGCCCACCATAAGCAGTCCCCCTCCATAGAGCTTCCTTCAAGGGCTCTTTTCATGGTATTTTGCGGAGGATTAGCAAGGTTTTCAAGGCTTGATAGAGAGGATTTATGTGAAGAACGAGATTGGAGTACCCCTCTACTTATAAAACCTGATTTGTAGCCTAATACCCCTAGGATTGAGGTAGGATAACTCTAGAACGGGTCAGGATGAGCTTTGACACGAGTTAGTCCACTTTACCCTCGGGTTGGGACTCTCCAAGAGAGTCCCGATCGAAGCTACCACAATTTCCCCGTATGTGGTCTATCGATAGACCGCGCGTTCATGGAAGCGGTCTACCAAGGACCGTTTACATTCCTTACCCACACTTCGCCTCCTGGCGTAATAGGCGGTCCGTGTAAGGCCGTCTGTCAATGCTACCGGTCAAGATAAGACCGTCTTACATAATCCACGGTCGAATGGGAACCGTCTACATCCTTCTTTGGAGCTTTGGCCGAACAAATGCTCGCGGTCCACTATGGGACCGTTTGACTCCTAGAGCGGTCATCTTGATGACCGTTTATCTACCTAAAGCCTCAGTTTTTTATCCTTCTTGCACCAAGTCCATTCAAAGCTTTTTTTTGTCCCTCTCTCACTCTCTCGTGTCGGTCTAGGAGTCGTTAGTTAGTTAGTATTACACGCATTCATTTCGCAAAATCAAAAACATGTCATATCACTATCATGCCATACTATCCACATGTACACAAGTTATATCTAAGTACATTAGGCCGGTCCCTCTCCATGGCCGCCACTCTCACCCGCACCCTCATGTCTCTTCGCTGGCGGGGGCATCGCTGAGCTCACCTCCTCTCGGGATCGTCAGAGCCGCTCCTCCTCCTCGTTCCTCCGACTACCGGAGGAGCCTGTATAGTAACTCCTGTAGGAGCCGTGCGTACCGTGTGTGCCGTTCGGAGCTCCGCTGCGCTCGGATCTCAGGCTCATCCCCTCCACGATACCCTCTAGCTTCGTCGCCTGAAGCCGGGCTCGCTCTGCCTCAGCTTGGAAGCGCTCTGCCTCAGCTCGGTAGCGTCTCTGCAGCCCCAGCTCGGGCTCGCTCCAACTCCGCGCGGAGGAGCGCCACCTCGATCGCATCCACCGACGACTCCGCTCCATCTCCTCCCGGAGACGAGAAACCTCGTCCCGCGCCGCTACGCGGATCTGCTCCATCTCCTCCCGAAGCTGGGTCAGCTCGGTCGCCTGCATATACACACATCATGGTTAGCTAATTGCATTTCATAATCATAATCATTAAGGGAAAGTGTAATGTACTTACCCTCTCAGCGAGAGCAGCCTCGGCCGCCTCGGCCCGTGCGACCATCCTCGTGAACTCCGCCTCTCGCTCAGCACGATCTGCGGGTGTCTGGGAGGAGGAAGAAGGCGCGTCAGCTCCTTAACGCTGGGTCCCCTCGTCTCGCTGCATTTAGAACTCCCGGTTAGTAAAAATCATAAGCATATGCATAACTAAGTCTAAGGTTCAGTAACACTCACTAGGAGGTCCAGCGCTTATCGAAGCTCGTCCCGCTGCTGGACGGTGGAGTGCAGGAGGCCCTGAAGCTCGGCAATCCACCCCTGGGGGTCGAGCTACATATAGGAGTCTAGGGTCAGTGCATCATAGTCATAAAGCATAATACAAAGCATGAGATTAGAATCATACCGATCGTCGGGTACCACGGAAGACCTGGTCTCCGTAGTGCCTGGCGTACGCTGTGAGGTACGCCTCATCACTCTCTGGGAGGGCGCGCACCACTCGCTCAAGCCCCGTCCAATCGCGGATCTGCTCCGCCGCTCTGTTAGTCCAGTTGATCTCCGCCGCTAGTCCGCGCGCGTGTCGACCGACTCGCTCCTCTAACTTCTCGAGCGCCGGGAACTCCACCTCCGCCAGATGGACACCGAGGGTCCTCATCACCAGTCGGTAGTAGAGGGGCCCCACTACATTCATGCAGTGAAGCCAAATATCACGTCCGGCGTAGGCCAGGGCCGCCACTACCCAGGACTGACCCTCGTGTCCCTCCACCTGGTAGGGCATCTAGCGGACCTGTCAAAAGAGTAGTTGCATCAGCATATAGGCATATAGTTGCATTCACTGAGTTTAAGTTCAAGATCTTACCAAAGCATAAGGTAGGGTGTCCAAGTCATCCTGGATCGCCCAGACCTGGCGACGTAGGGAGCCGACCTCCCGTGGCGCCGTCCACCGTCTCGTGATCGACAGTCGGTCCGATTAGGTCTCCTCTCCTCTCCCCAGTCCGGGGAGGTGCACATAGGCCCACACCTACATTGCATTAAATGTTAGCACATAAGCATTTAGAAAATTCATATAACCATTGCATAATCATTTTTAGGATCGAGTCGTACCTGGAGTAAAGGAGAGAACCCGCCAGCATCATCTGTCGGCTGGTCGAGCTCAACGTGTTGAAGAGGAACGCGAGGACCGCCGCTCCCCACGCGTAGTCTCCAACGCGGTCCATGTCCTCGAGCAGTGGCAGTAGGCGACAGCTGACCATGTCTCCTCGGGTGGCGAAGAGGAGCCTCCCGAAGAACTGCATCAGGAAGCACCTCAGCACTCTGTCTGCCTCTGGTCCCACTGCGGCCGCTACACGTGGTCGTGCCCGGTTGATGGGAATCAACTCCGAGCATGTACATTTTATTTTTGTATTTGTGTCCTTTTATTTATTTTTATATCCTGGGGGAAATAGATTCACAATTGTAAGGTCTTATGAGCCTATTTGTTCTTCCTTACGATTGTGTGGGTTTATGTGCAAAATGTCAGTAGGACCTGCAAGGGGGGCCCCCACTCCTTCCCCATTGGTCCACCTCATCCATGTGGGGCTGGTCAAAGGCCAAGGTGGCATCTAGAAGGTTTGACAAGTCAATTGGACACATGGGGAGACAAGTGGTTTAAAATGTCAAAGTTGGCCACCTACCCTTACCCCTTGGTCAAGGGGGCACCCCCCCATTAGAAATAATTAGAATTTTTTTTTGTTTTATCACATTTAAATGTGAAGTCCCTTAAGTACCCCTCCTGACCCTAGATCTAAGGGTAGATTAGGTCATTTGTCATTTATTATAAGTACCTTGTATTTCCATTTTTGAAGAATTAATGAAGACGAAAATTTGAATGAGCATTGGAGCTTGGTGTGCCCCCTACCTCTCTCCCTCTGGTTCCTTCCTCGTCCTTCAAGATTTCAGAGTGAAAACCCCTTCTATCTCAACCCCTCTATCTCTATATTCATCTCTGGTGCCGCCGCCGCCGTTCGTGCCGCCATCGAGCCGCCGCGAAGCCGCCTCCGAAGTTCTGTCCAAGGTTCTGTTTGGGTAGACAGTGTCCCACTCTGAGAATTTTAACTCCCAACTCTTACATTATCTGGAGTTGAGATTATCAGGGTTGGTTCCCCTCTTGATTCCCAACCTCCAGTAACAAAATCACGTCATTTAGACTTCATTTTATATTTTTTCATTTTCATGTCTTTCTATCTTTCAAATCTGTCCCTTTTCAGATCTGTGTAGCAGAAGCTTAGTTCTTCCCCCTTTCTACCCCCTTTTTGATTTTTGTTGGAATCCCCACATTTATTGGAGGTTTTGTCCACCATCCCCATCCTCCAAAAATTTTCTTCGAATTTCAAAAGCCCTCTACCTATTTTTAAAAATTATGTCTTCCTCTAAATTCAGATCTATTTCTGCTGTCCAGATCCGACCCTGAGTCCGTATAAAATCCACATAAAATCGAAACTTTCACCAAACCTTTCATACATCATATCCCCAATTTCCTCTCTTCGGCCTCTACAACTTTCATGAAGAGCGCATCTTCTGATTCGGAGGTCTCTATCGCGGTCAACGCCAACTCTCAGGAAAACTTGGTTCTGTCCTGAGTTTTCAGATCCTATGAGTCAGCAGCTTGAAATTTTGACAAAGGCCATCAATGGGAAACTCAAATTTCTTTCCCCAGCCATAGATCGGAGAATTTCAAGTCAGCTTTCCATCGGTACCTCTTGTGTATCGATCCGACATCGGGAGTGACCGCAGTAGCAGATCTCGCCGGGTCGCGCACTGTAAAACAGAACTGCAAATCCGTGGCCAGCAACTCCGGCGAGTGGAGATCGGAGCCGCCCGGCCTTCGACCGGCGAACCAGCACACCGCCGTCCTAGGGAGCACCCTCCAGGCATCCCCACCATAGTGGTGCCACCCCGGGCCCACACGGCCCCTCGGACCAACACGTAGGTCCCACGGTCGTGAGTACGTGTGCTGCCGAAGCAACACAAGAAGCGGCCCGTCAACCCGAAACCACTAGTCTCGGGTCCCATTGTGTCACCCTTTACCTCCCTGCGTGGAGGGCAGTAATTTGTTCTGCTGTAATTGTTGTGTATTTATTATTCCGGGAGTACGAGATTAGCTGGGAAGTCTTCTCCACGCCCGGTAGCGTGGAGGTATCGTATTCGCTCCTTACTCGGCACTTTGCTTAGTTCGTATATGCTTTATATGCCGCTGCTAGAGAGCATGATAGGGTAACTTAGCTCGCTATTTATTGATATTCGCTGTTGCTGCGAGAGAGTGACACCGTCCCGTGACCTGATCCGGGCACGAATTTGTGAGTTGACCACCCTAGCTCTTTGCCGATTTCTCAACCGCGCACGTCCGACGCTTCCCTCGTTAGGGATGATCGTGAGCTTGCTTAGAGTCCGAGGATCGCATATCCATTTGGAGTCGATTCGCGTGTCCGTCCCGCATCAGTTTGGTATCAGAGCTAGGTTGAGTCTAGGGTGTTTAAAACAAAACAAAAAAAAAGAGTCGTTTAAATCGAGTCTAAGTCTAAGACGGTGTAAGTGTCACATTTGCAGACCATTAGTCGGTATATCAGAAGATGTTGTCCGAATGTTAGGCTACGCCTATCGGGAAGGCCGCACACTTGCGCGAGTGATCTTCGGATCGATTAACTCCGCCACGTACCGAATCTTGGTTTTGTCTAGGTGTGTAGTCGAGTCTCATTTCAACTTTGCATTTGCATCGCATTCTAAGTCGTGTCTAGGTGCTTGCATGAGTTGGCATAACATTTTGCTAATAAAACAAAAAAAACAAAAAAAATGGCCTTGCATGACCATTCCTAGGGATCCGTTTCCATCTTTTGGCAACTATGGTCAACCCATACCTCAGGCCCGACCAAGGCAACCTGTCCGTGTCCGAGTACATTAGGGACTTCGAAGTGTACCGGTTAAGATGTGAAGTCGGGCTGGATAACATCGAGGCCGAAACTCAGTTCTGGAAAGGTTCGCGGCTTCACTTCCAATTTGAATTATTTTTCTGCCACGTGAAAACTTTGGGGGATTCCTATAAGGTCACTCTAGAGGTCGAGCCATTTGAGTCTCGGTTTGATGCTGCCATACGGCAAGCCGATGCCGCCCTTCGGCGAGCATCTACCTCCCTGTCGATTCTCGATCTGGTCAGACCCCCACTCGGACCCCCACCCCAGTCGGGAAATCCTTCCCCTCCCATGAGAGTTCCATTACCATCACCCTCACCTTCAGATCTTATTTCGGAGCCCTCTCATTTGGAGCCACCAAAGCCCGAGCCACCTGTGTTTCTAACGGGTACACTTTTTATAGCTGAGTCACTTATTAGTTGGCTTAAAGATGGCTTGGTCCCACTTCCTTACCCATCCATGGACCCCACCCTACCACTAGTGCCCGTCAACTCCTTCCATATCACATTCCGGTCCAGTCACCATGTTGACACTTTGGATGGCTTTATTGTAGGATTAGACGCATAATGGAAGCTGACGCACTCATTGGCCCGAGGCTTCGACTAACCCACTAGTCTTAGCTTTACCCATCCGGCCTTAGGGTCCATTACCTCCGTGTGCACCATGGGTTGTGTCACCACAGAGATTCTCTTATTCCTCCCCATGTTAGCCGAGCCCAACTTCATACCCTTTTACCCGAGGGAGGAATCTTATTTTCTACACATGACCGTCGTCCCACCGATCATAATGTATGACGGTGACTATGAATTTCAAACTTGGGACCATGTCATGTGGGAATCCATCTCATTGGGTCATACCTTCTTTGACCCTTTTGACCCCTTTACTAGTAAACCTCCCGAGCTGCCATCTTCACTCCACTTCTTCCGCGGAGTTCACTATCACACCTTTTCCACTCCGGCCAAGCAACCTCCACATAGCAATAGGTCCGAAGCATCATTTGGGGGTAGTGAAGACTGTGGTTCCCCGGCCCACCTCAGCCCATCCTTGATACACCCACACCCGGCTCTCCTAGCCCTTTCAAGTCTCCCAAATCCAAAGGGCCGTCCATACATGACTGGGTCATACTTGGACTTCCCCATGTCACCCATCTCTGGTTACATAACATGCATGCATGGCACACATTCGGGTGTCCTGGTCCGCCGTCACCCATGTACGGGTCGGACTAACAATAGGTTTCTCTCGAGTCATGCATGAGTCAGTTTCTTGTTTATGTGGTTTGTGGTCTGTAGGAGTCTGCATGTGTCTTGTGCAAGCTTGTTGATGTTAGTCCCGTATGAGTGAGAGGCGAGTATGGGATCAGCTCTACATCTATACCCGGATCTAGCCACCTATAGGGACCCAGCGGTGATTCCTAGTGAGTCTTCGAGCCGCCCCCTTCCCTTTGAGAGTAACCCTACCCCGGAGTGTCCACACCGGCCTTGTTCCCACAGCAGCTTGTGCATATCGAGTATATACGGAATGAGCAGATGACGGTCACGTGGAGTGGGACGTACCCGCGTTACTTGGCACGGTGAAGGATCCGCAGGAGCGACTCGAGCAGCCGTACCCCTACTAGACGGGGTCGAGTTCTTCCCACCCGGGGAGAATTGATGGGAATCAACTCCGAGCATGTACATTTTATTTTTGTATTTGTGTCCTTTTATTTATTTTTATATCCTAGGGGAAGTAGATTCGCAATTGTAAAGCCTTATGAGCCTATTTGTTCTTCCTTAGGATTGTGTGGGTTTATGTGCAAAATGTCAGTAGGACCTACTAGGGTGGCCCCACTCCTTCCCCATTGGTCCGCCTCATCCATGTGAGGCTAGTCAAAGGCCAAGGTGGCATCTAGAAGGTTTGACAAGTCAATTGGACACATGGGGAGACAAGTGGTTTAAAATGTCAAAGTTGGCCACCTACCCTTACCCCTTGGTCAAGGGGGCGCCCCCCCCATTAGAAATAATTAGAAATTTTATTTTTTTTGTTTGATCACATTTAAATGTGAAGTCCATTAAGTACCCCTCCTGACTCTAGATCTAAGGGTAGATTAGGTCATTTGTCATTTATTATAAGCACCTTGTATTTCCATTTTTGAAGAATTAATGAAGAAGAAAATTTGAATGAGCATTGGAGCTTGGTGCGCCCCCTACCTCTCTCCCTCTGGTTCCTTCCTACTCCTTCAAGATTTCAGGGTGGAAACCCCTTCTATCTCAGCCCCTCTATCTCTAGATTCATCTCTGGTGCCGCCGCCGCCGTTCGTGCCGCCATCGAGCCGCCGCGAAGCCGCCTCTGAAGTTCTATCTAAGGTTATGTTTGACTGGATAGAGTCTCACTCCGGGAATTTTAACTGCCAACTCTGACATCATCTGGAGTTGAGATTTTCAGAGTTGGTTCCTCTCTTGATTCCCAACCTCCAGTAAAATTCATGGCCAGCAACTCAGGAGAGTGAAGATCGGAGCCGCTCGGGCTCCGACCGGCGAACCAGTATACCGCCGTCCCAGGGAGCGCCCTCCAGGCATCCCCACCATAGTGGTGCCACCCCGGGCCCACACGGCCCCTCGGACCAGCACGTGGGTCCCACGGTCATGAGTATGTGTGCCTCCGAAGCAACACAAGAAGCGACCCGTCAACCCGAAACCGCTACTCCCGAGTCCCATTGTGTCGCCCTTTAACTCCCTGCGTGGAGTGGGCACCAATTTATCTTGCTGTAATGGTTGTGTATTTATTGTTCCGGGAGTACGAGATCAGCCGGGAAGTCTTCCCCACGCCCGGTAGCATGGAGGTATCGTATTCGCTCCTTACTCAGCACTTTGCTTAGTTCGTATAAGCTTTATATGCCGCTGCTAGAGAGCATGATAGGGTAACTTAGATCGCTATTTATTGATATTCACTACTGCTGCGAGAGAGCGACACCGTCCCGTGACCCGATCCGGGCACGAATTTGTGAGTTGACCACCCTAGCTCTTTGCTGGTTTCTCAACCACGCACGTCCGACACTTCCCTCGTTAGGGACTATCACGAGCTTGCTTAGAGTCCGAGGATCGCATATCCATTTGGAGTCGAGTCGCGTATCCGTCCCGCATCACCGGTCCGTCAGTCTCTGGAGATGCTGCTCGGGCAGCTCCCCGGTCGCGATCTCGGCTCCTCGTAGTCAGAGGCTCTCCTACAGCCTCGCCCTCGTCAGCGTCGTCGACTGACGCTCTAGTCGCAGTAGCTCTAAACCCAGCAACTCCTGGGCTAGCTCCCAGTAGTCGGGGAAGGTCCTCCCGCTGACCGGTGCCCCGTGCACGCATAGGCCAGTGATGCGCGCGACGTCCTCTAACGTTGGGACCATGTGGCCCCAAGGAAAAAGGAACGTCCGGCTCACCGGATCCCACCGGTCGTGCAGGGCGTAAAGTAGCGCTGTGTCCAGTCGAGTCACCTCCACGGCGAGGAACTCTCCGAAGCCCATCGCCGCCAGGCGCTCCCGCTGGAAGTCCGGTAGTGCGAGGTACACTGTTTGGATCTGGAGCCAGGAGATCCGGGTCCTCCGCTTTCCCTGCATCCATTCAAACAATTTGCATTAGTCATACATTGCATAATGAATCATCAGAATAAATTAATAATAATAATAATAAATGTAGTCTTTCAGGATCTAAATCTACACGGTCATACACTGGCCATTTGCTCTTGTAGGCGGCCCGTTGAGGACCACTTGGCACCTGGACGGCCCAATATGGACCGTGTATCCTTCATCTATCTATCCACAGAAATGGCACTTCCCTGACCGTTTCAAAACTCCACGGTCCCCACCTGACCGTGTGATATCCCCTCAAGCCCCTGTTAATCTGGGCCACTCTCTCGCCATTTCGTAACAGGATGGTCTGATGCAGACCGTGTTGTTCTCAATGGTTAAATTTCTAGATGGTCCGGTGTGGACCATCTAACTCTACGCGGTCTTTCTTAGACCATTTCTACTCCCCAAACACCATCTATTCAAATTCCTATGAGCGGCCACCCATGGACCGTCCTAGGATCCCGGCGGTTCTATGTGAAAAGTGTGGTTTGATTAGGCGGTCACTGTAAGACCGTGTTTAAGTCGCCATTCCCGACGGTGTTCAAACCCATCCCCACCAACGGTGGTGGCTGTTGTAGCCTCCAAATCGACCCTACGGGGGTCGTATGCCCCTTCCAATCCTCCTAGCCTAACATGCATTCACTAAAAATCAAATGGGGATGGGTTTAGGGGCCTACCTCGGAGGTTCGTGGCAGTTTCTCCACCGCCCCCGTGGCCGCCTCTGGCGGCGCGTCTGCCTCCTCCTCCCAGGCGACGATCACCGTGGCGCCTCCCTCGGTCATGGGCGGTGGCGGGGGTGCATCTCCCTCGGTCATGGGCGGTGGTGCCAGAGCCTCCTCCGCGGGGTTCGTCGCCGGCGGCGGTACTACGGTGTCCTCCCTGGCCATCTGACGAAGAAGGCGCTTCGATGACTGCTTCTTGAAACGCATGAAAGCTTGGAGAAGAAGGGGGCTTGGGAGTGTGAGGGAGTGAAGGGTTGGAATGGGGGAGTGGCCTCCGTCGGTTACGGGAGAGAGGGAGTGAGGGGGTGAGGAAGAAGACGATGAAGGGTCGGTTTATTTTTTTGAAACCGACGATCAAAACACGGTCTAGCGATAGACCGTGTATGTGTTGGGCGGTCTCCCATATGGCCGTTTATTCGTTATGATCGTAATTCAAATTCTCATGGCTTGGGCGGTTCTCTCTGGACCGTGTAGAATCTTTGGCGGTCTGCGCTAGACCGCGTATATGCTCAAGTATTGAATGGCTTTTGGGGGTTTTATTTTCGATGCATTGCCTGCTTAAATTAATAAATTCTTGGCTCAGTTGGCTTATTTCATGACATATCAATTGTAAAACCTTGTTCATGATCTTTTTTGCAGCATCACCTCATTTACGCTACCGGACAGGTAAGTCAGGTAAGTATCTCGATCCCTATATCCCTTAATGCATTACTATATGGGATTATGTTATATTATCTCGAGAACCAGCTGATCATTTACATGTTCCAAGATCTGATGTTCCCCTATAACAAAAATGATGATGATCTAGGTTCATGTGTTTAATCATCGGATAGGCCGTTAGGTTAGGGAAATTGGGGGATGATGGTTCTATCTTGCACGCCGTGATTGCAGATAGTACCTTGACCCTGATTTGTCCAGTCTAGCAATATTATTCTTGAGTATTTTGTATTTTATGGCTTTCTTTACATTTGTTTTAATAATTTTTTTTATTTTAGCCCAGCATGCATCATACGCATCTTTTGAGCATTCATGACCCATGGCTTGTCTGAAAATGTCTCGTTTGTGATGGATGATTGTGCGTTCATAGTTTGGGTAAGAGAAGCTATTCCACTCAGAGTTGGAAGGTTTTCTCTGGTCTGTTCACCTAGTTTGGTTGACTAAGGGTCCCCCATTTGGAGGTTTTTAGTCTGCTTCTTTTACTTTTCATTGTTGCTTATTCCCTCATTGGTTGTGGATTGTGTCCCCTGATGAGGTTGTTCGTTCTTTTTTTAGTTTCTCTAGACTAGTGTCATTTTGGTCCGATCATTCCTTGTGTTTGGTTCGGAGTTTTTTGGAAAATTGTTATCGCTTATTGGCGAGAAAATGGGTGTCGTTTTACCTTAACACCCGCTTTTCAGTCCGCTCCGCTTCATTTCCGCTTCATCTCCATGTTCCATTTCGCTTTCGCTTCACCTCTGCTCGCTCACCTGCAAAGAGGACGTTTAGGAGGGGCATCTATTGACACCCATTTTTTGCCTATGAGTTGAGTCATTCTTCTTATCTTCATTTTCGGTGCCTCGAGTTGTCCATTACTCATTGGGCCATTTTCAAGCTTGTCTGTGGGCTGATTTTATGGATACTTCCTCCCTGGCTAAGTTTGCTCTCGAAATTGGACTTAATGGGCCTTCATTTCACTCGGTCTTTGGGGTAAATGGGCTTATTTGTCTCATTTTATTAATTTCCACCGCCCAGCGTAAAGGCGGTCTATAGATAGGCCATTTGGAATGTTGGACGGTCCATTGTAAGACCATTTGTATCGCTCAGATTTATCTCTGGATTTATTGGCTATTTTCTGATTTTCCACCGACACCATTATCGACGGTCTTACATTAGACCGCCTATACTAATCGGGCGGTCCATCGATAGACCGTGTATTTTCAGAGTCCTAAATCGATTGATTTCTTAGATAATTATTTGTTTATCTCGCTTTGGTGATTTATTACCGACACTTGGTACGCTGTCTTGAAATGTGCCGTGTGGATTTTGGAGCGGTCTAGCGGTAGACCGTCTTTATCCTGAGAGTCCTACGCCGAATACTTCGGTCAGTTCTCTGGGATAATTGGTTTATTTATTTTATTTTCTATTTACCATCGACAGCCATAGGCGGTCTAGCAGTGGACCATTTGTGGTCGTGGGTGGCCTATCGTTTGATCGCGTATGTGTTCGAAATCCTGGCCTTAACAGTTTTTTGGCTCTCCACCCGTGGTAAAAGCTCTCACTTGCTCCACCATTTTCTCCACGGATTCTCAATCAAATGAGACCCCGTTTGATCCTGGTGAGAGATGGGAGTATTATCTATCGATTATCTTTAATAATCTCGAGCTAATTCCTGCTAGAAAACCCTAATTCGGGGCTGGACTTTCAGGGGTCTATAAATAGAACCCTTGGTCCAAATCTTGAAAAGGGGGAGATCCAGTGTCTACGTCGAAGTGCTGCCGAGATTTTGAGCGAACTGTAGCCAGGGAGGGAGGCTCTCTACGTCCATTTGAGCCTCCAGTTTAGGGAGTAGTGTTGATTTGTTATTTTGGTCTAGGTGTTTAAGTTGTCCTTCCATCCATTGCATGCTCTTTGTCTTCCATTCATACACGCATCCACTCTTTGTCTTCTTAGCTCCCTTTAGCATTTTGTTTCACACTTTTGTTCAAGGGAAAAAGAACTTGTCAACAACACTATCTTTGGTTTAGACCTTCCATCTAAGCTAATGAATGAAATATTTCCTTGCTTTGGTGATAGTCCCATGCCAATGAACAAACTATTTCGGCGTCTAACTTCGTGTCTAAGCCGATGAATACATACTACCTTTTTTTTAGACCTTCTATCTTTACCAATGAATAAACCGTTTTTCCTTGATTTGGCGTTAACCCCACGTCAATGAACAAACAACTTCAGCACATGACCTCGCGTCTGAGCCGATGAATACACACTACCTTTGACATAGACCTTTCATCTATACCAAGGAACAAACCATCTCCTTTGCTTTGGCATTAACCCCATGCCGATGAACAAACTGCTTCAGCGTATGACTTTATGTCTGAGCCAATGAATATACACTACTTTTGGCTTATATCTTCCGTCTAAGTCAATACATAAACCACTTTCCTTACTTTGGCATTAAACCTAATGCCAATTATGAAATTATTTTGGCATCGAACATCTTGTCCCAGCCGATGAACATAGTACCTTTGGCCTAGACCTTCCATCTAAGTCAATGCATAGACCATATTCCTTTGCTTTGGCATTAAACCCAATGCCAATTATCAAACTATTTCGGCATCGAACATTTTGTCGAAGCCGATGAACATAAACCCCTTTGGCCTAGACCTTCAGTTTGTGCCAATGAATAAACAATTTCTCTACTTTGGCGTTAACCCCACACTAATGAACAAGCTGCATCGACATTGGACATCTCGTCTGAGCCGAGGAATATTACATGTGGCACTAAACTTCCGTCAATGCCAATAAATATGCTCATTCTTGTTCGGTGAGCTGAGAAATGAACAAAAATCTTTCTTTTCATTATGGGTCTCTCTCAACCCTATTTTCACATGTATGAGTAAATAAAAAAAGGAATAAATAGGGGCTTAAAATTGAGGTGCCCCATCGGACTTGTTCGGATTCTCTACCGAGCGAAGGTAATAAGGATCAAAATCCAGTCATGGTGAAAACCCGCAAGGGCACCATGTGCAAAATTGGGTATCCCGCTACATGAAAACCCAAAAGGGCATGTAGACAAAAACAAAATGGGGTCGAATCTGGTGAAAACCCAAAATGGCGCTTGATCCGATAAGGTTTATATATATATATATATATATATATATATATATATATAACAACAACAACAACAACAACAACAACAATGTGGTCATTCTCACACTGCCTTTGGCACTGACCCCATGCCAATGATCAAACCATTTCGACAATAGACACTTCTTCTAAAGCTGATGATTATACTACCCTTGGCCTAGACCTTCCGTCTAAGTTAATGAACATATTATTCCCTTACTTTGACATTAACTACATGCCAATGATCAAACCATTTCGACATCAGACACTTCATCTAAAGCCGATGATTATACCACCCTCGGCCTAGAACTTCCATCTAAGCCAATGAACAAACACTTTCCTTGCTTTGGCGTTAACCCCACGCCAATGAACAAACTACTTCGGCATCTGACTTCGTGTCCAAGCCGATGAATGCACTACCTTTGGTTTAGAACTTTCATCTTTACCAATGAATAAACCATTCCCCTTTACTTTGGTGTTAACCCTATGCTAATGAACAAACTACTTTGGTGTCTGACTTCGTGTACAAGCCGATGAATACACTACCTTTGGTTTAGACCTTTCATCATTACCAATGAATAGACCATTCCCCTTACTTTGGCATTAACCCCATGCCAATGTACAAACTACTTCGGCATATGACTTTGTGTCCAAGCTGATGAACACACTACTATTGGTTTAGACCTTTCGTGTTTACCAATGAATAAACCACTTTCCTTACTTTGGCGTTAACCCCACACCAATAAGCAAACTACTTCAGTGTACGACTTTGTGTTCGAGCCGATGAACACACTACCTTTGGTTTATACCTTTCATCTTTACCAATGAATAAATCACTTTCCTTATTTTGGCGTTAACCCTACGCCAATGAACAAACTACTTCGGTGTACGACTTTGTGTCCGAGCCGATGAATACACTACCTTTGGTTTAGACCTTTCATCTTTACCAATGAATAAACCACTTTTCTTGCTTTGGCGTTAAACCCACGCCAATGAACAAACTACTTCGGCGTATGACTTTGTGTCTGAGCCGATGAATACACTACCTTTGGTTTAAACCTTTCATCTTTACCAACGAATAAACCTCTTTTCTTACTTTGGCATTAAATCCATGCCAATGAACAAACTACTCTGACATACAACTTTAGGGTCGAGCTGATGAATACACCATCTTTGGTTTAGACCTTTCATTTTTTCCAATGAAAAGACCACGTTCCTTGCTTTGGCATTGACGCCATACTGACGATCAAACTGCTCCGGTACCTGATGCCTCGACCAATTCGATCGATACACTACCTCCTGTAGATACGGTGGCGCAAGGAAATGGATCCGGAGGGGGGTGAATGGATCTTTCAACAAATACGACCAAATAGAACTGATTGCGGAATAAAACCTTTGCCTACACTCAATTAAGTCGAATGAGACCATATACCTCTCTTCCTTAAGAAATTAAAAGTGCTGGAGATAGATATCTCAAGGAATCATGCAGACTCAACTCACAAATTCACTCACGGGACGAGAAGCACTAGGAAGCATAAGTTTCTATTAAGCAATCAGTCGAACACTTAACATCAATACTAAATTCAAAGTGAAATCACACAGGAAGGCTTCTGTCAGAGAACGCTCAAACAACCAGTGTAGGGGGAGGGTCAAGAGATAGGTAAGTGTACGCCAAGCAAACAACGAGAGACATGTTTTTTAGGTGGTTCGGCCAGACCCATAGTCTGCCTACGTCCACCCCTCACTCTAACTAGAGTGAGGATTCCACTAGCAAGAGCTAGAACTAGTAGACTCAGTCTGCAACAGAAGCTGCCAAACAGCTTGGAGACCGAGGGAGACAAATCTCTCAATAAGGTTCAGCAACTCACAGAGCCAGAACCGGAGGCGAACCTCCCTTCCTCTAAATCGGAGGGGAATCACAAGTGACACCCAGTCACTTGCAAACTGGAGGACCAATCCTCCCTTCCCCTGTAGTAGCAGAAGGAAACCCAGTGAGCAACACCAAGTTGCCCACAGCCGGAGGACCAATCCTCCCTTCTCCTGAACACCCAGGAGGAGCCATGACCTCAAACCAGAGAATCGGAAAAACACTACTGGAGGATGGAAAGAGCAAACGAAAACCAAAAAATAGAAATAAGAACAAAAATAGCTCCGAGGGAGCAACTTGGCTTGGATCTGATCCAGAGGCCAATACAACTCTGATCTTCAGGAAAGACTCTCTCTACCCTTCTCTATTCTCTTCTTAGCTCGTTTCTCCTCCTTTCTCTTTCTTTCTTACTGCTCACTCACTAGTTCTTCTTCTTCTTCTCCCTCAGCTCCAACTCTCTTCCATTCTTGCGCCTCACTCTTTTCTTTTCTCGATTGGGTTCTTCTTCTGCTGGATGCACTCTTTTTTAGATGGGCTCCAGCAGCACCCTTTTTCAGCACACACACCCTTCTTCGAAGGGTAATGTAGCTTTATATAGGAACAGGGGCTTCGTATGGATCAAGCAGCAGAACCCTACTGAAATTTCATTGGTCCACGTGTTGAGGAATAGAAAGTTCCTCTCCTCGGATGACATGCCTATCACTTGCCCCCTTTATTCACGAGCCAGCTTTCTCCCATCTCAGAGGACATGTGCCTCTTTTGCAACCTAATTTGTTCCCTGTAAAAGACAGAGTGTCGTTTTAGGATCACTTGCAGAATATTCGAGTTTATCATGTGGAAGAGCGGACCATGTCCAGACCTTAGGCTTAATTAAACCAGATGTGCACTGACCGTGAAATGCGTAAGCAGACATATGCACAGACCTTGTAAGAACTTGCACCGAGTTCTACTTAGTGTAATGCATGGAGTTGCCTATGTAAAGTGCTGCACAAACATACAGGTCGGTGAAAAGATTGCACCAAGGCAGAAGATGCAGTGACCTTTACAAGCTAGGTACAAAGATTACACCGAGGTGTTATCTGCACTGACCCCACAAGGCAAACTGTGCACCAACCTGGTGAATGCCTTAGGCATATTTATGCATGGACCTTGTGAGTGCTTTATACAGGAACTTACACAGACGATGTATGGTGACACAAAGCGTGCACTGACCTAAATCTGCACTGACTAGGAAGCTCGTGTACACAAGATCTGCACCAAGTTCATTTTTATACCTTAAACAAAATATGCACCGACTCTAACATGCATGCATATGCACTGGCCTATATTAACATGCTACAGGACTTGCACCGACTCTAGGCCACATGTGAGGCGCACTGTAAGACGCACCTCCTATATGCGTTAGAAAAAGATGTACCGAGGCAAACTTACACCGACCTCTATATGAGTAAGTGAAAGTATGCACTGAGTCAAAGTTTGCACTGACCTCAAACAGTGATTGCACCGACCCTACAATGCACTGACCTTGCTACATGCATTGACCTACACAGTGTTTGCACCGAGCTCCTATATGTTCATGGACCTTCAGATGCTCAAGATAAAAACTTGCACTGACTTTCAAATGTACGCAAACGGTGATATGCACTGAGCAAGGTGTGCACTGACTTTAGATGTGCATTCTACAGTGTTTTGAATAGACTTTGAATGCAATAGAGCAAAACGTGCACCGAGTATATGAATGCATAGGGCTGAAATCTGCGCCGTGACAGAATAAGCACCGACCTCTTATATGCTTGGAAAAGACATGCATTGACCCAATGAGCAAAACTTGAACGGACTCTAGTATGCACAGACTTATATGTTGCATTAGCCCAATGCATGCAGCATGAAAAATGCATCAATCCTGAGAAAAATATATATATCTTACAAATGAATATGACGACAACATTAATGCGCAAAAATCAAGGCACAACAAACAATCCTCATCACTGCACAGTGTAATGACCAGATGCATCATCATTCAAACTTTCATACAAGCACATGATGACTCATAGTGTTTGCTATCATCAAAACCACAGGAGCACAATAATCTCTCCCTTTTTGATGATGGCAACACCATGACATGAGAGTAAAGCAAGATAAAGATGCAGACACGCATGTCAAATCATGTCAAACTTCTTCTCCCCCTTTGACGTCATCAAAAAGAAAGTAGTTCGATACGAGAAATACAAACATGCATGATATGAAGGAATCAAAATCTCCCCCTGAGCTAAAAGGCACAATAAAACATTTTGTCAATAACACACCCCTTGGATTAATGAATCAAATCAGCAAAACACAGGGGCAAACAAAGATGAAATAGGCCCATGACAAATTCTATGGGACTAGCTGACACCAATGGAGACAAATTTCTGGAAGAACAAGGATAATCAGAATGAGCAAGGTTAGTCATACAGTTCAAGAAATACATATGCTCCCCCTGAATTCAAGACAGGGTGAAGATTAGTCAGTGAACAATGAAAAAGACTAACCACAGGGTTTACAATGAGGTTCAATCAAGATTTTCAATGAGATACCAAAAACATAAATCTAAGAGAGTGAATATTTCAGAGTCTTCCATTATAAGGGCTTATGAATGAACTTTATTAATCAACATGGTTTCAACATGATGCATATACAGTTTGTCAAAAAGTTCTTTACTCATATCTGAGTTCAAATTTAATAAAAGTGAACCAAGCCCTCATGCTAACATGTTGATTAACCTCCCTACATCTTACTCAATCTATTTCAATGACTTCTTTAGAAAAAAAAAATAATCATGAGTATTGAGGTTAAATAATTTGACATTTCTGAAAAATAACCATTTGGGTTCAGCATAGATTTTATTTCTTTTCATTTTCAGAACAGTCAGGAATAATTCATGCCTTCCGTCGTAAAGGTAGATGCTGATTAGATGCCAGTACCCCTAGCTTACTCAGCAGAATGTACCATTCTATTTCAGATATAGATATCACCTTTTTACGTAAGGGTACACGTTTACCAGACGCAGGTACCCCTAGATACTCAGTGAGACTAACCTTTGTTAATTTTCTGAACAGAGTTAGCTAAGAAGCATCATGACTTTGGGTCCATTGTCTTTGACAAGGATCCTAGTTTCTCAGCGCATTTAGCCATTGCTCTGCCATTTACATTACAGAAATAACATTTAGATACAGCTACCCATAAGGTTTTGAAAGAGAAGACTTGTTTAAAGGCAATACAAAATTCATGTATTTCAACCAAAAAGGTCATGATTTCAAAATTTCAGATTACAGAAGGTTTTTCAAGGTATAACATGAAACAGTTGGTTAAAGTTTATTAAAAAACAACTGATTCAGATATTTTCATGGCATTTAAGAGGCAAACTGAAAATACATTAAACTCAAACCAATTTGATCTTTTCAGAACATTCATAGTTCCATATAATGGAAGATTCCTAGTATAGATGTTTTTCAGATTTATGAATGAGGTATGCATATTGAAATCTTCCTGAATTTCAGATAGAAGAGAAGAGAGATTCAGATTGATGAAGGAACAACTCAATTCAAGGAGGTGAGCATACAATTCGGACTAGGAGAAGCGCTCCCCCCAAGAGTATGCATGGCTATTGCTCTTTTTGGTATTTGTAATATGAATGCTATGCAATAAACAAAGTGTATGCGAATGCATTGAACCATCACATGTGACATGAAGACCATTCAAGAGAGGTTTAAACTAACAAAATATGTGTGAAGCATAGAAATTATCTAGACAGACTCCCCTTATCTATATGCCAAACGAAAGATATGCATGAGGCACAACCAATGCAATAATCAAATATAGAAATAAACATTTAAGCATGAAGGTTCTAACTAACAAATCAGGAATGATATTTAGCTATCTAAAAGGAATTCAAATTACCAAACCTATAGAGAGCAAAATTTGGGGTTTTACCATACTCAGGTGTCTTGGCTTATTGAACTCCCCCCTTTTGTTTCCAAGGCACTCCTGCAAAACAAAAATCTTATTTTAGAGTTTTAGGTTCCCAAGAATTCTTGGGTCCCGAAATGTTAGTGCTACTATCTAAGGAGCCTTTCAGAAGTCTTTGGGCTTTCAGATCATCATATTTCATAAGATGACAATTATCCATAGAATGTCAAAACCGACCACAGTAATGGCAACATGAAGTAGATTTTAAACTCTTTTCATGCACATTGGTATTAACATGGAATCTAAGCGCATGTTCATGAAAGTTTCTGTATTTATCATGGAAGATATTTCTTTTATTGCCCCCAAACACATTATCATTCACGGGAAATCTGGGATATTTAAAGTTCACATTTCTTCGCTGGACATACCAATAGTCCTTGACTGTATGGCCAAACTTCCCACAATTAAAACAAGACGAGTATTTTGTCTTTTTAATGACAGACCAGCATTCACTAGCCAGATGGCCTGAGTTCCAGCAGTTGAAGCACTTAGAAGATTTTCTTTTGAAAGCAAATTCATCTCTACCGAAGGCATTCTGATTTGCAGGGAACCTAACATGTTTAGAGTGAACTTTTCCCTGAGCATTCCAGCAATGGGCAGCAATGTGGCCCATCTTGCCACAATGAAAACATTGAATTTTCTTATTTTGAAATCCATGATTCTCGAGATGAGTTTTCTTAGTATGCATTTTACTGGCATTTAGATCATCTAATTCCATTAATTCACATTCATGCATTTGATGACCAGCCTTGTGACAGTAATGACATGCCATAGTTTTCTTGCGTGCCTATGTGTATGTGGGTGATTTATGAACAACATGCACAGGGGTGGCAGAGTCCTTTTTGTTCTTTTCTTTTTATGTTTCAGTTGTCTTCGTGGATTTTTTTTCAGAAAACTGGAAGACAGATGAGCTCGGAGAGTTGTGAGGAGCAGAACTAGAGACAAAAGATGTTTGAGGTTTGTTTTTATAGTTCTTTTCATCTGCAGGGTTATAGCCCAACCCTTCCTTCTAAAAATTAACCTTTGTTCGAAGAATCTTGTTCAGATTGTCCTTACCTTTGACAAATTTTGATAGAGAATTTTTTAAATCTTGAATCTCAGAATTTAAGGCAACAATATTAACCTCATATCTGGACAGGTCAGTTTCATAGGAAATTACTTCTTGATGTAAGGCATCGTTCAGACTTTTGAGTTTTTCAATTTCCTATTTTAATTTTGTTTCATTGTCAGCTTCGACTTCTTTTATGACACTGTTGTAGCCTTGCCCTTCCTTCCTAGCATTAGCCTTGACTCCTAGCAGCTTGTCAAGATTCTCTTGCTCATCAACAAATTTAGATAGGGACTCGTTAAGATCATCAACTTCTTGTCAAAGGGATGTAATAGTAAGTTCATATTCAGCTATTTTCTCTTCACAGGTGTTGTGTAGTGGACAGCGGATCTAGAGGGGAGGGGTGAATAGATCTGCCCCTCTTTTCGCAATGCAACCCTCTTTAAAGCTAGATGATGAAATGAGCAGCGGAATATAACTAGCTTGACGAAGAACACAAATGATTTGCTTGGCAAGATGATTACGTAATATAGATATTGAACCTAAGCATGCATCTAACACATATCAATCGCACAATCAAACCATAACACAAAGGATTTTAAGGTGGTTCGGACTGAATCCCCAGTCCTACGTCCACCCCTCACCAAATCTGGTGAGGCTTCACTAGTGCAGCACACCAAACCTCAAATCGGAGAACCACCGATTGCCTTCCTACTAACCACCGGTAGGGACATCAACACCGCAGATCGGACAACCTCCGATTGCCTTCCTACTAACCACCGGTAGGGACGATTCTCAACTTCCAAGTGTTTGAGTGAAATAGAAAAAGAACAACTTATGAAAAACACTCAAACAAGATATAGAATATGCTTAAGAGAAAAGATCTTGTCTGAGATTTGCTGGAGCTTGAATCTCTTGAGGATTCGATGAAGAGCTTCTTCCCGGAGTAGCTTGATTTCCTTCTTGGAATACGCTCCTTCTAGCTTCCTTTGATCACCCTTCTTGCCCTTGAGTGCTTCTAGCTTTGTTGGAGATTGCTTGGCTTCAGATCTGAGCTTGAATCACCTTGGATGGATGAAGAACTTCCTCCCGAAACACTGTTCACGGAGGTGCTACAGTACCTCGAAAATGGCCTCCCTTGATCTCCCTTGAAGCCTTGAAGTGATAGGGTTTCCAACCCCTCATGTGTTGGTTTTATAGACCTTGAATGGTCCTTGGACACCCCCCAGACCAGATCCACAAATCATGGGAGATTAGGTGAGTTTTGATTAAACAAATCCATGGAAAGGGGCTGGCCACGAGGTGGATTTCGAAGTCAAACATGGCTGCATCGGGGCTGGCGGTCGACCTGCAGCTTCTGGCGGTCGACCGCTACTGAGAAACACTATAGACGGATGGTCACTGGGAATTCCGGTCGACCGCTACGGGCTGGCGGTCGACCGCCAGCTGAAAGACATGCAGACTGGCGGATGCTGGCTGGGGCGGTCGACCGCCCCTGTGCTGGCGGTCGACCGCCAGCTGGGCTGATTCCGGGCTTGCCCGGGTCGGTCCGTTATCCGCTTCAGCTCCGTCGTTCAACTCCATTAGCAGCCCGTTCATGTCTGTAACTTCATCCTTGTTGGTCTAGAAAGTACCAACTGAATCTTTGTCTTTTGACTCTCATCTTGTGCAGTGGCCATGGCTATTTGAATGAAGCTTGTAGTTGTTGTATAGACTTTGCATCAAGGCTTGGACGTGTAGACTTTGTGTGCATGTATGAACTCTGTACAGACTTTGCACCTTGAGCATGCATGAGCCTGTACAGACTTACTTCATGAACGTACAGACTTGGTAACTTGATGCACGAACACAACAGAACGTAATGTATAGACTTTGTGTGTGAAGTAGCCGGCCAATGTATAGACTTGTGTTGCAGCCATCAACCAACGTACAGACTTGGAGTTGTGCTAGCAGCCAACATACGGACTTTGTCTTGTGCAACGTACAGACTTTGTTTTGTGCATGCAGCCAACGTATAGACTTCATCTGCAGCAACGTATAGACTTCAAGTTGTCCTAGGCAGCCGACGTACAGACTTCATGTTCATCAACGTACAGACTTTGTCCAACGTATAGACTTCGTCCAACGTATAGACTTTGTCCAACGTATAGACTTTGTCTATCATACAGACTTGGTCCAACGTATAGACTTCGTCCAACGTATAGACTTTGTCCAACGTATAGACTTTGTCCAACGTATAGACTTCGTCCAATGTACAGACTTTGTCCAACGTATAGACTTTGAATGCAGTGCACATGCCCGCAACCTGTTCGATGAAATGACAAACTGCTTAAACAGATACACAATGACATCATATGCAAACACAATGTGACTTATAGTAGTTGCTATCATCAAAACCATAATAGTAATCATGGTGCACATGTGTTCAACATTCTCCCCCTTTTTGATGATGGCAACACTGTGAGTCATTATATGGCAGAAATAGCCAAGATGGCAAAGTGTATGATATATGTAACATATGCAGCTCAAGATCCATGATAGTAATAGCATGTGAATGCAATTATGAATGCAGATATGAATGCTATGCAATTATGCAAACCCCATCACATACACATATGAGATGCAAAGTGAGCAATGGATTCTCCCCCCTTTGACTCTCCCCATACACCATTCACACATCCCCCATGACAACTCACAAAGCACATAAGCTCTCCCCTTTGACAATGCGATAACGCATATAGCTCTTACAAAGGACTCACACAAAGAATTCTCCCCCTTTGCCAACAGCAAAAAAGGGTGATAAAAGTAAAATGTCTGTGAGACCAGAGTTGAAAGGAGTTAAGAGCAAGCCATTATATGCAAACCTGAAACAGACCGTGAGCAATATATATGGTTCAAATCTAATGAAATCCGAATTCATCAACAGAGTTCGAAAAGCAGCTACATCCAAGATGTAATAGAAATGAACCAAAGGTGCATATCATGGCAATGTTTAACCGTCCCTTGTCTTATATATCCATATTCAGTAACTACAAAGGGAATAACACAAAAAAATGAGTATTGAGGCTAAACAATCATGACTAAAGCATGGAATTTTATGAGTTCAACAAATTTGATTTTCAATATCTTTTGAATTTGAAGGCACATGACTCATATTTTACGAGCAATCAAGTCTAGTACATGCCTCCAAGCCGTAAGAATACACGTTGTTTAGACGCCAGTATTCCTAGGTATTTGGCAAGATTGACGGTTATGCTTCAGAATGAACAGAGATAGCAAAGTCACGTCATGACATATCCAAACTCATTTCATTGATGAGAAGATATGTTTCTCAGCAATTATGCCATTGCTCTGCCTAGAGTCCAGATGAATTAAGACAGAGATAACAGAGGCACATCATGACATATCATTCGTCACTTGATTTGATGACGTGACATATTTCTCCGTGCAACACTATCATTGCTCTGCAAATTGATTTTCAAGAATTCCAGCTCATCAAGATGTTTAGAAACAATACTAAGCTCTAGAGTATCACCAAGATTGTCATGAAGTCTGGATTTTCAGATTTCAGGGTAGTCATTCAAGACATAACATGCAGTCTTTAGTGAAAGTCTATTAAAACTACAGAACATAGATGATTTCAAACAAGATATATCAGAACTACAAGGAAATCATTAAATCTGAACCATTTTCATTGAATGGACAATCATTAGGGCATATAATAGAAAGCTCTTACACCATATGTCCGTCTGTCTCATGAACTCAAACCAGACTGTAAGCCACTGAAGTGCAGTTTGCAAGAGGTTAAGAGAATCAACAAAACTCCCCTAAGGATATGCAATGGATACGCGAAGGAGTTATGTTTGCAATCAAGTGGAATGCAAAGGAGGTTGACCTAGTCACTCATGAAGGTAGCAGAAATGAAATGTATGACCCAACGCATGGTTGTACACTTATTAAATGCCACAGAATGAATATGAAATATATGCATGAATGTTGCACAAGGACAACTCCCCCTTACTATATGGCCTATATGCGACATTGACACATGGTACTTGGCGGAGGTGAAACCTCACGCATATTGAGTGCTTCGAGACAAGCATAACCTGCCCTTCCATACATCAACATTTGATATACCATGGCCATGCAAGAATGATGCGACACAAACCATGCAATGCATTGGGAACATAGATTCAACTTGATTATGCAACTACATGCAATGCGACACCATATGCAAAAAGACATATTGACATATAAACAATGCATGAATACCAACGTGCAAAACACACAACTAATTGAACATTATCATCATTTCAAATTCTTATTGGCCTGAGGTCGGCAAAGACCAAGCTCCCTTCTGAGTGTTGAAAACCTGTCATTACACAAGGGCTTGGTGAAAATATCAGCAATTTGATTTAGAGTATCAACAAAATGCAGTTCAAAATTTTTCTTACTGACCTCGTCTCTAATGAAGTGATGCCTAATCTCAATATGCTTAGTCCTAGAGTGCTGGACTGGATTTTTTGCAAGGTTGATAGCACTAGTGTTATCACACAGAATCGGGACACAACCAAGATCCACCAAGTAGTCTTGGAGTTGGTGTTTAATCCACAACACTTGGGTGCCACAGCTCCCCGCAGCAACATATTCTGCCTCCGCGGTTGAGAGGGCAACCGAGTGTTATTTCTTGGAGGCCCAAGAAACTAAACACCCGCCTAGAAACTGGCAATAGCCACTAGTACTCTTACGATCCAGCTTGCATCCAGCGTAATCCGCATCAGAATAAGATATAAGAGATAAATCACATGATGACGGATACCACAATCCCAAATCTTGAGTGCCGGCAAGATATCGAAGGATACGTTTGACGGCAGTCAAATGAGATTCTCTAGGACTAGCTTGAAATCTAGCACAAAGGCATACACTAAACTGGATATCTGGTCGGGATGCAGTCAAATAAAGCAAAGAACCAATCATACCTCTATAGACCTTTGCATCCACCAATTTACCATTTTCATCCGAATCCAGTGAAGTTGAGGTGCTCATCGGAGTTGCAATGATTTTGCTGTTTGCCATGTCAAATCTTTTTAGCAGCTCCTTGATGTATTTGGCTTGGCTTATGAAGCAACCATCTTCTCCTTGGTTGACCTGCAAACCGAGAAAGAATTGAAGTTCTCCCATTAGGCTCATCTCAAATTCGCTAGTCATGAGGTTAGCAAATTCCTCACACATTTCAGATTTTGTAGAACCAAACACAATGTCATCAACATAAATTTGAACAATCAAGATGTTCTTACCTTGCTTCTTGGTGAAAAGTGTTTGATCTACCTTACCTCGTGTGTACCCTTTTTCAATGAGGAACGAGCTTAGTCTCTCATACCAAGCTCTTGGTGCTTGCTTAAGTCCATAAAGCGCCCTGTCTAGCTTGTATACAAAATCTGCATTGTTAGAATTCTCAAAGCCAGGGGGCTGCTCAACATAGACTTCTTCTTTGATCAAGCCATTCAAGAAAGCACTTTTGACATCCATTTGATACAGCTTTATTCTAAGGGAGCATGCAAAGGCAAGTAAAATTCTGATGGCTTCGAGTCTAGCAACTGGGGCATAAGATTCATCAAAGTCTACCCCAAACTCTTGATTATACCCTTGAGCCACCAATCTAGCTTTGTTTCTTATTATCTTGCCATCCTCACTTAGTTTGTTCCTAAAGACCCATTTAGTGCCTATGACAGATTGTGATGAAGGTCTAGGAACAAGATGCCAGACTTTATTCCTTTCAAACTGGTTTAACTCGTCTTGCATTGAATTTATCCAGTTTTCATCTTTTAATGCTTCATCAATATTTTTGGGTTCAAGCTGAGAGACAAGAGCAAGTTGATCTAGTTCTTCCACAATTCTAAAATGTGACCTTGTTCTAGGTGGGTCATTCAAGCTGCCAATGACATTTTCAAGGGATGATCCTTAAGAATTCTAATGTTTGTAGAATCGTTACCTTCCCCTGGAGCTTGATCCCTTGCATTGCTTGATTCAGCTAGGTCACCATCTTCTTTTATTTCTTCTTGTGGAGGATCACTCTTGTCCTTCATGTTTAGGAATTCCCCATCTTCATCATTTTTCCTGCAAGAGTTATCATTGTTAGAATCATGATATTCATCAAAGGAAACATGGGGTGATTCTTCCACAGTTTGACTTTTGATATTATAAATTCTATAAGCCCTAGATCTATCAGAATATCCAAGGAATATACCTTCATCGCTCTTGGGCTCGAATTTATCTAAGTCTCTTTTGTCATTGTTGTGGATGAAGCATTTTGACCCAAACACTTTCATATGTGAGAGAGAGGGCTTTTTACCTTTCAGCAACTCATAAGGAGTCTTTTTGGTGTGTGGCCTTACCATAGAGCGGTTGATAATGTAACATGCCGAGTTTACCGCTTCGGCCCAAAACCTCCTTGGAAGTTGCCGTTCAGCAAGCATGGTTCTTGCCATCTCTACAAGTGTTCGGTTTCTCCTTTCAACTACACCATTTTGCTCCGGCGTTCTTGGTGAAGAGAATCGGTGTGAAATGCCTTCAGCCCTGCAAAGATTATAGAAGTCAGTGTTTTCAAATTCACCACCGTGATCAGATTGAATCTTGGAGATCTTGAACACACCGTCCTGCTTTATCTTCATGTAGAGCGCCTGAAACTCATCAAAAGCATCATTTTTATGTGTGAGAAAGAAAACCCATGTGAACCTAGAGAAGTCATCCACCAAGACATATCCATATTTTCTACCACTTAAACTAGCAGTTCTGGTTGGACCAAACAAGTCCATATGAATTAGCTCGAGTGGTTTGGATGATGTATTTTCAGATCTTCCCTTGAAAGATTTTCTTGTTTGTTTACCTAGGGCACATGCATCACACAACTTGTTTTCTTGTTTAAATGATAATTCAGGCAACCCTTTCACCATTGAATGCTTTAACAATTTATGTAAGACATTGTAGCTAGCATGTCCTAGTCTACGATGCCATAACCAAGCAATTTCAGATTTTGGTGCAGCAAGACAAAGATTTAAATGAGCAGGATCATCTAAGTCAATCATGTAAACATTGTTGACTCTCTTACCAGAAAATTTTACCTTGTCAGATTTTGGTTCAAGAATTCTGCATTCATGAGAGTCAAACAACACTTTATGACCTTTATCACACAATTGACTTATGCTAAGTAGGTTATATTTCAAACCTTCAACTAGCAACACATTTCCAATGGAGTTGGAGAGGTTCTTACCTACATTACCTGTTCCAATGATTTTTCCTTTGTTATTCCCTCCAAACGTAACATATCCTCCTTCCTTTTCCTCCAAGAGACAAAATTTTGTTTTATCTCCAGTCATGTGTCTTGAACAGCCGCTATCAAGATACCACCTGTTATGCATGGCTGCAAGACATTCCTGTACAAATAATTAAGCAATTGTATTTGGAACCCAACCAATTTTGGGTCCCATCAAACTCTTAAGATTTTTAAAATATGAAACCATTTCTTTTGGAATCCAAACCTTTCTAACATTCATGTTTTGTTTGCTTAAAGCAGGGATTTTGTTTTTCTTTTCAGCCTTAATATTTCCTTTTTGTTTAGAGGCTCTTTGTTGGATTTTGTGAAAGTTTGATGAAGTTGGCTTCTTAACCCATTGTGGCCATTGGTTGTTTTTGGGTTGAAAGTGATTGTTCTGCCACCTAGGAGATTGAAAGTTTATAGGATTGATGAACACATGAATCACAATTTCTCCGAAAGTATGGTGGTGTTGGCCTATATGAATGAGCAATCCAGTTTTGGTGATATCTGAAGATTGAGCATGCAATGGCCAAGGAAGTGTTGACCTATGCTGCGGGGAAGGTCGACCTTTCTTAGGTTTTTGGACAGGCTTTTTGGGAATGTTGGTGACTGCCTCTTCAATCTTTTCTTTCCCTTTCTCCTTTTGTTTTTGCTGGTTTTGTGTGGGAGTTGTGTTTGAGGTGGAAGCTTCGGAAGATGAAACAAATGTGATAGTTTTGAGCCCAATTGGCCTTTTGTTTGTTGGTTCAAAACCAACCCTTCCTTGTTGAAGTTCATTCTGGTACCTAGCAAAGCATCTAGGTTTTCTCTTCCATCCACAAACTTTTCTAAAGATTGTTGTTTATCCTTCAACTCTTTTTGTAGGTTTTCAATATTTTGAAGAAGTTGAATGTTGACTTGTTTGACAGCTTCATACTTTTCATTGCTCAATTTACTATCTTTTTCATAGCTTTGCATTTTGAGCTTCATGCTATCAATCTCATTTCTCAAATCCTCATTTTCAGTTTCCAAGTCAGCCATTTCTTTTCTTCCTTCCTCCAAATCCTCAATCATTTTCTTAAGATCTTCAATTTCAGTCTCAAGTAGAGCATTCTTATCATTCATATTATGATCATGCACAAATGAGTTAATTTTCTTTTTCAATGATTTATTCTCCTTTTTGTACATTTCATATTTTTCCATGAGTTGTATATATGCATCCTCCCAATCATCAATTGTATAATCTTCAAATGGAGAATTTACCTCAGTTTCTTCATCACCTTTGGCCATAAGGCAGAAATCTTCTTTTTCTTTGTCCGAGGAGCTAGTTCCGTCATCACTTTCCTCTTCATCGCTCCATGTGGACACCATGGCCTTGTTCTTCTTCTTGCCCTTCCATTTGTCAGCTTTTCTGAATCTGTCGGGACAATCATTCTTGAAATGCCCTGGTTTGTTGCAAGAATAACAAATGATTTTGTCAGATTTCTTAGAGTTTTCAGAATTAGATTTGAAACCATTTCTTACCTTTGACCTTCCTCTCATGAAGCTCTTACCTTCCTTTCTCAGGAATTTTTTGAACTTACGTGTGAGCATGGCTACGTCATCCTCTTCTCGCTCACTTGCCGAATCCTCACCTTCATCAGAAGTGCCATGACCGCTGGGTCCTGCTTTAAGAGCTAGGGACTTCTTCTTAGGTGCCTCAGCCTCTTTGTTCTTGAGGTTGATCTCATAGGTCATCAATGACCCAATGAGTTCATCTACCTTGGTAGTTGCGAGATCTCTCGATTCTTCAACCACGGTAGCCTTTGTGTGCCATGCTGGAGTTAACGATCTGAGAATTTTCCTTACAATTTCTTGCTCTGAATATTTCTTTCCCAAATCAGTTAAACTATTAGTAAGCACAGTCAATCGAGCATACATATCTTGAATTGATTCATCAGGCTTCATGCGGAACATTTCATATTCAGAAACTAAAATGT
The DNA here is from genome assembly GCA_022559845.1 of Amorphophallus konjac. Taxonomy (NCBI): domain Eukaryota; kingdom Viridiplantae; phylum Streptophyta; class Magnoliopsida; order Alismatales; family Araceae; genus Amorphophallus; species Amorphophallus konjac. The sequence goes on along the minus strand of JAHNEJ010003369.1, from coordinate 93,113 downwards.
TGGCTTTTGTTTCTCGTACCTGAGAGGTTCCTTCGTAGATTACCTCTAGCTTGTCCCACATTAGTTTTGCAGATGCGCAGGTAGCCACTCTTGAGAATTCAACTGGATGGAGTGAGCATTGCATGATGTGTTTGGCACTCCAGTTGACAGTGGATTGCCTTATCTGTTCTTTGGTCCACAAGTCCTCATTATCCGTAAGCTCATACGGACCTTTGCTGATCACTCGCCAAAGTTCGTAGTCTTGGGCGCGAATGAACACCTGCATACGATGTTTCCAATAGGGATAATTAGATCCAGTGAAATAAGGAGGCCTATTCACAGAATGTCCTTCAGGTAAATAACCCTTAGACGCTGATCCACCATTTCCCTCAAGGTCGTTGGACCCCATAATGAGAGATTAGGCTCTGATACCACTTGTTGTGTAGTGGACAGCGGATCTAGAGGGGAGGGGTGAATAGATCTGCCCCTCTTTTCGTAATGCAACCCTCTTTAAAGCTAGATGATGAAATAAGCAGCGGAATATAACTAGCTTGACGAAGAACACAAATGATTTGCTTGGCAAGATGATTACGCAATATAGATATTGAACCTAAGCATGCATCTAACACATATCAATCGCACAATCAAACCACAACACAAAGGATTTTAAGGTGGTTCGGACTGAATCCCCAGTCCTACGTCCACCCCTCACCAAATCCGGTGAGGCTTCACTAGTGCAGCACACCAAACCGCAAATCGGAGAACCACCGATTGCCTTCCTACTAACCACCGGTAGGGACGTCAACACTGCAGATCGGACAACCTCCGATTGCCTTCCTACTAACCACCGGTAGGGACGATTCTCAACTTCCAAGTGTTTGAGTGAAATAGAAAAAGAACAACTTATGAAAAACACTCAAACAAGATATAGAATATGCTTAAGAGAAAAGATCTTGTCTGAGATTTGCTGGAGCTTGAATCTCTTGAGGATTCGATGAAGAGCTTCTTCCCGGAGTAGCTTGATTTCCTTCTTGGAATACGCTCCTTCTAGCTTCCTTTGATCACCCTTCTTGCCCTTGAGTGCTTCTAGCTTTGTTGGAGATTGCTTGGCTTCAGATCTGAGCTTGAATCACCTTGGATGGATGAAGAACTTCCTCCCGAAACACTGTTCACGGAGGTGCTACAGTACCTCGAAAATGGCCTCCCTTGATCTCCCTTGAAGCCTTGAAGTGATAGGGTTTCCAACCCCTCATGTGTTGGTTTTATAGACCTTGAATGGTCCTTGGACACCCCCCAGACCAGATCCACAAATCATGGGAGATTAGGTGAGTTTTGATTAAACAAATCCATGGAAAGGGGCTGGCCACGAGGTGGATTTCGAAGTCAAACATGGCTGCATCGGGGCTGGCGGTCGACCTGCAGCTTCTGGCGGTCGACCGCTACTGAGAAACACTATAGACGGATGGTCACTGGGAATTCCGGTCGACCGCTACGGGCTGGCGGTCGACCGCCAGCTGAAAGACATGCAGACTGGCGGATGCTGGCTGGGGCGGTCGACCGCCCCTGTGCTGGCGGTCGACCGCCAGCTGGGCTGATTCCGGGCTTGCCCGGGTCGGTTCGTTATCTGCTTCAGCTCCGTCGTTCAACTCCATTAGCAGCCCGTTCATGTCTGTAACTTCATCCTTTTTGGTCTAGAAAGTACCAATTGAATCTTTGTCTTTTGACTCTCATCTTGTGCAGTGGCCATGGCTATTTGAATGAAGCTTGTAGTTGTTGTATAGACTTTACATCAAGGCTTGGACGTGTAGACTTTGTGTGCATGTATGAACTCTGTACAGACTTTGCACCTTGAGCATGCATGAGCCTGTACAGACTTACTTCATGAACGTACAGACTTGGTAACTTGATGCACGAACACAACAGAACGCAATGTATAGACTTTGTGTGTGAAGTAGTCGGCCAATGTATAGACTTGTCTTGCAGCCATCAACCAACGTACAGACTTGGAGTTGTGCTAGCAGCCAACGTACAGACTTTGTCCTGTGCAACATACAGACTTTGTTTTGTGCATGCAACCAACGTATAGACTTCATCTGCAGCAACGTATAGACTTCAAGTTTTGCTAGGCAGCCGACGTACAGACTTCATGTTCAGCAACGTACAGACTTTGTCCAACGTATATACTTCATCCAACGTATAGACTTTGTCCAACGTATAGACTTTGTCCATCATACAGACTTGGTCCAACGTATAGACTTTGTCCAATGTATAGACTTCGTCCAACGTATAGACTTCGTCCAATGTATAGACTTTGTCCAACGTATAGACTTTATCCAACGTATAGACTTGGTTTAACGTATAGACTTTGTCCAACGTATAGACTTCGTCCAATGTACATACTTTGTCCAACGTATAGACTTTGAAGGCAGTGCACATGCCCGCAACCTGTTCGATGAAATGACAAACTACTTAAACAGATACACAATGACATCATATGCAAACACAATGTGACTTATAGTAGTTGCTATCATCAAAACCATAATAGTAATCATGGTGCACATGTGTTCAACAACAAGAAGTGACATTTCCACTCAACATTTGGTTGATGATTTTTAGGCTCTCAATTTCTCGTTCAGCATCCACCAACCTATCAGAAGTGTTCATGCTCACGCACTTACCTTTTTTAATTGTCAATAGTCAGTCTGACAGCGTGGTGTTTAGATGTTTCAGCTTATTAATTTCCTCTTTCAGTTTACTATTTTGCTCCTGGAGTTCATCATCAAACACCAACTCACATAAGGAAGTCTGACATTCATTGAACACTTCTTGTTGATTTTCTGATTGAAATTTGTCAAGATTTTTCCGAAGCTCTAAGTTTGTAGCTTTAACATCCTCCAGCTCTTCGGAGATCAGTCTATTTTCACTTTCTAGACTCCTTGTCCTATGTTCAGATTTCGGATCTTGGTTTTTGAGTTTCTTGTCTTCAGATTTCAGATAATCAAGCTCAGAGCTAAGAACATCAAGATCTGTCAGTTGTCTTCTAAGAACACCATTTTCAATTTTCAATGTTTCATAGTCCTCTATTAAGGATTCAACTTTTTCAATTTTTTTAAGTTTCCTTTTTAGAGTTTTATTCTGGTTTCTCAGTATTTCAAAAGACTCTAACAGCTTAGCATATGCATCTTCCCAGTCTTCTAAAGTAAAAGAAGAGAAAGGATTGTTTACCTCTTCTTCATCCTTGCCTTCATTTTGATCTTCGCTTTGATCAATGCCATCTGCCACCAGACACTTATTTTTACTATTCTAATGAATTGCTGTCATTTCGTCCAAGACCTCCTTGGCGGACCTGCAATCACGGATATGTGGAAATTTGTCAGTATTTATGGCGTTTCTCAAAATACTTAGAACTCTAATATTCTCAGCATTTTTCATCCTATGTTTATCTGTCCATTTGGACACATCTTTAGGCAGTTTGTGTGGTCCTTTGGAAATAGGTTCCAGAGGTTAGGATTCACTGCATTTATAGACGTGCACATATTGCCTTGCCATGTAGGGAAATCAGACCCATTAAACACACAAGGATGAGCCATAGGTGAATCGAAAGCAATCGACCAAGAATGATAAATGACCAATCGAAGAAGCACCGAGAGTCACAGGTCCTACTGCAGATCATTGGATCTGTAGAGCCAGTAACCCTCACTGATACCAATTGTAGATATGGTGGCGCAGGGAAATGGATCCAGAGGGGGGTGGTGAATGGATCTTTCAACAAATACGCCCAAATAGAAATGATTGCGGAATAAAATCGTTGCCTACACTCAATTAAGTCGAATGATAGCACAGACCTCTCTTCCTCAGGAAATTAAAAGTGCTGGAGATAGATATCTCAAGGAATCGTGCAGACTCAACTCACAAATTCGCTCGCGGGACGAGAAGCACTAGGAAGCATAAGTTTCCATTAAGCAATCAGTCGAACACTTAACATCAATACTAAATTTAAAGTGAAATCACACAGGAAGGCTTCTGTCAGAGAACGCTCAAACAACCAGTGTAGGGGGAGGGTCAAGAGATAGGTAAGTGTACGCCAAGCAAACCACGAGAGATAGGTTTTTTAGGTGGTTCGGCCAGACCCATAGTCTGCCTACGTCCACCCCTCACTCTAACTAGAGTGAGGATTCCACTAGCAAGAGCTAGAACCAGCAGACTCAGTCTGCAATAGACGCTGTCAAACAGCTTGGAGACCGAGGGAGACAAATCCCTCAATAAGGTTCAGCAACTCACAGAGCCAGAACCGGAGGCAAACCTCCCTTCCTCTAAATCGGAGGGGAATCACAAGTGACACCCAGTCACTTACAAACTGGAGGACCAATCCTCCCTTCCCCTACAGTAGCAGAAGGAAACCCAGTGAGCAACACCCAGTTACCCACGGCCGGAGGACCAATCCTCCCTTCTCCTGAACACCCATGAGGAGCCACGACCTCAAACTAGAGAATCGGAAAAACACTACTGGAAGATGGAAAGAGCAAACGAAAACCAGAAATAGAAACAAGAACAAAAATAGCTCCGAGGGAGCAACTTTGCTTGGATCTGATCCAAGGCCAATACAACTCTGATCTTTAGGAAAGACTCTCTCTACCCTTCTCTATTCTCTTCTCAGCTCGTTTCTCCTCCTTCCTCTTTCTTTCTTACTGCTCACTCACTGGTTCTTCTTCTTCTTCTCTCTCAGCTCCCACTCTTTTCCATTCTTGCACCTCACTCTTTTCTTTTCTCGATTGGGTTCTTCTTCTGCAGAATGCACTCTTTTTCAGATGGGCTCTAGCGGCACCCTTTTTCAGCACACACACCCTTCTTCGAAGGGTACTGTAGCTTTATATAGGAACATGGGCTTTGTATGGATCAAGATGCAGAACCCTACTGAAATTTCATTGGTCCACGTGTTGAGGAATAGAAAGTTCTCTCCTCGGATCACATGCCTATCACTTGCCCCCTTTATCCACGAGCCAGCTTTCTCCCATCTCAGAGGACACGTGCCTCTTCTACAACCTAATTTGTTCCCTGCAAAAGACAGAGTGTCATTTTAGGATCACTTGCAGAATATTCAAGTTTATCACATGGAAGAGCGGACCTTGTCCAGACCTTAGGCTTAATTAAACCAGATGTGCACTGACCGTGAAATGCGTAAGCAGACATATGCACAGACCTTGTAAGAACTTGCACCGAGTTCTACTTAGTGTAATGCATGGAGTTGCCTATGTAAAGTGCTGCACAAACCTACAGGTCGGTGCAAAGATTGCACCGAGGCATAAGATGAAGTGACCTTTACAAGCTAGGTGCAAAGATTGCACCTAGGTGTTATCTGCACCGACCCCGCAAGGCAAAGTATGCACCAACCTGGTGAATGCCTTAGGCATACTTATGCATGGACCTTGTGAGTGCTTTATATAGGAACTTACACAGACGATGTATGGTGACACAAAGCGTGCACTAACCTAAATCTGCACCGACTAGGAAGCTCGTGTACACAAGATCTGCACCGAGTTCATTTTTATACCATAAACAAAATATGCACCGACTCTAACATGCATGCATATGCACTGGCCTATATTAACATGCTACAGGACTTGCACCGACTCTAGGCCACATGTGAGGCGCACTGTAAGACGCACCTCCTATATGCGTTAGAAAAAGATGTACCGAGGCAAACTTACACCGACCTCTATATGAGTAAGTGAAAGTATGCACTGAGTCAAAGTTTGCACTGACCTCAAACAGTGATTGCACCGACCCTACAATGCACTGACCTTGCTACATGCATTGACCTACACAGTGTTTGCACCAAGCTCCTATATGTTCATGGACCTTTAGATGCTCAAGACAAAAACTTGCACCGACTTTCAAATGTACGCATATAGTGATATGCACTGAGCAAGGTGTGCACTGACTTTAGATGTGCATTCTACAGTGTTTTGAATAGACTTTGGATGCAATAGAGCAAAACGTGCACCGAGTATATGAATGCATAGGGCTGAAATCTGCGCCGAGACAGAATAAGCACCGACCTCTTATATGCTTGGAAAAGACATGCATTGACCCAATGAGCAAAACTTGCACGGACTCTAGTATGCATAGACTTATATGTTGCATTAGCCCAATGCATGCAGCATGAAAAATGCATCAATCCGGAGAAAAAAATATATATCTTACAAATGAATATGACGACAACATTAATGCGCAAAAATCAAGGCACAGCAAACAATCCTCATCACTGCATAGTGTAATGACCAGATGCATCATCATTCAAACTTTCATACAAGCACATGATGACTCATAGTGTTTGCTATCATCAAAACCACAGGAGCACAATAATCTCCCCCTTTTTGATGATGGTAACACCATGACATGAGAGTAAAGCAAGATAAAGATGCAGACACGCATGTCAAACCATGTCAAACTTCTTCTCCCCCTTTGACGTCATCAAAAAGAAAGTAGTTCGATACGAGAAATACAAACATGCATGATATGAAGGAATCAAAATCTCCCCCTCAGCTAAAAGGCACAATAAAACGCTTTCTCAATAACACACCCCTTGGATGAATGAATCAAATCAGCAAAATAAAGGGGCAAACAAAGATGAAATAGGCCCATGACAAATTCTATGGGACTAGCTGACACCAATGGAGACAAATTTCTGGAAGAACAAGGATAATCAGAATGAGCAAGGTTAGTCATACAGTTCAAGAAATACTTATGCTCCCCCTGAATTCAAGATAGGGTGAAGATTAGCCAGTGAGCAATGATAAAGACTAAACACAGGGTTTACAATGAGGTTCAATCAAGATTTTCAATGAGATACCAAAAACATAAATCTAAGAGAGTGAATATTTCAGAGTCTTCCATTATAAGGGCTTATGAATGAACTTTATTAATCAGCATGGTTTCAACATGATGCATATACAGTTTGTCAAAAAGTTCTTTACTCATATCTGAGTTCATATTTAATGAAAGTGAACCAAGCCCTCATGCTAACATCTTGATTAACCTCCCTACATCTTACTCAATCTATTTCAATGACTTCTTTAGAAAAAAAACAATCATGAGTATTGAGGTTAAACAATTTGACATTTCTGAAAAATAACCATTTCGGTTCAGTAGAGTTTTTATTTCTTTTCATTTTTAGAACAGTCAGGAATAATTCATGCCTTCCATCATAAAGGTAGACGCTGATTAGACGCCAGTACCCCTAGCTTACTCAGCAGAATGTATCATTCTATTTCAGGTATAGATATCACCTTTTTGCGTAAGGGTACATGTTTACCAGACGTAGGTATCTGTAGATACTCAGTGAGACTAACCTTTGTTAATTTTCTGAACAGAGTTAGCTAAGAAGCATCATGACTTTGGGTCCATTGTCTTTGACAAGGATCCTAGTTTCTCAGCGCATTTAGCCATTGCTCTGCCATTTACATTACAGAAATAACATTTAGATACAGCTACCCATAAGGTTTTGAAAGAGAAGACTTCTTTAAAGGCAATACAAATTTCATGTATTTCAACCAAAAAGGTCATGATTTCAAAATTTTAGATTACAGAAGGTTTTTCAAGGTATAACATGAAACAGTTGGTTAAAGTTTATTAAAAAAGAACTGATTTAGATATTTTCATGGCATTTAAGAGGCAAGCTTAAAATACATTAAATTCAAACCAATTTGATCTTTTCAGAACATTAATAGTTCCATATAATGGAAGATTCCTAGTACAGATGTTTTTAGGATTTATGAATGAGGTACGCATATTGAAATCTTCCTGAATTTTAGATTGAAGAGAAGAGAGATTCAGATTGAAGAAGGAACAACTCAATTCATGGAGGTGAGCAAACAATTCAGACTAGGACAAGAGCTCCCCCTAAGAGTATGCATGGCTATTGCTCTTTTTGGTATTTGTAATATGAATGCTATGCAATAAACAAAGTGTATGCGAATGCATTGAACCATCACATGTGACATGAAGACCATTCAGGAGAGGTTTAAACTAACGAAATATGTGTGAAGCACAGAAATTATCTAGACAGACTCCCCTTATCTATATGCCAAATGAAACATATGCACGAGGCACAACCAATGCAATAATCAAACGCAGAAATAAACATTTAAGCATGAAGGTTCTAACTAACAGATCAGGAATGGTATTTAGCTATCTAAAAGGAATTCAAATTACCAAACCTGTAGAGAGAAAAATTATTGGGTTTTACCATACTCGGGTGTCTTGGCTTATTGAACTCCCCCCTTTTGTTTCCAAGGCACTCTTGTAAAACAAAAATCTTATTTTGGAGTTTTAGGTACCCAAGAATTCTTGGGTCCCGAAATGATAGTGCCACTATCTATGGAGCCTTTCAGAAGTCTTTGGGCTTTCAGATCATCATATTTCATAAGATGACAATTATCCATAGAATGTCCAAACCGACCACAGTAATGGCAAGATGAAATAGATTTTAAACTCTTTTCATGCACATTGGTATTAACATGGAATCTAAGCGCATGTTCATGAAAGTTTCTGTATTTATCATGGAGGATATTTCTTTTATTGCCCCCAAACACATTCTCATTCACGGGAAATCTGGGATATTTAAAGTTCACATTTCTTCCCTAGACATACCAACAGTCCTTGACTGTATGGCCAAACTTCCCACAATTAAAACAAGACGAGTAGTTTCTCTTTTTAATGACAGACCAGCATTCACTAGCCAGATGGCCTGAGTTCCAACAATTGAAGCACTTAGAAGATTTTCTTTTGAAAGCAAATTCATCTCTACCGAAGGCATTCTGATTTGCAGGGAACTTGACATGTTTAGAGTGAACTTTTCCCTGGGCATTCCAGCAATGGTCAGAAATGTGGCCCATCTTGCCACAATGAAAACATTGAATTTTCTTTTTTTGAAATCCATGATTCTCGAGATGAGTTTTCTTAGTATGCATTTTACTGGCATTCAGATCATCTAATTCCATTAATTCACATTCATGCATTTGATGACCAGCCTTGTAACAGTAATGACATGCCATGGTTTTCTTACGTGCATATGTGTATGTGGGTGATTTATGAACAACATGCACAGGGGTGGCAGAGTCATTTTTGTTCTTTTCTTTTTGTTTTTCAGTTGTCTTCGTGGATTTTTGTTCTGAAAACTGGAAGACAGATGAGCTCGGAGAGTTGTGAGGAGCAGAACTAGAGACAAAAGATGTTTGAGGTTTGTTTTTATAGTTCTTTTTATCTGCAGGGTTATAGCCCAACCCTTCCTTCTGAAAATTAACCTTTGTTCCAAGAATGTTGTTCAGATTGTCCTTACCTTTGACAAATTTTGATAGAGAATTTTTTAAATCTTGAATCTCGGAATTTAAGGCAACAAAATTAATCTCATATCTGGACAGGTCAGTTTCACAGGAAATTACTTGTTGATGTAAGGCATCGTTCAGACTTTTGAGTTTTTCAATTTCCTGTTTTAATTTTATTTCATTGTCAGCGTCGACTTCTTTTATGACATTGTTGTAGCCCTGCCCTTCCTTCCTGGCATTAGCCTTGACTCCTAGCAGCTTGTCAAGATTCTCTTACTCATCAACAAATTTAGATAGGGACTCGTTAAGATCATCAACTTCTTGTCGAAGGGATGTAATAGTAAGTTCATATTCAGCTATTTTCTCTTCACAGGAAGTGACATTTCCACTCAACATTTGGTTGATGATTTTTAGGCTCTCAATTTCTTGTTCAGCATCCACCAACCTATCAGAATTGTTCATGCTCACGCACTTACCTTTTTCAATTGTCAGTAGTCTATGTGACAGCGTGGTGTTTAGATGTTTCAGCTTGTTAATTTCCTCTTTCAGTTTACTATTTTGCTCCTGGAGTTCATCATCAAACACCAACTCACATAAGGAAGTCTGACATTCATTGAACACTTCTTGTTGATTTTCTGATTGAAATTTGTCAAGGTTTTTCTGAAGCTCTAAGTTTGTAGCTTTAGCATCCTCCAGCTCTTCGGAGATCAGTCTATTTTCACTTTCTAGACTCATTGTCCTATGTTCAGATTCCTGAACCTGGTTTTTGAGTTTCTTATCTTCAGATTTTAGATAATCAAGCTCAGAGCTAAGAACATCAAGATCTGTCAGTTCTCTTCTAAGAACACCATTTTTTGTTTTTAGTGTTTCATAGTCCTCTATTAAGGATTCAGCTTTTTCAAATTTTTTAAGTTTCCTTTTTAGAGTTTTATTCTGGTTTCTCAGCATTTCAAAATACTCTAACAGCTTAGCATATGCATCTTCCCAGTCTTCTAAAGTAAAAGAAGAGAAAGGATTGTTTACCTCTTCTTCATCCTTGCCTTCATTTTGATCTTCGCTTTGATCAATGTCATCTGTCACCAGACACTTATTTTTACTATTCCAATGAATTACTGTCATTTCACCCAAGACCTCCTTAGCGGACCTGCAATCACGGATATGTGGAAATTTGTCAGTATTTATGGCGTTTCTCAAAATACTTAGAACTCTAATATTCTCAGCATTTTTCATCGTATGTTTATCTGTCCATTTGGACACATCTTTAGGTAGTTTGTGTGGTCCTTTGGAAATAAGGTTCCAGAGGTTGGGATTCACTACATTTATAGACGTGCACACATTGCCTAGCCAGGTAGGGAAATCAGACCCATTAAACACACAAGGATGAGCCATAGGTGAATCGAAAGCAATTGACCAAGAATGATAAATGACCAATCGAAGAAGCACCGAGAGTCACAGGACCTACTGCAGATCGTTGGATCTGTAGAGCCAGTAACCCTCTCTGATACCAATTGTAGATACGGTGGCGCAGGGAAATGGATCCAAAGGGGGGTGAATGGATCTTTCAACAAATACTCCCAAATAGAAATGATTGCGGAATAAAACCTTTGCCTACACTCAATTAAGTCGAATGAGAGCACAGACCTCTCTTCCTCAGGAAATTAAATGTGCTGGAGATAGATATCTCAAGGAATCGTGCAGACTCAACTCACAAATTCGCTCACGAGACGAGAAGCACTAGGAAGCATAAGTTTCTATTAAGCAATCATTCGAACACTTAACATCAATACTAAATTCAAAGTGAAATCACATAGGAAGGCTTCTATCAGAGAATGCTCAAACAACCAGTGTAGGGAAAGGGTCAAGAGATAGGTACCAAGTCAGACGATCCCCAATGGCTTGAAAATATCATAGTCTGATGGCTGGAGCTGTCTAAAAGCTTTGAAGTGACAAACCACCATCTAGTAGCTCCCCTCAAGACTCTAAACTGGCATGTCTTATCCCCCCATCCGGTAGCCCCGTGCAAGCCTCATCTGGCAGCCCGTGCAAGCCTCATTCGGCAGCCCCGTGCAAGCCTCATCTGGCAGCCCGTGCAAGCCTCATCTGGCAGCCTCGTGCCAGCCCATCCACTTGCCCCGTGCAAGCGTCATCTGACATGCCCATGTAAGCCTCATCTAGCTGCCCCATGCAAGCTCATCTGGCAACCCCGTACAGGCCCATCCAGTAGCCCTTGCAAAGCCCTCAATTGATAGCCCCTTGCTCCCCATCCGGTAGCCCTTAAAGCCACACTATTCTTGCACCTAGCCGCCGGTTCACTCGTTTGTACCCTTGTAAAAGGGGTTGTTCTATAAGAGAGAAAGGGGGACCTTGGACCTAAAAAAAAAAGACCAGCACCTCCCAAAAAATCCACCCCATAGTAGGCCAACAAAGAAAAGAGAGAAGGCGAGCACGAGAGAACAAAGTTCGTCGAGGGAGAGAGTAAAAAGGTGTAATACCTTGGATTCTTATTGATTCTTTTCGGATCCTTTTCATAGAGTTTCGGATCGCTTTTATGGGTCTTGAGTTGAGTTTTATGATCCGCGTGGGTTTTTCTCTCGTACTACTTACGGAACCCCATGGTGAGTTTATTTCTCAGTTCATCGACTCGAGGACGCTACAGTTGCGATGTACTCGTTGAGAGGATCGTTTCGACTATTTTTGCGTATTTTTCTGAATTAGTCTATTTTTGGCTCAAAAATTGGATTTTTGAAAATTAGGAAAAATTTCTAATTTCTTTTCTTTTTATTCTCATTCCTCTCTCCTCCCTTCTCATTCGCCGCCGCGACCCTCTCTCTCTCCCGTTTTCTCTCTTATTTCACCCTCTGCTCCGACTGCAGACGGAGGAGGCACGGGCAGGCTGAGGAGATGCCGTGGGGGGTAGTCCGGAGCGCGATGGGGGCGAGGATCGAACCATTTCTGGCGCGATCCCAAACGGTGGATTCAGAGCCGACAGTTAAGCTCGCGACGTGGTTTTCGGCGTGGTCTAGTCACTCCGGTGTATGAAATCTTCGGTGGAGGTAGGGAGATGGAAGCCCTACTTCTATTCTGTGTTCCCTCGTGATTTCGTGTCGATCGATGCAAGTTTGAATGGATTTTGCTTCAGTTTGGGAAAAGTATGCTTCGGGAGGTGTGCGTCGGATTCGTCAAAAAATGGCTACAGTTTTCAGTAAAATTAGTGTCATTCGAACACCTGGCATGTCTGGATGCCATTCCCACTAGATTCGTTGCATTAGGCCGTGATTTGGGGCCGGTAGGAGGCCGGTTTCCCTTGTGTGTCATTTTGGGTCGATTCACGGGAATCGCCCATTTTTAGTGTTTTTGAGTGTGGTTTGGCCCCTTCCGGCTTGTGGAAGGTTGGCGAGGTGGTTATGAGTGTTTCCCCATCGTTCTGGCGATGATTGGGGCGTGGAAATAGGGTTTTCGTGCGGATTTTCCCAGTTTTTGCTCCGGATGTGAACACGCTCTTCGTGGGCACCGCGTTCTCAGTAGAACGCGCCACCACGATACACCGCATTCCATGAAGGAGATAAACAGTAGAGGCGGTTGGGAATGCGCTCTATGTAATAGGCGTGATCCCTTTAATCGTGCTAGGGGTTACGAGCGCGTTCATGAAGAAGGTGCTATGTGTTCTGAGCGCGATCATCCTTGGCGGTTCAGAATGCACTGCTCTTGGCAGGCGCGGCCCTATTTTATCGCGCCATGCATGTTGAGCGCGATCTGGTAGTTTCTGGCGTTGTCGTGCTTGGGCTGTATAGCGCATTAAGACCGTGCTATAGGGTTAGAGCGCATTAATGCATGTTGTTTTCCAGGTTTTATGTAAGTTGTCTCGGGCTCCGGTGGACTTAAGATGCGATGCCTTATTGGCTTTGGCTCAATGGATGCTTTTGTGCCCTACCCTGTGTGAGCCATATATGTGTGTCAAAGGATCTCGGAGGAATGACCTTATCCTGAGCAGTGCCTAGTGTTGGTTTGGTTTCCAGTTGATGTGGCTTTGACCCCTTGGTTAGCCCATTGTTCCGTGGATGTCTTGGTCATCCTATGAGGGTCGTGATCGTATTATAGGGTGTCTGAGAAGGCCATCATACCGAGTCATGTTTTGTGTTAATTCGAGAGTCATCATGGTTTCTGGTCAACTCAGTGCAACCCAGTGGTTGACACGTGACCTCGTGAGTGTCTCGGCTATTCTAGATAGACTAAGACATGATGTTGGATGCCTTGGGGTATTATTGTACCTCGATTTGTGTGTCCAGGTGTGCTGAGGGTCTTGGTGATTCCTCAGGTCTCCGTGAGTCATTTTATGTGGATGTGTCGTTTCCTCTGGCTTAGGATTAGACTGATTGGTGGCTTATCACCGTCGTTGCGCGACGATCTTGACTTCGAGTCATGAGACTCAAGGATCATTGTTTCAGTAGGTCTAGTTGTCCTATCCTCAGTCTGTTGGCAGTTTGGTACCCCGCCTTGGTGCTTCGTAGTACGTACGACAGTGCTTTCTCGGCATGTTTGTACTCCAGCACTCGTGTTTCCCTCTGTGTCTAGTGAGCCTCCACTAGTCGTAGCCTAATGACCTCGAGTGTCGGTCCACCTAGGAGTTTTGGTAAGAGCAGTTCTCGAGATACAGTTTTTAAGCTAGTTTCTGTGGGCCCCTACTTTACGGTAGCGTCCTGCTGGGGGGGGGGACTAGCTAGAGGCCTGGCTCTAGGTAAGTGTCGGTGTGTGCACACGTGGTCAGGGGCGTTTAGACGAACGCCGATGGGCGTGACCCTGACTAGTCACTCGTTACTGTAGTTCTTGTTCTGGTTCTGTGAGTATCTCAATCTCCGTCATTCTCGACGTCCGTAGCGAGATACCTGTGGCACAGTGTAAGACGTTAGTGGACGTATCTGGCTGTTCTTCTAGTGAGGAGGTGCTAGAGTCACGTTGTTGACACCCGTTTTATGCCGATAAGCTGAGTCGTTTCTCTTACTCCCATTATGATGAGGACATCACCTCCCATGCCCACGTTCACAGCTCGTCTCCTCGCCCCGGTTGCATCCGGCATGGTCTAGTCATTTAATTTTGAGTCCTATGTAATTTTTATTTGAGTCATTTGATGTATTTTCCCTTTTATTTGAGTCATGTTCCTAGGTCTTGTGTTCATTTCCCTAAGTTTGAGTGTCATTAGGTTGTCTAGTTAGCTATTGGGCCCAATTCATTAGGCTTGGCCCAAGGGCTCTCCCCTACCCCCTCAGTTATTTGTCATTGAGTCAATTGTCAGGGACTTTTGTAGAAATGTGGGTTTCCTATGTATAGGACCTCATTCCCCCCCATTTCAACTTAATGAATCAATGAATGAAAAACTTACCATTTTGAGAGTTTACACTTCTTATCTAGTGGAGAGATTTCATTTTTGGGGTGAGAAGCCCTAGGGGAGAGATTCCCCACCCTTCCCTCTCTTAATCTCTCTTTTCACTCCACTTTCTCTCTCCTCAACACCCAAATTCAAATTTTCTTCTCTCTCCTCCCTTCCCAACCATCTCCACTCCCCACCTACCCCATTTAAGTCTCTTCCCATTCCCCACAACCCTCATCAATACTCCACCCCTTCCCAAAACCCCCTCTACCAATCCTCTCCTCACCATCCAACCACCAACTACCCCTCCCACTTTCCCAAGCACCCTTCCCACTACCCCAAGCACCCCTTCCCTTCCCCAACACAACCCCCCCATTCCCAAGACAAAAAAATTAACCCCACCCTTAAACCTATTTTCGAATATCCTTTCCCTCTCTCCATTCCAACCAAATTCACCGCCCCCACTACCACCATCTATTGGACCCTCTTCCAGACCTTATTCTCCACCTCCCACACCTTAGAACACCCCCTCCAAGACCCTCTTACAACCAGGGGTCACTCCCACACTCATCTACCCCCTTCCCCTTCTTCTTTCTTGGTCATTGGAAGCTACTTCGAAGTTGTAGTTTGTTGTCCAGAGATTACAGATGAACCAGCAACTTGTAGTGGCCACCACGACTTCCTCCAGACGAGTTTGAAGGCACAAGAGGCATCCACAGAAGCGTCTCCCTATCTTCTACACAACAGAAGTGGTTTCGTCTTCATCCGAGCTGTGTGCTGCCCGGGAGCTCCGTTCTTCCACAATGGCGCAGAGCTGCCCCTGCTGTGTACCAGAACCGGCGTAGAAGCTTCACCACGACAAACCTTGGAAGAATCAGTCCCAGAACTCTTCTACAAAGCTCTTCTTCCTCCTGTCTAGTTTCAGAATCATGAAGCAGAGTTCCGTTCGGCATCCTGTGGCAGGAGTTATCCTTTTTCTCCCTCAGCTACGCGGCCCTGCTGCCCACAGTCTGCTGCGACCAGTCGCCATTTTTCTGCGTCCTCTGATCTTCTCCGACATCGGTTGGCTTCCCATCAGTTTTGCTACGAAGAGGACTCGTCCACGATTCCAACTACTCTGACGGTGCTCGATTCTGAGTTCGGGAGCTGTCGGGACATCTTCTGCAACTAGCGGTTGGAAACCAGGGGCTAGCTCTGTAGAGATCCTAATCCGGAGAGAAAGCTTCACCATGACAAACCCCGAGGAATCAGGCCACAAGCTCTTCTACAAAGTTCTTCCCCTTCCTGTCTACTTTCAGAATCAAGAAGCGGAACTCCGTTCGGCATCCGGAAGCAGAAGTTACGAATTTTCTTCCTCAGGTGTGCGACTCTACTTCCCACAGTCTGCACCGACCCCCACTCACTGTTCTAGGTCCCCTGATCTTCTCCGACATCTTTCGACTTCCCCGTCAGTTTTGTTGCAAAGAAGACTCGTCCACGGTTCCAGCGGCTTAGGCGGCACCTGATTCAGAGTTCGAGAGCGGCCGAGGCAACCTCTTCTTCCTGCTGTTAGTAACCAGTTGCTGTCAGTCCGAGAATCAGCATCCCTGTTCGAGCTCCTGCCCAGGCCAGGAGCGACCCCAGAAGAATTCGGAAAAATTCAAAGGCACTCCAGTTCTAGTAACAAAGATTTTCCCACTGGTCTTACCCTCGGAAAAATTGTTGATCACGTTCTGCAGCCATAGTACCGACTGTCTGTCCATAATTGCCGAGAGAAGGCAGATTCAGCATATTCACTTCATCATCATTTTAGCCCAAGTTTTCCCCACCCCGCTTGGCCGGCTGAAGACCCCTCCCTACGTGGAGGTAGTTTTGATTGTAACTATCATCTTCCCTTCCCCACGATCCCCCCCTTGCATGGGGTGTAGTGTTGTAATAGCTTAAATAGGTCAAGCTACCCCGGCACGGCGTGTGGGGAACCCACGCTTCCCCGCTCGCCCTCGTCTCCGAGCGGGACCGGTTTCTTCAAACCGGTCAAGTAAGTGCTCCAAACTTTGCTCTAATTTGTGCTTGTTCTTTCAATATTAGTTCATAAACTCCGCTGGCCGTGAATGAGAGCTCGATCCTTAAGCTCTTGTGCTATAAGTGATCACCGTGGGAAAAGAGAGAAACCGGTGCCTTTGGCACTTGGTCGGCCCCATTGTCTTGGGCTTCCACATCCATTGGGAATCAAGTTTTGGCCTTGCTGGCCCTCTACCAACAAGGGCCCAACCCCTCAACCTCACCTTGGCATTGCCAAGTTACCCCGGGCTTGGGTGAGCGACGAGAGAGCGGCGGCCCAAATTGGCCCGTTTAGATTACGAATGTGCTTGCTTGCTTAAGTCCAAGGTCGTGTCACATCAATTGGTATCAGAGCAAGTTCTAGACTTATCTCTACTAAGTCTTGTCCTAGGGCCATTGCATGCATCACCTTTGTCCACTATCATGACTACCTCATACATGGCATATTCGCCACTCTTAGGCCCATTAGAAGCCTTTGTGTTTGATGGATCCCGCCCTAGCATATATCTAGAATGGGAGAAGTCCATAGACCAACACTTTAGGAGGTTTACCCTGTCAGGGCTTGTCCAAGTCAACTATGCCAAGAGTTTGCTTTGGCGCCAAGCTAGGAAAGAATGGGAGAACATTGTAGGTTTGAGAGAAGCCAAAGGGGAAGCACCCATTGAATCTTGGGATGAAATGAGGGCCGATCTTAGAAAGATCTATGCACCCCAACCCAAACCTCTTCAACCAACCGATCTTTCACCCCCGAACCCAACTCCCACCCATGAACTTCCCCGACCAAGCCCAACCCAAGTCCACCCATGTTCACCACCCCGAGAGTACCATGCACTGACCATTATCACTCCACCCACCATAGACTATCCTACCCCATTATCCTTGGAAGTTGTGGCCTACACTCCTACCCAAGTGGAGATGGATGCCAATCCGAATTCACCTCCCACCATAGAGAACATCCTAGACCCCCCACTTCCACCCACCTCTCCTAGTTCGGGTCCTCATGAGCCGCACACCCTAACCATGAATGAGTCCATACTCCAATGGCTTAAGCAAGGCCCCACCATTCCTAGCTCACCACCTTACCTCTCACCCTTGGCATATCAAGTCCAAATTATGCCCACCCGGTCTTCCCATGTCACACTTCAAACCTCCTACTTTGTGGAAGGCTTAGGGGATCTAGTGGACTGTTTACAATGGCAAGTCTACCTGACCAATATGCTAGCCATAGGACCATTGGAGTCTAGCCCCATCTACTCTAGTGGACCCTTCCTAGCTTACCCCGCCACCGGTTCCATCACCTCCATCTACACTAGTGGCCATTATACGAGTGAAATCCTCCTCTTTCTCCCCAAGGATGAGAAACCAATCTTGGCCCACTTCCCACCCATCAAGATTCCAATTGCTTTAATTGGCCAACCCACTAGAGACCTTGGCCCAATTATCTTGGAGGAGGATGACTCACCGTTTGGGTACCTTGAAGACATAGAGTGCCACCCTCTAGGAAGACCTTTCCACTACCCCTTTGATCCCTTCCTATGGGAACCTAGACCCCTATGTGACCCAACCACCTTATCCACCACCCACCTTTCCCTAACCCAATCCACCATGTTTGACCCAATCCACCCCATCCTAGACCCGGGTTACACCTTGGGAGCCATGACCTTGGGTCACATATCCCTAGGTAATAAGGTTGTGCTCCACCCCATGATGACCACCTTCTTAGATCCATTCGATCCTTTCCAATGGGAGTTCAAAGGTTGTCCCACACCTATACACATGGAAGTCACCCTTGGGAAAAATATGCATGTGTCTAGGCTTACCACACAACTTGGCATGAACACTATGTTGGGTCCATTCATTCATATCACCCACATGTCAAGTAAAAAGTATGAGTGGTCCATGTTCGGATGTAATGGTCCACCTTCATTCATCATGGGTCTTAAGCATGTCAAAGGCATCTACGGATGTCCGGGTCCCCCGATATTTATCACCACTTTGCATGATAGGGCCACCTACGGGTGCCCCGGCCCACCTAGGCTGACCAAAGTCTACACTATATCATTACATGATAGGTCTACTTTTGGTTGCCCAGGTCCACCCATCACCCCTAGAATGTCTGCATTCGCAACATTGCATAAAGAGATCCGCAAGCACATTAGCAAGAAGAATGTGACTTATAAAAGGCGAGCCGACTCTCATCGACGTCACCAAGAATTCCATGAGGGTGACTTTGTGATGGTAAGGACGGAGAGGCTCTCCCCGGGAGCCATCTCCAAATTGAGGTCACGTGGGGCTGGTCCCTTCCAGGTCCTGAGGCGCAATGGTGCAAATGCCTATGAGTTAGATCTCCCCGAGGAATATGGGGTAAGTCCCACATTCAGTGTCGCCGACCTAGTGCCATACAAGGG
The DNA here is from genome assembly GCA_022559845.1 of Amorphophallus konjac. NCBI lineage: Eukaryota > Viridiplantae > Streptophyta > Magnoliopsida > Alismatales > Araceae > Amorphophallus > Amorphophallus konjac. Next base: position 73,995 of record JAHNEJ010003369.1, on the reverse strand, counting down.
ACCCACGGTGGTACCTAGTGAGGATATTGAGCCTATTCCCTCCGTTGAGAGAGCACCCATTCGTGAGGAGAGTCCACCAGCCAAGAGAGCCCAGCGTGAGCGCATTGAACGAATATTGGATGAACAGGTCACTACCACCAGGAGCAAGGTATACGAGCGCTATCTCGGCAGGTGGATGGATCGGTCTCGTTCGGAAGACTTGAGGGTAGTACCACTTCTACACCCTCCAAGGAGGTAAGGATACTTACTCGACGGAGTCGAGTTCTTCACACCCCGGGAGTATGATGGGGATATCACCTCCCATGCCCACGTTCACAGCTCGTCTCCTCGCCCCGGTTGCATCCGACATGGTCTAGTCATTTAATTTTGAGTCCTATGTAATTTTTATTTGAGTCATTTGATGTATTTTCCCTTTTATTTGAGTCATGTTCCTAGGTCTTGTGTTCATTTCCCTAAGTTTGAGTGTCATTAGGTTGTCTAGTTAGCTATTGGGCCCAATTCATTAGGCTTGGCCCAAGGGCTCTCCCCTACCCCCTCGGTTATTTGTCATTGAGTCAATTGTCAGGGACTTTTGTAGAAATGTGGGTTTCCTATATATAGGACCCCATTCCCCCCCATTTCAACTTAATGAATCAATGAATGAAAAACTTGCCATTTTGAGAGTTTACACTTCTTATCTAGTGGAGAGATTCTATTTTTGGGGTGAGAAGCCCTAGGGGAGTGATTCCCCACCCTTCCCTCTCTTAATCTCTCTTTTTCACTCCACTTTCTCTCTCCTCAACACCCAAATTCGAATTTTCTTCTCTCTCCTCCCTTCCCAACCACCTCCACTCCCCACCTAACCCATTTAAGCCTCTTCCCATTCCCCACAACCCTCATCAATACTCCACCCCTTCCCAAGACCCCCTCTACCAATCCTCTCCTCACCATCCAACCCCCAACTACCCCTCCCACTTTCCCAAGAACCCTTCCCACTACCCCAAGCACCCCTTCCCTTCCCCAACACAACCCCCACATTCCCAAGATAAAAAAATTAACCCCACCCTTAAACCTATTTTCGAATATCCTTTCCCTCTCTCCATTCCAACCAAATTCGAAGCCCCTACTACCACCATCTGTTGGACCCTCTTCCAGAACTTATTCTCCACCTCCCACACCTCAGAACACCCTCTCCAAGACCCCCTTACAACCAGGGGTCACTCCCACACTCATCTACCCCCTTCCGCTTCTTCTTTCTTGGTCATTGGAAGCTACTTCGAAGTTGCAGTTTACTGTCCAGAGGTTGCATATGAACCAGCAACTTGCAGTGGCCACCACGACTTCCTTCGGATGAGTTTGAAGGCACAAGAGGCATCCACAGAAGCGTCTCCCTATCTTCTACACAACAGAAGTGGTTTCATCTTCATCCGAGCTGTGTGCTGCCCGGGATCTCCGTTCTTCCACAACGGCGCAGAGCTGCCCCTGCTATGTACCAGAACCGGCGTAGAAGCTTCACCACGACAAACCTTGGAAGAATCAGTCCCAGAACTCTTCTACAAAGTTCTTCTTCCTCCTGTCTACTTTCAGAATCATGAAGCGGAGTTCCGTTCGGCATCCTGTGGCAGGAGTTATCTTTTTTCTCCCTCAGCTACGCGGCCCTGCTGCCCACAGTCTGCTTCGACCAGTCGCCATTGTTCTGCGTCCCCTGATCTTCTCCGATATCAGTTGGCTTCCCCGTTAGTTTTTCTGCGAAGAGGACTCGTCCATGATTCCAACGACTCTAACGGTGCTCGATTCTGAGTTCGGGAGCTATCAAGGCATCTTCTGCAACCAGCGGTTGGAAACTAGGGGCTATCTCTGCAGAGATCCTAATCCGGAGAGAAAACTTCACCACAACAAACCCCGAGGAATCAGGCCACGAGCTCTTGTGCAAAGTTCTTCCCCTTCCTGTCTACTTTCAGAATCAAGAAGCGGAACTCCGTTCGGCATCCGGAAGCAGAAGTTATGAATTTTCATCCTCAGGCGTGCGACTCTGCTTCCCACAGTCTGCACCGACCCCCACTCACTATTCTGGATCCCTGGATCTTCTCCGGCATTTTTCGGATTCCCCATCAGTTCTGTTGCAAAGAATACTCGTCCACGGTTCCAGCGGCTCTAGCGACACCTGATTCAGAGTTCGAGAGCGGCCGAGGCAACCTCTTCTTCCTGCTATTAGTAACCAGTTTCTGTCAGTCTGAGAATCAGCATCCCTGTTCGAGCTCCTGCCCAGGCCAGCAGCGACCCAAGAAGAATTCGGAAAAATTCAGAGGCACTCCAGTTCCAGTAACAAAGATTTTCCCACTGGTCTTGCCCTCGGCAAAATTCTTGATCACGTTCTGCAGCCACAGTACCGACTGTCTGTCCATAATTGCCGAGAGAAGGCAGATTCAGCATATTCACTTCATCATCGTTTTAGCCCCAGTTTTCCCCACCCCGCTTGGCCGACTGAAGGCCCCTCCCTGCGTGGAGGTAGTTTTGATTGTAACTATCATCTTCCCTTCCCCACAATCCCCCCCTTGCATGGGGTGTAGTGTTGTAATAGCTTAAATAGGTCAAGCTACCCCGGCGCGGCGTGTGGGGAACCCACGCTTCCCCGCTCGCCCTCGTCTCCGAGCGGGACCGGTTTCTTCAAACTGGTCGAGTAAGTGCTCTAAACTTTGCTCTAATTTGTGCTTGTTCTTTCAATATTAGTTCATAAACTCCGCTGGCCGTGAATGAGAGCTCGATCCTTAAGCTCTTGTGCTATAAGTGATCACCGTGGGAAAAGAGAGAAACCGGTGCCTTTGGCACTTGGTCGGCACCATTGTCTTGGGCTTCCACATCCATTGGGAATCAAGTCTTGGCCTTTCTGGCCCTCTACCAGCAAGGGCCCAACCCCTCAACCTCACCTTGGCATTGCCAAGTTATCCCGGGCTTGGGTGAGCGACGAGAGAGCGGCGGCCCAAATTGGCCCATTTAGATTGCGAATGTGCTTGCTTGCTTAAGTCCAAGGTCGTGTCACATCACATTAGTTGATGCCCTAAGTTGTCCATCATTCATTGGGCTATTTTTTGTGGCACGTCCTGGGCCCATTTTATGGGTAGCATCCCTCCTTGGTAAAGTCCGTATCAATTCAGGGCTTATTAGACCTTGGCTTTGATTAATTGAACGTGTTTTATGAAAGTCAAGTATCCAAGAGCATGAATGGTCCAACATCAGCCGTTTAGGACTGGGGCGGTTGACCCCAGACCGTTCATACATTTTGGCTAATTTCTGAGGATTTTCTGAATATTCACCGACAGGCTTTTGTGCGGCCCTATCAGGCCCGTTCAAACCAATGGACGGGCGAATTCCAACCGCCTATATCTCAGAGTCCTACGCGTGCCAATTTTCTCAGATAATTATCCAATTATTTGAATTATCACCGACAGGGTTAGAACGGTCTCTGGTTGGCCGCTCTACATTTGAACGGTCTTATGAGAACCGTGCATCTTTGAGGGTCCAACGGCGGACGTTTCGGTCAGTTCGAGCGATAATTGGGCTAATTTTTTGATTATTTAAATTTCCACCGATGGGGTTGGACGGTCCAAATTGAACCGCCCATGATTTTGAGCGGTCTATCGTAAGACCGTTCATTCTGTCGGTTGGTGATTTTTAAACCATTTTTATCCCTTTTATGCATGGTTTTATCCCCAACTTCTTTTGTCGATTTCTCCGTGGATAATCAACCATTTTTGAGGCCGTTTCGACTGGATGAAAGATAATGACATTATCTATGATTTATCTTTTATGATCCTGACCTGAAAATGGCTCTAAACCCTAGTATTCGGGGCTGGCTTTCTAGGCTCTATAAATAGACCCTAAAGGCCGGACTTGAAAAGGGGGGAGATTTTGGTCGACGGCGAAGCCCTGCCGCATTCTTGAGCGACCTAGCACCAAGGAGGGAGGCTTTCTACGTCCATACAAGCCTCCGGTTCAGGGAGTAGTTTGGTTTTGAGTCTTTTCGTTTATAGTTTTCATCACTTTCCCTTCATTGCATGCATCACTTTTTCTTTGCGTTCCCTTCTTCCTCATTACCATGCACACATCCACCCACATTTTTGTCACCCTAGGGGTTTAAAACCCCCCAGGTACCCTCCTTTCCATTCGTTAATGTTCATCTCTTATCATTTTGGCATTTACTACACTGTTTAGTTCTAATCTTGGTCTTTTCTGTGTGTTTCTTACGTTGTTTCGCAGGTCAGCAATCATCAGCACGAGGCCCATCCCCTCTGGCCGGCCGGAGAGGGTGGAGGTTGGACCCCTTGAAACTTACTGCGTGGTAGATCTATGCGGTTTCATTCTCGCCGTTCAACAGTACGTGCAGCTCAGTGAGGGCTGTTCTTCCTATTAGTGCGGTCAGCATAAAGCCGTTCATCTCTCAGCAGTAGTTCCTCTCGCACCTTCTGCAGCGCACTTAGGCGGTCTATCGTAAGACCGTACATCATAAGGCGGTTCTTCAGGAGCCGTTCATCTCTCCAGCGCTGCAACTTAGGTGAGTACTCCCCCTCTTTCCAAGGTACGTCGTGTCCATCACATACGGCACCTTGGTGGCGATCACGGTCTTTGGTTTTCTGTTCTCCTCTAAACATTGTTATTTGCTCATTGCATATTGTTCCATTCATGACGCATATTGATCTTTAGTAGGAGGAGAAAAATATATCTACACCCCTTTTGTGGCGATCACGGTGGGACGCCTAATGCCCATCGTGCTTTTGAGTTGCTGACCCCCCTTCGTTGTGCAAGCTTTCTTCTTGGAGTAACTTGCAGGTTGGATGCGTTTTCTGCCTCCTGGGACGTGAGCGGTTCTCCCAGAGCCGTCCATCTTCAGGAGCAGCTGATACTCAACCGTCCATCCCCTGCGACCAGAGCCAGTCCCGCTTCGGTTCCCTGTTTCGCACGGTGCCTGGTATACCGTTCATCAGTTTAAGCGGCTGGAATATAGCCGTCCATCTCTTCGGAAAAGGTACGCGTCACGGTGTTTCGATTGTAGGCACACGGTTGCTGGAGGATCGTTCAGGAGATTACGCGGCTGGTCACAGATCGCGCTTCTGGTATTTTCCTGTCACCGCGGCCTTGTATTTTCAGCATTTTGTGATCATTCTATTTTCTCCCTAGATTATACGGTCCAATACAGACCGTTTTACTTTCTGAGCGGTCGCATCAGGACCGTTCGTCTGCTGTCACAGTGCGCTTACGGTGTATTTTGATTGTCATATTCTATGCGATTTACTGCTCCTGGTGCTATTTATTGATTTCCCCCCCTGCTCTCTTATCATTGTTGCGTTATCATTCTCTTTGTTGTTCATGTGTATACTTGCTCATTGATTGATAGTTGCTAGGCTAGATTATGCATGCACTCCGGTGTGCATAGGAGCATCCATTTCTTCTCATAGTAGTTGCATTCCTACCGAGGTAGGGTTTCTTATCTCCATATTCCTTGGAGCCGACTAGGGACCTTACCGAGGACCTCCGTAAGCCCCCGTGAGCCGTGGATTCCCACAGGGACGCCGGGAAGGTTGTACCGCATCCACCCCCAGTCTAGGGTTTGCATCAGCGAGTGAGAGATCCTTGTAGAGTCACACAGTTCCTCATTACCTACCCCAGTTAGGCACCTAGTGGTTGAGAGAACTTATACTTTCATTAACTCACTAACGTTCGAAGAGGAAATCATAAGCAATTGATGAGCATTATTTAATAACTTGATTACATAATTGGGTGATTCTACTCTCATCTCTTCCTTCCATTGCGTGCTTGTTATTTGCTTTGTAGGTTTGGTCGGTTAGTTTTGTTGGTCCTAGTCCTAGGTGTCTTGGTGTATGTGGGATTGTCTCTTTCCCTCACGATCACCTCCTAGGGTTGGTTCTTATTTCCATTCATACTCCAACCCCTTGTTTGATTCATCATCTTCCATGTCGTCGTACGACTTCTCTCAGTCCCACGAGGACTCCCTTCCTCGTGGCCTTCTTGAGGACCCACCCAGGGTCACCCACCTGCAGGGAGGAGAGGAGACTGCTCCTCCACTTCCGACCATTCTTGGCGAGGGTCCCCAACCCTCTCTTTCAAATCTGTCCAATCAGAATTCAGCCAATCTAATCCTCAATATGATGGCCCAGCTGGACCCTACCCAGCTCCATCTCATCCGGCAGGCTTTGCAAGGGGCCGATGCACCGACCTCAATTCCTTCTCAAGGCACGACTACCGCTGCCATCACGTCTCCCGCTGTTGGGACCACCTCTGTGGCTCCTATCGACCTTACTCCTGTCCGCCCTCAGACCCTTCGCTATTCCAATATGGAAATGGGCCAGGCTTCCACCTCGGCCCATCAGCAGCTCGATAAGGGAAAGTCTCCAATCCCCTCTGTTCCTTACCTTGATTCATATGCCACAATTTCTCCATCGCCGCAGGCCCTCGTAGCCCCGGCGGACTTCGTTAGGTTGCAATCAGGGGCCGCCCAGCTGGCTCATGCGGATATGGGCCCTTCCTCGGCCCACTATCTGTCTTACGGGCCTCCCCCTCAATCAGCTTATCCTTTGGCCACCTACCCCGGTATTACTCCTCCTGCTCCTTCTCCTCCTTCCTGGGAACGGGAGATTCTTGATAAATGGGCTGCTACGCAGCAACAAATTGACCTTCTCCACAAACGGGTTGGCCCGCAATCTCTTGCTGATGTTCCTATTCCTAACTTCAGGGACATTCGTTTTCCTTCTCAGTCTGAGCTCCCCGTGTACCACAAATATGACGGGAATGGCAACCCGTTCATTCATGTCTGAGAGTTCTTATATGAGTCAGCACAGTTCCAGCAAGACGATCGTCTGATGGCTTATTTATTTCGCCGATCGTTGGAAGGGGTCGCCCTGGAGTGGTTCTATACTTTGCCCATGGAGGAGGCCGAGAGTTTCAAGACTGTTAAAGAAAGGTTTATTCAAAGATTTCAAGATCGGGTCGGACCCGAGTATTCTTTTACTGACTTAGTAGCTGAGAAGATGAAGCCGGAGGAAGACTTTGCAACCTATGCAGACCGATGGAGGCAGATGGCCTCGCGTATGCTCGGGTAGATCCCGGAAGATAAGAAAGTGAAGTTGCTGATCTCCAATGCCACGGAAACATTCAGGAATATCTTGGCAATGAATGGCATTTCCAATATGCACCAGTTATACAGCAGGGCTCGGTTTATCCAAACCTAGTTCAAGGACTCCCCCATCCATTCTTTATTTGAGGCCCAGAAACCCAAAGCCGCCAGAAAATCTCAGGGGCCCGTCACTGAGGGAGTACAGATTAATGAGCAGGTCCAGGCTGTTCAGTTCCCCCACCAGGCCGCTCCACCCCGCTTCCCCCAGCCTTCACGCAACCCCCAGTTTGCCACTCCACAAGATCCCCAGCCCGCCTTCCAAGTCCCGCAATATCCGCAACAAGCACCTCCGCCACCCCAACAGCCTCAGCGGCCGCCACAATACAACAATGTTCCGCCACCCGCCGCCTATGGATCTGCTCGACCGAGTCCAAAGAGGGCCCATTACCCTCCTCTTCCTGAAACTTTGCTCGATATTTTCTCTGCCTTAATGTATACTGGTGATCTTTAGTTGCCTCCTGAGCATCCAAATTGGAATCCGACAGCCGATCAGTCTCGATACTGCATATTCCATCGGCAACCCGGGCACACGATAGAACGGTGCTATTAGTTCAGAGACCTGGTGTATGACTTGCATGAGGGCTAGAGGATTGATTCGGCCTAGATGCACCAGCTGATTGAGGATATCAAGCAAAGACAGAGACAGGCCAGGCCGCAGCAGGCGGCGCCCCAACAGCAGCAGCAGCAGCTGCAACCCCAGCAGCAACAGCAACCCCAGCAGTAGCAACAAGACCTCGGGATCCATCAGAATCCCATGCCAGTACATCAACCCGCTCCTCAGCAACAACAACAACAACCACCGGCACCGGCTCCAGCACAAGTGAATATCATCCAGCACCCACCCCCCAGCGCTGGGTGGACTTTTGATGATGAAACCCCCGCACACCATTTGGCCTTCCACCACAATCATTTCCCCGCGCCTGCTATTCCCGCCATCCTTAAGCCCGCCATTCTGACCACTACACCACTCATTGCTCCCTCCACATCACCCATTAGACCCGTCACATTCCCCTCCGCTCCACCAGTCCTTTCGCCACCATCCACTGTACCCTCCGTCATTACCTCCCCGCTTAACCCTTCACCCATTTCCCCTCCACCAGGGCCCATTAAACCCACTTCCGCCATCCTCACCCCCATTTCTACTCCTTTCATCTACCCCATAGGGCCAAGCGAGGGTCCATCTCAGGCCGTGCCGACATCACAGTGCGCCCTTCGGAGCGGGCATCCCTTTCAGAGAATGTTTCCTCCTTCCGGTGCGTCGGCACCTAACCTCCAAATTCCTTCCGCCACAGTTGAGACAGAAGAGGTAGACCCCGTGCCGGGCACAAAATATGATTTATTACAGCATTTGGACCGGATGTCGGCCAAAATCTCAGTCTTGGAATTGATCAAGAGGTCACCACTACACCAGGATGCCTTAAAGACTTTCCTGCAGAAGGTCATGGTGAGCGAGGACGTGGCAGTGGATAGTTTGCCGTCGGTTTTGGCAACAATCACCAAGGGACCGTCCATTTCATTTTCTGAATCAGAACTAGCACCCCCGGAGGCACGGCAGGTGCCATTATGCATTACCATTTCTCTGAACAAAATGGCCGTAGAATCTGCACTTGTGGACACAAGAGCGTCAATAAATGTGTGCCCATTAAGTACCCTCCGCGCCTGCAACATCTCAGAAGACATGCTTAAGCCAACACCGACCACAATAGCGGCCTATGATAATTCCAGACGTGCTTGTCACGGGGTCGTGACTGTACAGGCCGAGCTAGGGCCCTTGGTTATGGATGTGGAATTTTATGTGCTAGACATAGACCCGATGTTCAAAGCTATTCTGGGTCGTCCATGGCTGAACAGTTTAAATGCCGTCCCCTCAACCGCCCACCAATGTTTGAAGTTCCCCTTCCAAGGGCGGGTGGTCAAGGTAAAGAGCATCTCTACAGTCCAGAATGTTGATGCGATAGCAGCCAAGATTCTGCCTACATTGTGGCCAAGTAATAGGCCAGTTCTGTCAGTAATGGACTTGAATTACCCATGGGCATATGCGTCATGCAAGCCCACCACGGCACCAGTCAATGTTAAAGTCAAGTCCAAAATGAGAGATTCCAAAGGGTGGCACATGATTCTAAAATTAGGCTACCGTCCGGGTCTGGGTCTCGGCGCACAGTTACAGGGCCGGACCAACCCCGTTCCCAAAGGAAGGAAGATGGGCCGCCGAGGCCTCGGCTACCGTCAATCCTCAATGTCAGTACTTGGAGACTCTGGGCCATTAACATGGGACTACCGGCAACATTTTGTAAAAGGGCCGTTACAGCTGGGTACCTTGAAGGAATCGCCGTCCAGTCTCAAAGAAAAGGCATATGAGGCCTGTGTTGTTGCTGATCCGCCACCACCACCGCAAGGGCTGGTTGGTGACCTAGAAGATTTATCTAGTTGTTTTGAGAAGTTGTTTCAGGAAAGAGAAGGCGAGCCGAAGAAGAAGGAGACGCAGCTAGTGAAGCGGCCTCCGATGCCATTGGTCCGCCAAGGGCCACGGGAAGTGGGTAGCTCTGTCATTACTTGTTCTATGTCCCCATCTCGTCTCGCCTCTTGGTTTCAACAGTTGGGGTTTGTTCCCCGTTCTCCTCCGATCCTGGTTGAACCGTGCTTCACGGAGAGACCTGAAATTTTATTCGTTCCCTGTGCGTGCGGACACTGCCCGCCTATTGATCTATCAACACTATTTACTCCTCCTCCCCCCGGAGCTCAGCTCCATGAAATGTTGTTTTCCTCTTCCGATCCTTTCTTTGACTGCATATTTCCGGAATTGTTCCCTATGTAGTTACCTCCTCCTCCGTCTTCTTCCTCCTCCTGCTGCATGATCACCTCCGGCCTCCAAAAAAAAACATCAATTTCAAAACGGAGGTCTCAATGGAAGATTACGCTATGTTCTACTCAGGTTCCTAGGGGCACGAGACCCCTGTTTCTCTTCCAGTAGACTTCCTTTCTCCTAGGGTAGATGTACAGTGTGCAGAGTCTTCTAGGTTAGTCGAGTCAGTGGGAGTAGAGTCTAGCTCGAGTCTAGTCGACCCATCCGCGTCTGCGGCGCACCCCGTGACGCGTCATCTCAAAACCATTCTCGATAGGTTTCTGCGAGATCTGGCTGAAAGATGCCACGCCCTTCTGAAGTGCCCTGAATTTGTAGAAGCCGCGATCGTCTTGGAAGATGATGAAGAATTGGAGGGGGTATGGAGAAATGATGAACTAGGGGTATATGAAATCGTGAACGAGAAGGACCCAGCTGATGATGAGGAAAGTGAGGTGGGTGACACTGCTGATTTATACGCACAAGGCTTAAAGAAGTTTGACGAACCTTCCTCGGCAGTGGATGAACCGACTAAGGAGATTAATCTCGGAACAGAAGAGGATCCCAGGCCCATACTTATTTCTGCTAACCTCCCTCCTCAGGTCGAAGAGGAGCTTATCAAGGTTTTGAGGGAGTACAGCAACTCTTTTGCTGGTCCTATGAGGACATGCCAGGTCTTGACCCCGCACTGGTTGAACATCGATTGATCCTAAGACCAGGGGCAACACCCGTTAAGCAAAAAGCGAGAAGGTTTCACCCGCAGATGGCCTTGAGGATTAAGGAAGAGGTTGATAAATTGCACAAGGCCAGGTTCATTAGAGTTGTGCTATATCCACAATGGGTGGCAAACATAGTCCCAGTAATGAAGAAGGATGGTAAAATTCAGATTTGCATTGATTTTAGGGACTTGAATAAGGCATGCCCGAAAGACGATTTTCCACTTCCTCACATCGATGTCTTAGTTGACAATACAGCTGGATATGAAGCCCTCTCTTTCATGAATGGTTATTCTGGATATAACCAAATCCTTCTAGCTCCAGAAGATCAGGAGAAGACCTCGTTCACTACGCCTTGGGGCACATACTGCTATGTTGTCATGCCCTTTGGATTGAAAAATGCATGTGCCACTTATCAAAGGGCGATGATGGCTATCTTCCACGATATGATGCACGTCTATTTAGAAGCTTACGTGGATGATATTTTGGTCAAATCGAGATCTCAAGAAGAACACCCCGCCATTCTAGCCAAAGTGTTGCAAAGGGCTAGGGAATATAAGTTAAAAATGAATCTGAAGAAATGTGTATTTGGAGTTGCGTCAGGGAAATTGCTTGGGTTCATAGTTAGTAAACAGGGGATTCAGATCGACCCAAACAAAGCAAAGGCCATCATGGAAATGCCACCGCCAAAGAACATTACTGAACTTCGAGGTTTGATTGGGCGTTTGCAATTTATTAGGAGATTCATATCTCAACACTCGCAAAGATGCCGCCCATTTTATGAACTGTTAAAGGCAGGCACAAAATTTAAATGGAATGAACAATGCCAAAAGGCCTATGAGGAGCTTAAGGTTTACCTTTCTAATCCCCCGGTTCTACAACCACCCGTCTCTGGGAAACCCCTGATACTGTACATTTCTGTGATTGAGGACTCCCTAGGAGCTGTCTTAGCACAGGTAGATGACGAAGGAAGGGAAAGGGCAGCATACTACCTCTCGAGGTTATTTAATCCTACTGAATCTAAGTATACTGCCATGGAGAAGACCTGTGTGGCGCTAGTATGGGTAGCTCAGAAGCTTAAACACTATTTCCTCGCCCACGAGGTTAGGCTGATCTCTAGAATGGACCCCATTCGTTACCTCTTGGAAAAGCCTGTCGTTTCTGGCCGACTAGCTCGCTGGCAGAGCTTTCTTTCCCAGTTTGACATCACCTTCATCATTCAGAAAGCAATCAAGGGATATGCTATTGCTGGGCACCTCGCTCATTCTCCTATCCCTCGTACTGATTCAATCCAGGACGAGTTCCCTGATGAACACTTGGTAGTAATTACTCATCTTCCTTTCTGGTCTCTTCATTTCGATGGTGCTCTCAATTCCCAAGGCAGCGGAGTTGGCGCCGTTCTTCTTACTCCCGAGGGAGTAACCATCCCTTTTCCTTATCAACTCTCATTCCCTGCCACTAATAATATAGCCGAGTATGAGGCTCTCCTTGCCGGTCTGAAGCACGCCTACCTCATGGGCGCGCGGTACCTTAACATCATAGGAGACTCTCAATTGGTGTTGCGTCAAGTTCTGTCAACTTACCGCACCCGTGACCCTAAGCTTAAGCCCTATCAAGATCTGGTTACGCTCTTGGCTAGGCAGTTCCGAAAACTTATCTATATTCATACTCCTCGTTCTCAGAACATCTTGGCTGACGCACTTGCGTCACTCGCTTCTTCCCTCGCGTTCCCCCTTAGTCGTGCCACTGAGACCATTGTGGTCCGGCGGTTAGATGTTCCTTCCCCGTAGGATCCCTGGTTCGACAACCTTAGAAAGTCTGTAGAGAAGAAGATAGAAAGGGAGGAGGTGAGAGAAGTATCATTGACTGAGCTTGAGGAAATCATCGAAGAAGAAGAATTGCCATGGTTCTATGAAATTGAGCAATATTACAGGGATGGCATATTTCCGGAGGCTGCGAATGCTGAACAGAGAAAGGCCATTAGAAGAGTCGCTGCAAGATATACGATTGTTGCCGGTGAGTTATATAGGCGGGCTCTGAACGGAGTTCTAATGAGGTGTCTAGATGACGAAGAGGCTTGGAAAGTAGTAGAAGCAGCTCACTCCAGCGAATGTGGAGGGCATGTGAATGGACAGGCGTTGGCAAAGAAGATTCTTAGGCAGGGCTATTACTGGCCGACCCTAAAAGAAGATTGCTCCACCTATATCTGTAGGTGTCTCCAGTGCCAGCTCCATGCTGAAAAAATCCATTCTCCTGCTTCTTCTCTTCATCCTCTTTATGCTCCTTGGCCATTCTCCATGTGGGCCTTTGATATCATCGGACCCCTCGGTGACCCGAATTCCGTAGTCAAGCAGAAATCCTTCATTTTGACGGCTACGGAGTACTTCACCAAATGGGTGAAAGCTGAAGCTTATGCAGAGATCAAATCCACCACAGTATGCCGCTTTATTATGAAGAACATCATCTCACGGTTTGGAGTGCCAGGCAACATCGTCACTGACAACGACCCTCAATTCGTATCACAAGAACTCCGGGACCTTTGTAAGAAATTCAATATAGCTTTGCATCATTCATCACCATACTACCCTCAAGGTAATGGCCAAGCTGAGGCCACAAATAAAACCCTTCTCAAAATTATCAAGAAAACATGCGAATCGCATAAATTTGCTGATTGGGCCGACAAATTGATAGAAGCTCTATGGGCCTATCGCACCTCCGTCTACGCCCCTACAGGGCAGACTCCTTTTGCTCTCACTTATGGGATGGAGGCGGTACTCCCGTATGAGATTTTGATCCCTTCCCTAAGAGTGCAACTGGACAAAGAACTTAATCTCGACGAACGTCGAGAGGTGTTGCTAGTCCAACTGGAACTCTTGGACGAGAAGAGGCTTAATGCGGCTAACCATGTTTTGGTTTATCGAAACCGTGTCTCGCGGTATTTTCAAAAGAAGGTCATTGAAAGAAAATTTCAAGTGGGTAATATGGTTTTGAAATGCAAATTCATCAGATCAGCAGGTCCCAGGTCTAAACTACAACCCAACTGGGAAGGGCCATTCGTAATCAAGGAAGCTTATCCGGGTAACGCTTATCGCCTAATCAACGCGGGGGGTGAAGAATTGCCAAACCCGTGGAATGGGCTGTATTTAAAATGTTTCTATCCATAGAGTCAAAACCAGCAACGGCTCGATGGCGGGGTGCACCCCACCTGACCGCGAAAGGAGGACCCTCGTCCAGCATCTCACACACTACACGGCCGCCCATGGTTCGATTTCCTGCTTTTCTGCCCGACACCATTTCTCCTTCGGCCATGCCTGGGGAAAGTGGAGGTCCTTGTATTTCCTCTCTCTCGGTTGAAAATAGGGGCAAGTGGTGAATAAGGGGGCGAGAACTGACCTGGACCCCCGTCTAAAGGAGGTCTCAAATAGGGGCAGCCCGTTAAGACCTTATTCCGCAAAGAAAAGAAAAAAAAAAGAAAAGCAAAAAAAGGGGGAAAGAAGAGGGGCAAAATCAAAAAGTCAAGGCTGAGAGCACAAAACTCGAAGCTCTCAAAATCCCCAAATAATACAACTAGGCATGGCAAGAGTGGCAGTACAGTTTCCCCGCGGGACATCATGAGCCCGGTCGTATGCGTGCCTAGAGCGGATGTAGGTTCGATAACGGACACAAAGCCCCGGCGCAACAAACCGGATTCTGTGAAAAGGGGAGTGTCTCGGGAAGAACTCAAGCCCTAAAACCTCTACACCTACCACCAGCTTCACTACTCAATCTTTTTCAATTTTCCAAGGAACGAATCCCACCCCGGGTATGGCCTCGGCAGAAACACCGTTGAGCAAAGTTGACCCCGGCCACGGGCGGCCCCCTTTTTCGCACGTGCTGGGTCCGGGAAGTCCATAGCAAGATGAGAGGGTCCCTGTTATTTAAGCTTGAGCTGGTTCCAAAACTCCAAAAAAAAATCAAATATTCCAAAACTCCAAAAAAATCAAATATTCCAAAAAAATCAAATATTTCAAAAACCCAAAAAAATCAAATATTTCAAAAACCCAAAAAAATCAAATATTTCAAAACTCCAAAAAAATTAAAATATTTCAAAACACAAAAAAATCAGATATTTTCAAAACTCAAAGAAATCAAATATTTCAAAACCTCCAAAAAAGATTTCGGTTTCTCATATGCATCACATGCATTGCACTTTGTCATTGTGTCTTTTTTGCCTATGTTGATAAGGCTTGCCCCCTTGACCAAAATCAAGGATTGGTCACTTTCTAAACTTGCTGCGGGCAAGGGGTTAAGCCTAAAATAGATTTAACCTGTTTTTCTTTATTCATTTTGTGTAAGCACAGGGGCGAACAGAAGATCGAAGATACAGTCAAGCCATGGACACACGCAATCACATCAGAGAATATCCAAACTAAAAAAAAAAAAAACATCTCAATCATCAATCTTATTCATTCTCCTATCAAACTCTAAACATCCATATCCATATCATCATGAAAAGATAAAACAATCACTCTGGCCCCCGCTGGGCATTCCCGCGGGGACGTATCCCTCTCAGCTCCCTAAGGTAAGCCTGCCGTGTCTCTGGAACCTCCTCAACCTCTGCTGGTAGGGTGCGCACCCTGCTCACCTCCCACATAATCAGCGCGCTCCTGACCGCCTGCTCGTCCTCCTCTGTCCCGATCCTCCTCGCCTGTAGCACAGGAAGGTGGGGTAGCGTCGGTAGCACGGTCTGGGGTAGTCCAACCTGTAGGTAGCACCTGTGTGGGCTGTACATCGCCAATGCAGTATCGCTCACGAGCCTCAAGTCCAAGCCCGCTCTCCGATGTAGCCTGATGGTAGTGTCGTGGAGGAAGTCCGGGCGCATCTCAAATCTATCCAGGGGCAGTCTGTGGAGGTACGGGCGCCACTCGTCCCTGGTCTTCATCTCGGCCATCCTGCACTCAACCTGTGGGGAGAACCTGAAGGCGCCTCCTATGAAGTAAAGGGGATGGCTCCCGAAGATCCTGCTGACAGAAGTAATATCCTCTCTCTGGGTGAACTTCATCCTAACTCCCATCCAGCACTCCAATAGAATCATATAGCCAAAGAGAGGACCTCCTAGGGCCGCAGAGCTGAGACCCTCATACAAGTAGGCTAAGATGGCCTGGGAGATGGAAAGCCCCTGCCACAAGCCGCTGATGGTGCTAAGTAAGGGAATCTCTAAGACATGGTCAGCCGAAGGAAAGAGGATGGCCCCGCACAGGTAGATAGATGCAGCTTTGGCTATGGCCTCGATCCACCCACATTTATTCTTGCAATGCTCTACCACCCACTGACTAAGAGGAAGGCAAGGGCTGCCGCTCCCCAAGCGTAGTCGCCCACGTGCTCCAGCTCCTGGAGGAAGGGAAGGAACCGGCAGCTCATCACATCCGCTCGCGTGGAGAAGAGGAGTCACCCGAACATCAGCATCAGAAACCGCCTCAGCACTCGGTCAGCCTCCACTCCTGGTCCTGCATCAACTCTCGACCGTGCCAACCCTATCAGCGGCTCCAGGTGCTCCTCCGGCTGCTTGCCAACCGCAACGCCCGCTTGTCGTAAACCCAGGCTGTCCTAGAGAGCAGCCCGGGGTAGGAGGGTCGACTGCCTCTCGGGGCGCCGCAGCTGTAAGCCCAGCAACTCCCGAGCCAACCCCCGGTAGTCGGGAAAGGTAGTCTTGCTAACCGGTGACCCGTGCACGCGTAGGCCCGTGAGCCTGATCACGTCCTCTAGCGTGGGGACCATGTGCCCCCATGGGAAAAGGAACATCTGACTCACTAGGTCCCAGCGGTCATGCAAGGCATAGAGCAGAGCTGCGTCGAAGCGACACACCTCAATACTCAGGAAGGAGGCGAACCCCATGGCAGTCAATCGCTCCCTCTGGAAGTCCGGTAGTGCCAAGTACACTGCGCGGACCTGCAGCCACGAGGTGCGGGTCCTACGCTTCCCCGGCATTCATTTCATTCGTTTTAGATGCCTTTTAGTAATTTAGTTTTGCATTTTGTGTCATTCAAATAAGATCCCCAAGAATTCAACTCTCAGCTTGAAGAACGGTCTTCTTTTCACTGTTCTTATCTTGGACGGGCCATCATGCGCCGTCCGTATTTTCATCTTCCTAGGGTAGAACGGCTACTCCTGGGCCATATGAATGGTGGACGGTCCTATGGGGACCGTTTAGTTTGGCATTGCATGGGTGTTTGGACGGACCTATATGGCCCGTTTGTTGATTGTACGGTGATCCCCTCACCGTCCTGGTTTGGTTTGGTTCGTTTGCTGAATGATGTTGAACGGCCGTTGCTAGGCCATATGTGTTTGGGCGGTCCTATGTGGACCGCTTGTTTTGGTCTGTGCGGTTTCTGTTGAACCGTTCACCATCGTCTTCCCCGACGACGGTGGACATTCCCCATGCCGGCGGGAAGGCCGCCATGGCCTCCCTAACCGGCCCCTAGGTATATAAAACCCCCCTAAACCTCCCTAAACTAGCATGCATGGCTCGAAATAAAGGAAAAATGGAAATGGGGAGGGTTTTTTAGTTTTTTTTGACCTACCTCGGAGTCCCGTGGTTTTTTGGCCGGTTTCTCCGGCGGTGCTTCTTCTCCGGTGTCCTCGTCTGCGGCGGGGACCTCCTCCATGGCCACGATCGCGCCGGCTTCTCCCTCAGCCGTAGGCGGCAGTGTGACCCTCTCCGGCGGCCGTTCTTCGGTGTGTGCCGCGGCGGCAGTCGTCGACGGCGGCGGCGTGGTTGTCTCTTCCCCGGCCATCCCGGAGCGTCTCGCTTGGTGCTTCTGGAGCATGGAGAGGGTGAAAGGGAATGAAAGGGAGAATGAGAGGTAGAGAGAGGGGTTGAGAAGGGTAGAATGGCCCGGGGTTGGCCTTCATTCCCTCCACCGTCGGTTACGGTGGAGGGAGACGAAGGGTTTTTTTTCGAAGTTACAGACGTTGTGCGGTCTAGCGATAGACCGTCCGTGGATTTGTGCGGTTCTCCACCGACCGTTTATACTCAACGGTAAGCTTCTTAAGTCGGTTCAAATTCCCTGATATATGCGGCTAACCCATAACCGTTCTACTTGGAGCGGTTTGTTTTTAACCGTGCATTCTTTAATGTTGGTTGCACTTCAATTGATGGATTTTGATATTTTTGTAAAGCTTGCTAACAATTTCACGTATAGCAATCCAAGCTTTCACGTGCCGTTTCGCATGCACAGGTAAGTCAGGAATGGCCTTCTATCCCTATATCCTTTACTGCATTACTATATGGTATTATGTCGTATTATCTCGAGAACCAATTGGTTATCTATGTGTTCCAGGATCTGATGTTCCCCTTCACCAAAAACGATGATGATCCAAGTTCACGTATTTAATCTTTGGATAGGCCGTTAGGTTGGGATGTCACGGGGAGGACGGTTCTATCCCGCACGCTGTGGTTGCGGATGGTATCTTGACTCTGATATTCCCAGCTTAGCAATATTATTCTCGAGTATTTTATATTTTAATCTTTCTTCACATTTGTTTTTACGATTTCTTTTATTTTAGCCCAGCATGCATCATACGCATCTTTTGAGCTTTCATGCCCCATGGTTTGCTTGAAGAATGTCCCATTAGTGATGGTCAGCTGTATGTTCGAATGCTTGAGTACGAAGGACTAATTCCATTCTGAATTGGAAGGTTTTCTTTGGTCGATTCGTTTGGTTTGGTTGATTGAAGGGTCCCCGTCTGGAGCTTTAGCCTATTTGCTTTTGTGGCCCCCTCATTGGACCGCGGGATTGTGACCCCCATGAGGTTGGCCTTGTCGATTTGTTTCATTTTTTAGTTTAGTTCCTCCAGATTGGCGTCACTTTTGGTCTAATCGTTCCTTACATTCGGTTCAGAGTTTTCCGAAAGATTCTCAACACTTGTTGGTAGAAACGGGTGTCATTTTACCATAACGCCCGCTTTTCTGGTCCACTCCGCTGCATTTCTGCTCCAGCTCCATGTTCCATGTCACCTCCGCTTCACCTCCGCTCGCTCCCCTGCAAAGAGGACGTTAAGGAGGGGCATATGTTGACACCCGTTTTATGCCGATAAGCTGAGTCGTTTCTCTTACTCCCATTAGTTGATGCCCTAAGTTGTCAATCATTCATTGGGCCATTTTTTGTGGCACATCCTGGGCCCATTTTATGGGTAGCATCCCTCCTTGGTAAAGTCCGTATCAATTCAGGGCTTATTAGACCATGGCTTTGATTAATTGAACGTGTTTTATGAAAGTCAAGTATCCAAGAGCATGAACGGTCCAACATCAGCCGTTCAGGACTGGGGCGGTTGACCCCAGACCATTCATACATTTTGGCTAATTTCTGAGGATTTTCTGAATATTCACCGACAGGCTTTTGTGCGGCCCTATCAGGCCCGTTCAAACCAATGGACGGGCGAATTCCAACCGCCTATATCTCAGAGTCCTACGCGTGCCAATTTTCTCAGATAATTATCCAATTATTTGAATTATCACCGACAGGGTTAGAACGGTCTCTGGTTGGCTGCTCTACATTTGAACGGTCTTATGAGAACCGTGCATCTTTGAGGGTCCAACGGTGGACGTTTCGGTCAGTTCGAGCGATAATTGGGCTAATTTTCTGATTATTTGAATTTCCACCGACGGGGTTGGACGGTCCAAATTGAACCGCCCATGATTTTGAGCGGTCTATCGTAAGACCGTTCATCCTGTCGGTTGGTGATTTTTAAACAGTTTTTATCCCTTTTATGCATGGTTTTGTCCCCAACTACTTTTGTCGATTTATCCGTGGATAATCAACCATTTTTGAGGCCGTTTCGACTGGATGAAACATAATGACATTATCTATGATTTATCTTTTATAATCCCGACCTGAAAATGGCTCTAAACCCTAGTATTCGGGGCTGGCTTTCTAGGCTCTATAAATAGACCCTAAAGGCCGAACTTGAAAAGGGGGGAGATTTTGGTCGACGGTGAAGCCCTGCCGCATTCTTGAGCGACCTAGCACCAAGGAGGGAGGCTTTCTGCGTCCATACAAGCCTCCGGTTCAGGGAGTAGTTTGATTTTGAGTCTTTTCGTTTATAGTTTTCATCACTTTCCCTTCATTGCATGCATCACTTCTTCTTTGCGTTCCCTTCTTCCTCATTACCATGCACACATCCACCCACGTTTTTGTCACCCTAGGGGTTTAAAACCCCCCAGGTACCATCCTTTCCATTCGTTAATGTTCATCTCTTATCATTTTGGCATTTACTACACTGTTTAGTTCTAATCTAGGTCTTTTCTGTGTGTTTCTTACGTTGTTTCGCACGTCAGCAATCATCAGCACGAGGCCCATCCCCTCAGGCCGGCCAGAGAGGGTGGAGGTTGGACCCCTTGAAACTTACTGCGTGGTAGATCTATGCGGTTTCATTCTCGCCGTTCAACAGTACGTGCGGCTCAGTGAGGGCCATTCTTCCTGTTAGTGCGGTCAGCATAAAGCCGTTCATCTCTCAGCAGTAGTTCCTCCCGCACCTTCTGCAGCGCACTTAGGCGGTCTATCGTAAGACCGTACATCATAAGGCGGTTCTTAAGGAGCCGTTCATCTCTCCAGTGCTGTAACTTAGGCGAGTACTCCCCCTCTTTCCAAGGTACGTCGTGTCCATCACGTACGGCACCTTGGTGGCGATCACGGTCTTTGGTTTTCTGTTCTCCTCTAAACGTTGTTATTTGCTCATCGCATATTGTTCCATTCATGACGCATATTGATCTTTAGTAGGAGGAGAAAAATATATCTACACACGTGACACGTGACTCTCGCGTTTCTCACACTTCGTGTCGTGACCTTCCCGGGTTAGTCTTTTCTTGGCTATAGCCAAGGTCAGTGTTGTGTCACGTACACAATGCTCTAGTCATGTGCGTATGTGTCTGTTGTCTGTCTAGATCTTTTCTAGGGCCTTTGCCTGGTTTCGTGGGCTTTAGCCTTTGGGCTAATGATTGGCTGACTGATCGATAACTCCTAACTTTATGAGATCAGGGTTCGCCCTTCTGTCGCTGTTTGGAGTAGTTTAGGGAGCCATGCTTTGCTCGGCAGCCGTGTTCTCGTTCATTACGGCTTGGTTTTTCCCTTTTCTTTTAGCTGTTTCTACTCCTGCCTTTACTGCTTTCTTTTACAGCTTTCTAGTTATAGTTTAGCTTTTCCTGCTTTACTACTCCTGCCGTTTTAGCTATTGTTCTGTGTTACTGCATATTTTTCAGTGGGGATCCGCATGACCCCTACTGAGCCAGTGACATGAGGCTCACCCCTGCTTTTCAGGTGTGGTCGTCTCTACTTCCTTTGCGGTTCCTAGTGTGGCGTACTCGTAGTTGCCAGCGGTACCTGCGTCGGGCTTCCCCCGACCTCAATGTACGACTTTCTTTCTATTGGACTATACTTGTCTTTCCTTTGGACTGGACTCTGGTATAATTGTTAATGTTAACTGTTAATTAAAAAGTAATTTTATTTCAGCTGCTTTAGCAAACCTGATTAATGAAATTTAATTACTTACTGTTATATCTGCGACTTCAATGTACTACACAACAGTCCTTTTATCCCTTCGGCGCTTTACAGCTCTTGGGAGGCTTCACGGGTTCCAAGTGGTATCGGGTCTACTCGGTAGTCCTATCGGGTATATCCGGTATCCGGAGTCCGAGTCGTCACAGGTGGTATCAGAGCAGTTGTTGTGTGAAGTACATGGGAATTTGAGATATACAGTATCCAAAGTCCTGAAAGTCCAGTACAGTCTTTCGCTGGCTTAGGTTTCGCGATTCTTTATCGCTTTGTTTCCATGTGTTATCTTGTGCGTGCTGTGTCAGCACTGTACGAGATGGTTTTGCTCTCGTCAGGATGCGATGGGATGCTCTTTTTTGTTGTGGTGTTTGTCTTGATCATGCTGTACTTGGCAGAGTTCGTCGATAGGCTTGAATCTGTAGTACATTGTTCGAGATTTTTCCGTGATTTGTTCAGGTGGCTGGTGACTTTTCGAGTTGGTGTGATGGCCGTACACGTTCTTACGTTGTTTTGGTCATCCCAGCTTAAGTCTGTGCAGCTCCTGAGGTGTTTTGCTTCTATTGAAGTGTTTGCTTTGTTGCCTCGACTGAGAAGATGCTCAAGCGAACCTAGGATTTTCCTTCTTGGTGAGCTACTGTTAGTGAGCTTGATGCTTCTCATCCCGTTTGGTGGAGTTTTTTCGAGGTAAGCCTTGGAAGTGCTGTCTTAGTGAGACCTTTGTCCTGTGTCTACTTAAGTGTGGATAGTATTTCTTCTGAGCCTGATCTGCTCTTTATTCTACGGTTGCTTGGCTTTGGACCTAATCTTTGTGTTAAGAGACGTTGTACACAGTGTTTGTCATGCCGTGTCTGACGGATGACATGTTGTGAAGGCTCATTTAGTCTTTCAGGATGTGATGGTAAGCTGAGATTAGCCATTCTTTGTGCTTTGTGCTGAAGCTGGTACTCTTCTTGATGTGCACTTTGTTGCATCCCTACGGTTTTTATGATGTCTCACACTATAAATCAATTTGTTTTTATATCTAGATCAATTTGTTCTTTTATGACGCATTTATTTGTTTCTAAGCATGGAGGGGGTATGTGCTAATAGCATCATTTAGGTCCGTGCATTACATATTATTCGCTCTTTTGCTTAATGCATATTGAGTCAGTGCTAGTTCTGCATCTTTCACATAAAGTACTTGCCTCGGTGCAAGTCCTTGGTCATGCACATGTTTTGCTATTCATATGTTGTCCTTGTGCATTTCTCTAGGTCGTGAGCATTAAGGTCCGTGCATATTCTGTCTCTGCATCTCACCTCTTGAGGTCGCTGAAATTTTTTGAATCGGTGCAATTCTTGACCAGAATGCATTGGTCAGGCTGGTCGTTCCTTCATCTCAGTGCAAATACATCTCGGTGCAAGCCTTGTCTTGTACTTCCTCTTGCCATCTTGGTGCAGCTCCTGCCTGGACTGTATATCCCGTCTCGGTGCATGCCTTGCTTAAAACAAATTCATGTTCGGTGCATAGTCAGGCCTATACACCTCTCTGTAGCAACGAAGTCAGTGCAGTTCATGTTTCATGTCTTATTAGACTCGGTTCAAGTCTTGTAGACAGCTAACATAAATTTGTGCATCTTCTGATTCATTCCAGGTCGGTGCTTGTCATGCGCGTCTTAGCCGATGCTTACTCTTTTGATTCAGTGCGGTTTCTGGCTCATTACTCTATACACCAATACGAATTGTGCTAAATGTATGACAAATATTCATTTCTTCTCTGACAATTTATCTGTCATTCACTAGAAATATGGCACGTGATCCGAGGTAGATAGACGTCCAAAACATTCTCTGTAATACCCCAGAATTTTTATAAATTATTTTAGGAATATTTAATTATTTTCTAAAATTTATAAAGGCCTAAATAAATTAATAAATAGAATATTGGATCAATAAGTCATTATAAGGCCCAATTAGGTTAAATAATTAACCTAGTCTATTTAAAGATAATCCAAAAGGTTAATGGACCAAGCCTATCAAGTTTGGCCCATATTCTAGAAGAGTAATTAGCTTATTCACGTATTTTAAGGATAAATACTATTTATATAAGATAATTATGTGGATAAACGAATAAAAGAGTTTTATGAAATTGAAACTCTATACACGTTGAATGTAACGGTCTATCGGGCGACCGCCATAGCCCTGTAATGCACCAGGCTGGATGCGTTACACTCTTTTAGTTCTGTGAAAGGAAGAACGAGCAAAAAGATTAGAACTTTGGGATCTTATCTACAAGAGATCGACTTGGGAGAGCTTATAACATTACTAAGGACTCTTAGGGATTAGGTTCTGAAAATTAAGGACTCTAGAATCGATCTAATCTTCAAAACCCTATAAATAGGACCTAGTTCTGAACTGAGCGACCCTTACTTTTGGCTCGTGAAGAATCAAGGTAAGGAGTCATAATTTCGGTAAGTTCTTACGACTTTTTGTTTATAATACATTAGACTAATAGCTCTCCAAATTTCGTGCTAGGAGATCAAGCAACCAAGGAGATAGAAGCTTCCAAAGTTGCTGATTCAACCTTAGCAACCCAGGAATCTGAACGCAAGTTCCCTGAAGATCTAGAGATTAGGACGTCTAAACGAGGTAATTAGAGTTCAATCCTTTAGAACTTTTTGTTCCCAATAGTTTCATCTTCTTACCCTCAAAATTTCACATCCTTAGGTCAAGAGGCTGAGGAAATAGAGCAGATTGAAGTTGCTGATTTATCACAAGAAGTACAAGGGACTAAGGGTAGCACCTAGCATCAAATTCGAAGTTTAAAGGTTTTAGAAGAGGTAGGTTATCTCATGATTGGCAAAAACAACTTGTTAGGAATAAAAGCCCTCTGGTTGTGCTTGATTTCATGCATTCTAGACTAAGAATTTCATGATCTAATAGTTCTATACATTCATGCATCTCTTAGCCCTAAATGGAAATTAAAAGATATTATCCTGTCTATTCACTAAACCCATGCATATAGTTGGCCTATACTTCGTTATCATGACTAGGACAGTGGTAGTATTTTGATTTCCAGGCATGTTATGTTTTCATAAACCTTTACTTAGTTTACTGCCAGCAGATTCTCTGACGCACCAACGTAAGACCGTCACATGAATGTAACGGCCTTACGATAGACCGTCACACCCTGTTGTGTTTTATTGTTCTATTGTCTCTGACGCACCCTAGCAGGAGCGTTACACCACTGTAACGGCCCCTCGATAAACCGTCACAAGCACTGTAACGCGCCTATCCTAGACCGTCAGACCCCTGTGTTCTGCCAGCCCAAGGCAGAATAATAACCAGTTAAGTTTACTTATAAATAAGCTTAGATAGCTAAGTTGGACCTGTTATCATGACTTCAAGTTTAGTTACTGATTCATAATCAAATTGTATGATTAATGTGTCTTAGGTTATTTTAAGTTATGTTAATTTCATGTGCCAAAATTCTATAGTTTTGTATTTAAATCATGATTTTCCAAATGTTGTATTGACGGAGTTTTCTCATGGTTTCACATCGTTACACGTTCTCTTTATCAATAGAGTCATTTCTTTAAGTATATGGCGCATATTCCGGTATGTTGTCCATTAGTTCACATTGCACTATAGGAACATTATTCTTGGACATGAGGACCTCTCTATTGGATATTCCTTCCAATGGACTAGGAAATCTCGTTTCAAGGCCTCCGTAATTCTCCGTGAGCCTGGGATTCCCACTAGGACGCCGAGTTGGTTGTACCATTAAAGCCATTGATTAGATTACACTATCGATGTTTTTGGTTATCAGTAATGTAACGGCTCTATGTTGGACCGTCAGGCACAAGTAACGGCCCAATATACGACCGTCACATTCAACTGAGTCCGATTTCTTGGTTCTGGATTCAGACTAATGTAACGGCCCAATACTGGAGCGTCACATCATGTAACGGCCCAGTACACGACCGTCACACTGCTTGAGTATTTTAACCCAAGGTGGACCAAGGGTTGATATTCCAAGGTTTCTAGATGGACTATTGATGATCTAGAACTTATCATATTGATCAAGAAACCTAAAATAATGAATGGAAAATAAAGAATGTACCGTTATGCTACCGATTTATTTCCATAAGCATAACCTTGCTTAAGTCATTCTTGATTTCTCATGATTCTTATTAAAGCATTCGTTCATTAAATTATTGTTATCATGAGCTTATTGAACTTATTACATTCTTGGCCATACTTTATTGTTACATGCGTGGAAAAAGCTTGATTTATACTTGAAGATGCGATCGAGCACTGATTGTGTTCAAGGGCTCTATGCTAGTCCCCTCGGCTGATTGTCGGAAACATACTATTATAAACCATGGGGTATGATGCTACTGGCGTCGCATTGCGCTGGGAGTACTTTCTCTATAAATAAGTGAAAATCCACGATATGGCATGACATGACATTCTTGTACATGACTTTCTTGCTTGATATTCCATAAAAATTCACGAAGTACTTGCTCATCAGCAAAAGATACTAGAGTGATGATTATGTGGCTTGCTAGTACATTCTCGATACATTCTTGTTCATGAAAGGCCAATATCATGTTCTTGTTACATTCTTGCTAGTTCGTACTTGCTCTCATTCTAACTTACTTGATCGTCTTGTTACTTTGGTTTAATCGCGTGATTGATCGCATTCGCATGATTTTTACCTTATTCTTTAGAGCTAAATTGTTAATTACTTTAATAGTGCCTTCATGTTGATGCGAAGATACCTACTGGGCAAGTGTGCTCATTACCTATTTCTAATCTTTTCAGGAGATGAAGTGATTCGAATTCGGATTCGGGTTATACAAGTAGCGGGTCCGAGAGCGAATGAAAGTATTGTCAAGATGAGAGTGAAGACTTAGGAAGGTCTATATTGTTTAGATTGAGTCTATGTAATTTTCCTATTTCTTGAGTCTGATAGATTGGAATAAGTTGAATTAGTGGTTGTATTTGAATACTTGATTATTATGAAATAAAGTTGGAGTTTGAGTAAATATTGTGCAATTGCATTTATGTGTGTGATTGTCTTGCGCTCTGATCATTCTTGCTTGCAAGAGGCTTACCATGCCGGCTGTCCGCGCTCCCCGAGTTAGTCTTCCGCTGTAATAAAGGCTCGGGGCGTGACAGTTAAGTTGGTATCAGAGCCTAAGTCTCAGGACTTAGGAAGAAGAGTCCTGTCATAGGAAAAGTCCAAGGTTTAAGGACCCCTACCTATGAACTAAGGAAGAAATTTTCATACCCATGTGAGAATTGGGTAGAGCCCGGGATAAGATAATTAATTAGCTTTAAGACTGATTTTTTTTCATTCCAATTTCATGAGAAATAACAAGTTGTTATTTTCTCTCAGGTACCTTATCTTACGAATGGCTCATCGTGTAGATTGGGATGGCATGCAACAAACAGTTGCCGGCCTTACTTAGGCATTGCAAACCATAGCGTAAGGTGGCGCAGGGGCAAGGGCCGGTGACCTACATCACAATTTCTGGAGTTTAAATCCTCCGCGATTCTATGATTCTTCTAATCCCGACGAGGTAGAAAATTGGATAGATGAAATGAATCATATATTTGATGTTATTCAATGCACCGATCCGGAGAAGGTGTGTCTCGCAACCTTTCAACTTAACAAAGATGCTCGCACATGGTGGAAGTCGGTTCCGGCACGTCCGGCCGATGCACCTCATACATGGGATGATTTTCTTACCCTATTCTGTGCCAAGTACTTTTCGGAGCACGTAAAGGAACGAAAGGCTATGGAGTTCACCACTCTTCAGCAAGGAATGATGACGGTTGCCGAATATGAACTGCAATTCTCAAGGCTAGCACCGTATGCATCACATCTAATCAGTACCGGTTTATTAAAGGCGAATCGGTTTATGGACGGGTTACGTCCCGGTTTCATCCAGCAGCTCGGGATCCAAAACATCCGTAATTATGCGGAGATGGTTTAGCGAGCGTATTTATGTGAAAGGACCTTAGAGAAGGTCAAAAAATTGAAAGGGAAAGGAGAAGAATCAAGCCGACGCTCAGATCAGTGTTATAAGAAAGAAAAGTTCAGCATCACGGAGCCTTATAAGAGCCGTGATAGTAAGAAGAGATCCAGGAATGGGAATGGTGGAAGTTCCCATAAGCAAAAGAAAGTCAAGGAGGAGAAGGAGCAGGTCGCCACGGCTTGCACATTTTGTGAAAAATTCGGCCATTCGGCTGAGGAGTGTTGGAAGCGCCTTGGCGCTTGTTTACGTTGTGGAAGCAGGGAGCATCGCATGCCGGAATGCCCCCTTATGAAGGACCAGTCATCTGGTAATGGACGCAGGAGGCAGGCTCGCCTCAATGCTGTTCTAGAAGAAGAGGAAGCGCCCAGGGATGATGGGCTTATGGAAGGTACTCTTCAAATCTGTTCTCATCCTGCATTTGTGCTATTTGATACTGGTGCCTCTCATTCTTTTATCTCCACTACTTTTGCTAAAATATTACCAATCGCATCAGTTCCCTTACCTTCAGATCTTGCTATTTCCACACCCTTAGGTTCTGGAACAAAGCTTACCGACTATTATCCTGATAGCGAAGTGATAGTAGAGGGTCACAATCTCCCCGCAAACTTAGTATGCCTTAACATGAAAGGTTATGATGCCATTTTAGGGGTAGATTGGCTTGTAGATCATGATGCTTATATCAATTGCCGAAATAGGATTATATCCTTTCGAAAGCCCGGTCTTCCGAGATTCTCTTTTCTTGGCATCAAGTACAAGAAGCATCCTACTATCATATCTTCTCTTCACGCTTGCAAACTTATCTCGCAAGGATGTGAAGCTTTTCTTGCTTCTGTCATTGTTGCCGAATCCAAGGAGATTATCTTAGCGGACATCCCTATTGTAAATGAGTTCCCAGACGTGTTTCCATCTGAATTACCCAGTTTACCACCCGAGAGGGAAGTGAACTTCACTATTGAACTCATTCCAGGAGCAGCACCTATTTCTATAGCCCCTTACAGGATGTCCCCCACAGAGCTTAAGGAATTGAAGAAGCAGTTGCAGGAACTTCTGGATAAGGGCTTCATCAGACCTAGCACATCCCCGTGGGGTGCGCCTGTCCTATTTGTCAAAAAGAAGGATGGTTCTCTCAGGCTATGCATCGATTACCGATGACTGAATCAGCTTACAATTAAAAACAAGTATCCATTACCGCGTATTGATGAGCTCTTCGATCAGCTTTCAGGAGTAGAATATTTCTCTAAGATAGACCTCAGATCAGGTTATCATCAGCTTAGAATTAAAGAAGAGGACATTTATAAATCGACTTTTCGAAGTCGTTATGGCCACTATGAATTCGTAGTGATGCCGTTTGGGTTAACTAATGCCCCAGCAGCATTCATGCAACTTATGAACAATGTCTTCCAGCCATATCTGGACCAGTTCATCGTCGTCTTCATTGATGATATCTTGATATATTCCAAGACAAAAGAGGAACATGAACAACATTTGAAAATAGCTTTACAAACACTTAGAGAACACAAGCTTTATGCCAAACTCAATAAGTGTGAATTCTGGCTCGAGGAAGTCTCATTCCTAGGCCACATTATTTCAAAAGAAGGTATTGCTGTGGATCCTTCTAAGGTAGAAGCTGTCAGAAATTGGAGCCGGCCAACGACTGTATCAGAAGTAAGAAGCTTTCTGGGTCTAGCTGGTTATTATAGAAGATTCATTAAGGACTTCTCGAAGATAGCAGTTCCTTTAACTAGACTCACAAGAAAAAGAAATCCTTTTGTCTGGTTAGAGGAATGTGAGAAGAGTTTCCAATCTCTTAAGAATCATCTTACCACAGCTCCTATTCTATCACTACCGATGGAAGGTGGTGGATTCGAAGTGTATACAGATGCGTCTGGCATTGGCTTAGGATGCGTTCTCATGCAGAATGGAAAAGTAATCTGTTATTCTTCAAGACAATTGAAACGTCACGAAGAAAACTATCCCGTACATGATTTGGAATTGGCAGCGGTTATTTTTGCCTTGAAAATTTGGCGTCATTATCTTTATGGAGAAAAGTTCACGGCCTACTCGGACCACAAAAGCTTGAAATATTTATTCTCTCAAAAGAAGCTTAACATGAGGCAGAGGAGGTGGTTAGAATATCTCAAGGACTTTGATTTTGCTATTCAATATCATCCTGGCAAGGCTAATGCTGTAGCAGATACACTCAGCAGAAAACCAATGGATATGCTATCAAGTCTTATGATAAGTGTAACTAACCTTGTTCTTCAATTTGCTCAGTTGAACTTAGATATTGACATAAAGGAAGAAGATTATTTCATAGCTAATATCCGAGCTCAACCTACATTGATAGAAAATCTGGTCAAGCTGCAAAATGATGATCCTATATTATTAGAAATTAAAGCCAATATTGAACAAAGGCCAGATTTTTCTATTTCCAATGACGAAAGATTGTTATTTAAGGGCCGAATATGTGTACCATATCATGAGGCTACGAAGAAACTAATCCTAGATGAAGCGCTTAAGTCCAAATACACAATTCATCCAGGAGGAACAAAGATGTATCAAGATCTCAAAAGAAATTTTTGGTGGCCCAATATGAAGAGAGAGATAGCTAATTTCGTGTCCCGTTGTCTCACCTGTCAACAAGTAAAAGCTGAATATTTTAGACTCAAAGGTAAATTACACCCCTTGAGTATTCCCGAATGGAAATGAGAGAGTATAGGGATGGACTTTATTATGGTTTACCTAAGACAAGAGGTGGACACGATGGAATATGAGTAATCATATACCGATTGACTAAATCCGCACACTTCATACCAATAAAGAGTCGATGGTCTGTGTATATTCTAGTAGCATTATACATAAAGAAGATTGTCAAACTACATGGTGTCCCAGTCACTATTATATCTGATAGAGATCCTCGATTCACATCACAATTCTGGAAGGGTCTACAACATTCACTAGGGATTAGATTGAATTTCAGCACAGCTTTTTATCCACAAACAGATGGTCAAACGGAAAGAACGAATCAGGTAGTAGAAGATATGCTCAGGACTTGTGCTATCGACTTTGGAGGTAGTTGGTATGATCACTTGCCTCTAGTAGAGTTTGCATATAACAATAGCTATCAGGCTAGCATACGAATGACACCTTTTGAAGCTTTATATGGAAAAAGCTGTCGATCACCAATATGTTGGAATGAAATAGGAGAAAAGTAATTTTTCGTCCCCAATCTCATCAGGGATTCTACAGAGAAGATCAAGCTCATTCAAGAAAGATTAAAAATGGCACAAGATAGGCAAAAGTCTTATGCTGACAATCGAAGACGTGACTTGGAGTTTCAGGTAGGAGATCATGTATATTTAAAGGTTTCTCCAGGTCGTGGTATTCAAAGATTTGGCATTAAAGGAAAGCTAACTCCAAGATTTATTGGCCCATTTAAAATTCTTGAACGGATTGGTGATGTGTCTTACAAATTGGCTTTACCTCCATAATTAGCAGGAGTTCATGACGTATTTCACGTCTCTATGCTGAAGAAGTATGTATATGATCCTGACCATATTATCACTTAAGACAATCTGGAGATTCAGAAGGATATGACGTTCGAACAAAAGCCAATAAAGATTCTGGAATCGGAAGTGCGTCAACTAAGAAATAAAGTTATTCCTATGGTCAAGATTCAATGGAAGAAAACATGGCCATATCAAGTAACTTGGGAAACCAAAGCAGCCATGCGAAAAAGATTTCTAGAATTATTTAACTGTAAGTGCACTCTCCGAAATCCATATATTAAATTTGGGGACCAAATTATCTTAAGTGGGCGAGGGTGTAAGACCCCTGAATTTTTATAAATTATTTTAGGAATATTTAATTATTTTTTGGAATTTATAAAGGCCTAAATAAATCAATAAATAGAATATTGGATCAATAAGTCATTATAAGGCCCAATTAGGTTAAATAATTAACCTAGCCTATTTAAAGATAATCCAGAAGGTTAATGGACCAAGCCCATCAAGTTTGGCCCATATTCTAGAAGGATAATTAGCTTATTCACGTATTTTAAGGATAAATACTATTTATATAAGATAATTTTGTGGATAAACGAATAAAAGAGTTTTATGAAATTGAAACTCTATACACGTTGAATGTAACGGTCAATCGGGCGACCGCCACAGCACTGTAACGCACCAGGCTGGATGCGTTACACTCTTTTATTTCCATGAAAGGAAGAACGAGCAAAAAGATTAGAACTTTGAGATCTTATCTACAAGAGATCGACTTGAGAGAGCTTATAACATTACTAAGGACTCTTAGGGATTAGGTTTTGGCAAATTAAGGACTCTAGAATCGATCTAATCTTCAAAACCCTATAAATAGGACCAAGTTCTGAAATGAGCGACCCTTACTTTTGGCTCGTGAAGAATCAAGGTAAGGAGTCATAATTTCGGGTAAGTTCCTTACGACTTTTTGTTTATAATACATTAGACTAATAGCTCTCCAAATTTTGTACTAGGAGATCAAGCAACCAAGGAGAGAAGCTTCCAAAGTTGTTGATTCAACCTTAGCAACCCAGGAATCTGAACCCAAGTTCCCTGAAGATCCAGAGATTAGGACGTCTAAACGAGGTAATTAGAGTTCAATCCTTTAGAACTTTTTGTTTCCAATAGTTTCATCTTCTTACCCTCAAAATTTCACATCCTTAGGTCAAGAGGCTGAGGAAATAGAGCAGATTGAAGTTGCTGATTTATCACAAGAAGTACAAGGGACTAAGGGTAGCACCTAGCATCAAATTCGAAGTTTAAAAGTTTTAGAAGAGGTAGGTTATCTCATGATTGGCAAAAATAACTCGTTAGGAAAAAAAGCCCTCTAGTTGTGCTTGATTTCTCGCATTCTAGACTAAGAATTTCATGATCTAATAGTTCTATACATTCATGCATCTCTTAGCCCTAAATGGAAATTTAAAAGATATTATCCTGTGTATTCACTAAACCCATGCATATAGTTGGCCTATACTTCGTTATCATGACTAGGACAGTGGTAGTATTTTGATATCCAGGCATGTTATATTTTCATAAACCTTTACTTAGTTTACTGCCAGCAGATTCTCTGACGCACCAACGTAAGATCGTCACATGAATGTAACGGCCTTACGATAGACCATCACACCCTGTTGTGTTTTATTATTCTATTGTCTCTGACGCACCCTAGCAGGAGCGTTACACCAATGTAACGGCCCCTCGATAAACCGTCACAAGCACTGTAACGCGCCTATCCTAGACCGTCAGACCCTTGTGTTCTGCCAGCCCAAGGCAGAATAATAACCAGTTAAGTTTACTTATAAATAAGCTTAGATAGCTAAGTTGGACCTGTTATTATGACTTCAAGTTTAGTTACTGATTCATAATCAAATTGTATGATTAATGTGTCTTAGGTTATTTTAAGTTATGTTAATTTCATGTGCCAAAATTCTATAGTTTTGTATTTAAATCATGATTTTTCAAATGTTGTATTGACGGAGTTTTCTCATGGTTTCACATCATTACACGTTTCCTTTATCAATAGTCATTTCTTTAAGTATATGGCGCATATTCCGGTATGTTGTCCATTGGTTCACATTGCACTATAGGAACATTATTCTTGGACATGAGGACCTCTCTATTGGATATTCCTTCCAATGGACTAAGAAATCTCGTTTTAAGGCCTCCGTAATTCTCCACGAGCCTGGGATTCTCACTAGGATGCCGAGTTGGTTGTGCCATTAAAGCCCATTGATTAGATTACACTATCCATGTTTTTGGTTATCAGTAATGTAACGGCTCTATGTTG
This sequence comes from Amorphophallus konjac, assembly GCA_022559845.1. Lineage (NCBI taxonomy): Eukaryota > Viridiplantae > Streptophyta > Magnoliopsida > Alismatales > Araceae > Amorphophallus > Amorphophallus konjac. Next base: position 40,900 of record JAHNEJ010003369.1, on the reverse strand, counting down.
GACCGTCAGGCACAAGTAACAGCCCAATATATGACCGTCACATTCAACTGAGTCCGATTTCTTGGTTCTGGATTCAGACTAATGTAACGGCCCAATACTGGAGCGTCACATCATATAACGGCCCAGTACACGACCGTCACACTGCTTGACTATTTTAACCCAAGGTGGACCAAGGGTTGATATTCCAAGATTTCTAGATGGACTATTGATGATCTAGAACTTATCATATTGATCAAGAAACCTAAAATAATGAATGGAAAATAAAGAATGTACCGTTATGCTGCCGATTTATTTCCATAAGCATAACCTTGCTTAAGTCATTCTTGATTTCTCATGATTCTTATTAAAGCATTCATTCATTGAATTATTGTTATCATGAGCTTATTGAACTTATTACATTCTTGGCTATACTTTATTGTTACATACGTGAAAAAAGCTTGATTTATACTTGAAGATGTGATCGAGCACTGATTGTGTTCAAGGGCTCTATGTTAGTCTCCTCGACTGATTGTCGGAAACATAGTATTATAAACCATGGGATATGATGCTACTAGCGTCGCATTGCGCTGGGAGTACTTTCTCGATAAATAAGTGAAAATCCACAATACGGCATGACATGACATTCCTGTACATGACTTTCTTGCTTGATATTCCACAAAAATTCACGAAGTACTTGCTCATCAGCAAAAGATACTAGAGTGATGATTATGTGGCTTGCTAGTACATTCTCGATACATTCTTGTTCATGAAAGGCCAATATCATGTTCTTGTTACATTCTTGCTAGTTCGTACTTGCTCTCATTCTAACTTACTTGATCGTCTTGTTACTTTGGTTTAATCGCGTGATTGATCGCATTCGCATGATTTTTACCTTATTCTTTAGAGCTAAATTGTTAATTACTTTAATAGTGCCTTCATGTTGATGCGAAGATACCTACTGGGCAAGTGTGCTCATTACCTATTTCCAATCTTTTCAGGGGATGGAAGTGATTCGAATTCAGATTCGGGTTATACAAGTAGCGGGTCTGAGAGCGAATGAAAGTATTGTCAAGATGAGAGTGAAGACTTAGGAAGGTCTATATTGTTTAGATTGAGTCTATGTAATTTTTCTATTTCTTGAGTCTGATAGATTAGAATAAGTTGAATTAGTGGTTGTATTTGAATACTTGATTATTATGAAATAAAGTTGGAGTTTGAGTAAATATTGTGCAATTGCATTTATGTGTGTGATTATCTTGCGCTCTGATCATTCTTGCTTGCAAGAGGCTTACCATGCCGGCTATCCGCGCTCCCCGAGTTAGTCTTCCGCTATAATAAAGGCTCAGGGCGTGACATTCTCACACATACCCCAACATCTTTAGGCGGGAAACGTGGTATCCACACGTCTAAGGTTCTGGATCGCATATATATATATGCTGTGGAAAAGGGTTCGAAAGAAGATCGCACAGTGAAAAAGAAGAGCAGAGTGAGAGCAGAGAAAAAAAGAGAAAGCCCACTCCATCCAGAGTTGAGAGAAAAAAATTTCTGAGAGAGAGAAGTGTTTGTGATCGTGAAGATCTGCTTCTACGAAAGCTATATTACTTTTAATTTCTAGAGAAGATTATCATTCATCGATTGTTTTATTTTCAAGTTTTTCTTTATCTTCATTCCATATTGTTACCCTCCACTGTTCGGAGGAAGGGAGAGGTTCTCCAGTTCCCTCCATTGTCTTGGAGGAAGAGAGGTTCGATCCTATGGTTGTGTGAGTTGCTTGGGAGTAACTGCATAGGGTCCCCTTTGCTGCGTGCAAAGGAAGGGAGATTGGTTCTCTAGTGTTTTCTTCTGGTTGATCAGAAGACTGAGGAGGCTGTTCCTCAGGGCAAGCTGTTTGGCAGCGGTTGTTGTAGACTGAGTCTGCTGTGTGCGACTCTATATTGCAAGGAAACATTACTCTTGAGTAAGGGGTGGACGTAGATTGCGGACAGCAATCGGGCCACCTAAAAAATTTCCCAGTCTCTTCTGTGGTTTGCCTGTTTACGTTGTGTTGCTCTCCATCTACTTGTCACATTGCTTCATTGTGGGCGGCTTTCTCGATCTCATTTCTTACTCCTGTCATCTTTGTTTCCTGTCTCCGAAATCCTTTTCACTGCATTTGGAGGGGTTGAGAAATCGTGTCTGTGTTGTATTGATTTTGGGAGTGATCTATTCATCCCCCCCTTCTATCTCACTTTCCGCTACACGTATCAATTGGTATCAGGGCAGGTTTTCATCATGTGGGCCAACGGTCAGGGTAATCCTAATGGTCCTCGAAGCTTCATGGCTGAGGGACAATCTATCAGCCGCCCTCCGTTCTTTGATGGTAACAATTATCTTTTCTGGAAAAATAGGATGGAGGTATTCATCAGGGTGCAGAGCCACAAGCTGTGGAGGGTGATCACTACAGGGCCATATGATCTGCCACCGAACGAGGACGCATGGTCTGATGATCATGTCAAGCTATCGTCACTCAACTGGGCGGCCCTAAACATCATCCAATGTGCTGTACACTCAGACGAATACGCCCGCATCTCAGCATGTAAGACGGCCAAGAAAATGTGGGATGAGCTGGAATTAATCTACGAAGGTACAGCTTAAGTGAAAGAAACGAAGGTAAATCTCTTCACCTCTAAATATGAGATGTTTAAGATGAAATTAGGGGAGACCATAACTGAGATGTATGCCAGATTGTCTCTGATCACAAATAGTCTTAAGGGGCTCGGGAAAGAGATAGCTGAGGGAGATATAGTCAGGAAGATACTTAGATCTCTAACCCCTACATGGCACATTAAGGCCATTGTGATAGAAGAGTCAAGGGATCTGACGACTATGGCAGTCACCGAACTTATAGGATCCCTTATGACGTATGAGATGAATTTTAAAAGGAATGGTGAAGGAAGTGACAGGAAGGGCAAGAATATTGCCCTCAAGGTGTCCCGTAGCCAAGGAAGTAGCAGCAGCGGGAGTAGTAGTTGCGAGTCCGACGGATTGTCAGGTCTCGACCAGGAGGAGCAAGCAATGCTCACTCGACAATTCAGAAAATTCTTAAGGTCTAAGGGAAAGACTTTTAGGAGGAAGAAGTCACACCCTTCTAGTAAGAACTTTGATTCCAGCAATGATAAAGATAGGAGTACTAAGAGAATTACATATTTTCATTACAGGAAACCTAGACACATGAAAGGGGACTGTCCTGATCTTCAGAAGAAGGGTCCCAATATTCAGAAGAAGAGCTCGAAGGTGCAGAAGAAGAAGCCATAGGCAATGGTCTGCACGTGGAGCGATGAGGAAGAAGATCCGGAAGCTAATTCCTCAGAGGAGGATGAAGAAGGAATTTGCCTGATGGCAAACAGCGAAGAGGAGGTAACAAATGTCTTTGAGAATTTTTCTATTGATGACTGGGAAGATGCCTATGCTGAATTGTTAGACAAGTTCAGTTCACTCAGTAAAGAGCATAGGGTTCTGAAGAGAAAATTCAATACCAATATTGAAGAACTAACGCAAATCATTAAGGAAAATCAAACATTAAAGGAAGAATTAGAAGAAATGACTTCTCTGAAAAAGGAAAATGAAAAACACAAATTAGAAAACCAGGAAATTCACACACAGCTCAACGAACTCAAGATCAAAATTGAAGAAAGTCTAAATGAAAATAGTGTGATCACAGAGAAATATGAAGCTGTTAAGAAAGTGAACACTGAACTTTTAAAAAATTCTGAAACTCTGCAAAGAGAGCTGGAAGACAAACAGAAGTTTTTAGAAAAATTTGTTCAAGGAAAAATAAATCTGGATTCTATACTAGGAACAAGGTTTAATTTCAATAAGGAGGGTTTAGGCTATGACCCAATTAACAAGAGACCCATTCAGTTCAAGACCACTACCTTCTGCCTAGAGAAGGGAAAAGAGAAGCTGGACACACCATCCAGTTCAAATAGCAGTCAAAGTGTTCAGCGTTCAAAAGAAAATTTAACAAACAATGCTGGACGACCATCTAAAATAGGAATGAATTTTGTGAAGAACTTCACTAAGCCCACTCACCAGAACATAAGTGGTAGCTGGACCAAGCAAATGAATCAGAATAAAAGCTGGAACTACTATAAACGAATGGGTCTGAACAGGATTTACTGGAGAAACAACACTCACCCTCAAAAAATTGTTAATCAACAAGCGCACAGGAGATATCCCAGGTATGAGAAGCCTAATAACTGGAATTGATGGAGGCATCACCCACGACTCCCTTTGGCTCGGGTCCACTTCTTCACATTCGGGAGCTAGTTGAGTTTGGGCCTCACTCTATTAAGGCCCCTTATCCATTTTGTAGTTTTCCTTTGAGTCATTTTGATGTATTTCCATTTTATTTGAGTCATTTCCCTAAGTCTAGCACTTATTTTCCTATGTTTGGTATCATCATGATGTCTAATGTAAGCTATTGGGCCCCATTCGTTGGACCCATTAGCACTCCCAACCCCCTTGGTTATTTGTAGTTGTTTATTTTGTCAGGGACTTATTGTAAAGAGTGGGTTGCCTATATATAGGACCCCACTCCCCTCATTTGAAGTTAATGAATGATTACATCCTTTTGAGTTAAACTTGCCATTTGAGTTCAAATTGGAGTGATTCCTCTAGTTTTTGGGTGAGAGACCCTAGGGGAGAGATTCCCCACCCATTCCCCTCTTAATCTCTCTATTTCACCCCTCTTTCTCTCTCCTCCAACCCCAAATCCGAATTTCCTTCTCTCTCCTCCCTCCTCCCATCCACTTCCAACCTCCAACCACCTCCTTTAATGCCCTCCACTTCCCCATGGCCTCCATTACTCCACTCCCTAGTTCCTAGGTAGAAGTCTCCCCATTCCAACACCTTCCTCCACCTTCCAACCAAATCTACCCCATTCCAATGCAAGCACTCCACTTCCCAACATAATCACCCACCTTCCAAGACCTTTTGAATTTGAAATCCACCCTTCCCTCCACTCACTTGTGCCCCCCTCACCTTCTCCTCTCACCCACCTTCCCCAAATTCGTAGCTCTTCCTCCTCCACCTGCTAGCACTTGCTTCCAGCCATTCTCCACCTCATTCCCCATCACCATTAGCTCCCTTCTCCACCCCACAAGAGCCCCCACTCTCCCTTAGGTCATTCCTACCATTTCCCTCCACCAAAGAAGCCACATCTCCCTCTCATTTCTTCTAGTAGGTTGGAGCTGTGCAGATCTGCAGAACAGCCCTTGTTGCAGCGTCAACCACGGATTCATCCTAGTTCTTCAGAAGGCGTGGCCTACCTTTCTGGAAAGGCCTTCCAGTCTACTTCGCAGGCGAGGTGGAATCAACACGATCGGAGCTCGGAGCTGCCAGATAGAGCCATTCTCCCAACAGTGCGCAGAGAGGTCTTCATCCTGGACCAGAGCGTGGAAGATCCTTCTGCCACGACAAACCCCAGCGGATTCAGGCTGAAGCCCCTTCATCAAAGTTCTTCCTCTACCGGTCATCTTTCAAGATCAAGAAACAGAACCCCGTTCGGCCACCGGAGGAAGAAGTTACGAATTTTCTCCCCCGATCTATCTAGTTCTGTTTTCTGCTGTCTACTCCGACCAGTACCCACTCTTCTGGGTGCCCCGGCCATCCTCGACCTCTGAATGCATCTCCGTCACCTCCTGCTGAAAGCTACCTCGACCACGAAGATGATGCCACTGGTTTCGTGCTGATCGGAGCTCGGGAGGGCGCTCAGTCACTTCTGCAACTTGCTGTTACAGTCCAGACAGTACCTGCGGCCAGACAGAGGAGGCTACTTCCTGTTGCTGGTGCAGCCACCTCCGACCGTCTGAGCTTCCCCAAAAATTCTGGAGTCCACCTCTTCCAGTCAGGAAGCTTCAGGAGCTGGTTTCGATCAATTTGGAGTCCGGACAAGCCCGGCATAGCCATCACAGCGACCCCCTGTCCAGAATTCCAGATTGAAGCTGCAACTTCCCTAGTTCTCATTTCTCTTCGTTTCGGTCCACCAACCCCTCCCCGCTTGGCCGGCTGAAGGCCCCACCCTGCGTGGTGGTAGTGTTTGAATGTATCATATTAACCCCTACCCCAAGATCCCCCCTCCTGCGAGAGGAGTAGTTTTGTAAGTGGTTTGGCAGGTCAAGCGACACCGCCGCGGCGTGTGGGGAACCACCGCCTCCCCGCTCGCCCTCGTCTCCGACCGGGACCGGTTTCTTCAAACCGGTCGAGTAAGTGTCTCTTCCTTGCTCACCTAGTGTAGCTCTCTCAATATTTGATTCATGCACCGCTGAATTCGTGAGGAGCGCCCGATCCTCAAGTCCATGACTTAGAGTGATCGCCGTGGGTTAGTGTGACCCGGTGCCCGAGTGCACTTTGTCGGCCCCAATCGAATTGGGCAACCAACCTTGGGGAATCAATTCTTGGCCTTGCTGGCCCTCTACCAGCAAGGGTCCATTCCCATAAGTCACCCTTGGTATCACATAGTCACCCCGGGAATAGAGTGCAACGAAGAGAGCGGTGGCCCATTAAGGCCCATTTGGATGCTTAGATGTGCTTGTTTGACTAAGTCCGAGGTTGTGTCACATCAAGTGGTATCAGAGCAAGTTCACAACTTGTCTCTATCAAGTTGGTCCTAGGCCATTTTTATGCATTTAGAGTCCTCAGTTGCATCTCCCATGTCCACTAGAATGGCCGCTTCATACCCGTCATATCCATCCCCATCAACTTTCCCAAGAAGCCCAAATCCTCATGGAAGTTCCATTACCAACAAAGTGGGTAGCAACACCTCTATCATAGAAGCCCTACCTAATGTCCTTAATCGGCTTGAAGATATCATGTCTCGACTCGACCGACTTGAAGGAAATAGCCGTGCACCAAGAGTAAATGAGAGTGACCTTTGGGGAAATCTAGAAACCATATTTTTAGAACACTTGAAAATTAAAACCCCCCCCCTTTGATGGATCCAATAGCCCAAGTCTTTACCTAGATTGGGAGATTTCTCTCGACCAATTCTTTAAAAGTTTCCCCTTGAACGAAGAAAGGAGAATGAGGCTAGCCAAGGCACACCTCTCCAAACAAGCTAAAACTCATTGGTTAGTTGTGGAAGGTTTGAGAAAGATCCGTAGGGAGGCTCCAATTAGCACTTGGGATGAGATGAAGACCGAGCTTAGAAAACCCTACACTCTCCAACCCTCTCCCTCCTACTCAAATCACCAAAGTCCAAGGAGCACTTCAACTCCATCATCCCCACCCGGTCAATCCAAGACCCTAATCGACCCAATCCCCTCCATGATGACCACCACTCAACCAACCCTCACCATTCAAAACCAAGTGGACACCGTGTCCACCCCTCCACCTAGGCCCATGATTGTCACCACCCTCCAATCCAGAAGCTCCCACCAAACCCCTACCCCACAAAACCCCTTGGTCCCCACCACCACCCCTCCCTTGTCCCCGAAAAAGGACATTCCCCCCAAAACCAATCAACCCAAGCCACCCCAACCAACCCATCTCCCACTCCCTACCCCAAAAGTCCAAAGTCCTAGGCTTCCACTACTTCCCCTCCCTATCCAAGCCAAAGTTTCCCATCACCCACCACCCCGGGTACACCATGCACCAACCATCATCACCCCACCCCCAATAGACCTTCCCATTCCCTTGAGAAAGGAGACCACAACCATCCACATGGGAGTAGATGAACCCATCCCCATCATTGAGGAAACCCAAGTTCATATCCGTGGTAAGGAAGAATCACAAATGTCCCCTAGCTTGGACCCCCAAGAGCCACAAGCCTTCACAAATAGCACCATAATCATAGATGGGCCCCTAGCTAGATGGCTAAAGGAGAGACCACTTCACCCCATCGTGTCCTATGTTTACCCACCCATGGAGAAAAACATTCCCATTGCACCCATTAACTCCTATCACACCATAATCCAAACATCCTACAAAGTGGAAAGCTTAGAGAATCTTCTTAAGGGCGTAGCATGGCAAATTGAGTTCACTAGCATGTTGACCCCTATGGCCAAACCACCTAAGAGCCTTGGCCTCCTACACCTATGCATAGGGTCTATCACCTCGATTTGCACCATTGGTTGCTACACTAGTGACCTCCTTCTATTCCTCCCTACACCCGATGAGCCCAACCTTCTCCTCGATTTAGAGCTTCTTATCTCGGGTAGAAAGCCTAGTCCTCCATTCATGGCCGACCATCCCACCAAAAACTTTGGCCCGATCACTTTACTAGAGGAGGAGAATCCACCATCAAGGGGTTGTGAGGACCAAAAGGACCTAGGGTTCCTCTCCTTAGGTGACCCTTACCATGACCCCTTCGATCCCTTCCTATACCCACCCATTAAGATCCCAAACACTTTGTTCGGCCAACCCACTAGAAAACTTGGCCCACTTACCTTGGAGGAGGATGACTCACAATTTGGGAACCTTGAAGACATAGAGTGCCTCCCTCTAGGAAGACCTTTCTACGACCCCTTTGATCCCTTCCTATGGGAGTCTAGTTCCCCATGTAACCCAACCATCTTACCCACCACCCACCCTTTCCTACCCTCACCCATCATATTGGGCCAAACCAATCTCATCCATGACCCGGGTTACACCTTGGGAGCCAAGACCTTGGGCCACATATCCCTAGGTAATAAAGTTGTGCCCCACCCCATGATGACCACCTTCTTAGATCCATTCGATCCGTTCCAATGGGAATTCAAAGGTTGTCCCACCCCTATACACATGGAAGTCACTTTTGGGAAAAGTATGCATGTGTCTAGGCTTTCCACACCCCTTGGCATGAACACTATGTTGGGTCCATTCATTCATATCACCCACATGTCAAGTAGAAAGCATGAGTGGTCCAAATTTGGATGTAGTGGTCCACCTTCATTCATCATGGGTCTTAAGCATATCAAAGGCATCTACGGATGTCCGGGTCCCCCGACATGCATCACCACTTTGCATGATAGATTCACATATGGTTGCCCCGGTCCACCTAAGCCCACCAAAGTCTACATGACAACATTGCATGATAAGTCCACATATGGTTGCCCCGGCCCACCAAGGCTCATCAAGGTCCATATGGCATCATGGCATAAATGGTCTATATATGGTTGTCCAGGTCCACCCATAACCACTAGAAGGTCAGCACTCACAAAATTGCATGAGGAAATCCGCAAGCACATTAGCATAAAAAATGAGGCTTATAAAAGGTTGGCTGACTCTCACCGGCGTCACTTAGAGTTCCAAGAGGGTGACTTTGTGATGGTAAGGACGGAGAGGCTCTCCCCAGGAGCCAACTCCAAGTTGAGACCACGTGGGACTGGGCCCTTCCAGGTCTTGAGGCGTATTGGTGCGAATGCTTATGAATTAGATCTCCCCGAGGATTATGGGGTAAGTCCTACATTCAATGTCGCCGACTTAGTGTCTTACAAGGGCCCCACGGTGAGACCTAGTGAGGAGATCGAGCCCACTCCCTCCTTTGAGAGAGCACCCACCCGAGAGGAGAGTCCACTAGCCAAAAGAGCTCAGCGTGATCGCATTGAACAAATATTGGATGAGCAGGTCACTACCACCCGGAGCAAGGTCTATGAGCGCTATCTCGTCAGGTGGAAGGATCGGCCTCCGTTGGAAGACTCATGGGTAAGTCGGGAGGACCTACAGCGATTGGATCCAGATCTCCTCGAGCGGTACCTTAGCCGGATGGACCCTTACTCGACGGAGTCGAGCTCTTTGCGGCCCAGGGGATTTGATGGAGGCATCACCCACGACTCCCTTTGGCTCGGGTCCACTTCTTCACATTCGGGAGCTAGTTGAGTTTGGGCCTCACTCTATTAAGGCCCCTTATCCATTTTGTAGTTTTCCTTTGAGTCATTTTGATGTATTTCCATTTTATTTGAGTCATTTCCCTAAGTCTAGCACTTATTTTCCTATGTTTGGTATCATCATGATGTCTAATGTAAGCTATTGGGCCCCATTCGTTGGACTAGGCCCATTAGCACTCCCAACCCCCTTGGTTATTTGTAGTTGTTTATTTTGTCAGGGACTTATTGTAAAGAGTGGGTTGCCTATATATAGGACCCCACTCCCCTCATTTGAAGTTAATGAATGATTACATCCTTTTGAGTTAAACTTGCCATTTGAGTTCAAATTGGAGTGATTCCTCTAGTTTTTGGGTGAGAGACCCTAGGGGAGAGATTCCCCACCCATTCCCCTCTTAATCTCTCTATTTCACCCCTCTTTCTCTCTCCTCCAACCCCAAATCCGAATTTCCTTCTCTCTCCTCCCTCCTCCCATCCACTTCCAACCTCCAACCACCTCCTTTAATGCCCTCCACTTCCCCATGGCCTCCATTACTCCACTCCCTAGTTCCTAGGTAGAAGTCTCCCCATTCCAACACCTTCCTCCACCTTCCAACCAAATCTACCCCATTCCAATGCAAGCACTCCACTTCCCAACATAATCACCCACCTTCCAAGACCTTTTGAATTTGAAATCCACCCTTCCCTCCACTCACTTGTGCCCCCCTCACCTTCTCCTCTCACCCACCTTCCCCAAATTCGTAGCTCTTCCTCCTCCACCTGCTAGCACTTGCTTCCAGCCATTCTCCACCTCATTCCCCATCACCATTAGCTCCCTTCTCCACCCCACAAGAGCCCCCCACTCTCCCTCAGGTCATTCCTACCATTTCCCTCCACCAAAGAAGCCACATCTCCCTCTCATTTCTTCTAGTAGGTTGGAGCTGTGCAGATCTGCAGAACAGCCCTTGTTGCAGCGTCAACCACGGATTCATCCTAGTTCTTCAGAAGGCGTGGTCTACGTTTCTGGAAAGGCCTTCCAGTCTACTTCGCAGGCGAGGTGGAATCAACACGATCGGAGCTCGGAGCTGCCAGATAGAGCCATTCTCCCAACAGTGCGTAGAGAGGTCTTCATCCTAGACCAGAGCGTGGAAGATCCTTCTGCCACGACAAACCCCAGCGGATTCAGGCTGAAGCCCCTTCATCAAAGTTCTTCCTCTACCGGTCATCTTTCAAGATCAAGAAACAGAACCCCGTTCGGCCACCGGAGGAAGAAGTTACGAATTTTCTCCCCCGATCTATCTAGTTCTGTTTTCTGCTGTCTACTCCGACCAGTACCCACTCTTCTGGGTGCCCCGGCCATCCTCGACCTCTGAATGCATATCCGTCACCTCCTGCTGAAAGCTACCTCGACCACGAAGATGATGCCGCTGGTTTCGTGCTGATCGGAGCTCGGGAGGGCCCTCAGTCACTTCTGTAACTTGCTGTTACAGTCCAGACAGTACCTGCGGCCAGACAGAGGAGGCTACTTCCTGTTGCTGGTGCAGCCACCTCCGACCGTCTGAGCTTCCCCAAAAATTCTGGAGTCCACCTCTTCCAGTCAGGAAGCTTCAGGAGCTAGTTTCGATCAATTTGGAGTCCGGACAAGCCCGGCATAGCCATCACAGCGACCCCCTGTCCAGAATTCCAGATTGAAGCTGCAACTTCCCTAGTTCTCATTTCTCTTCGTTTCGGTCCACCAACCCCTCCCCGCTTGGCCGGCTGAAGGCCCCACCCTGCGTGGTGGTAGTGTTTGAATGTATCATATTAACCCCTACCCCAAGATCCCCCCTCCTGCGAGAGGAGTAGTATTGTAAGTGGTTTGGCAGGTCAAGCGACACCGCCGCGGCGTGTGGGGAACCACCGCCTCCCCGCTCGCCCTCGTCTCCGACCGGGACCGGTTTCTTCAAACCGGTCGAGTAAGTGTCTCTTCCTTGCTCACCTAGTGTAGCTCTTTCAATATTTGATTCATGCACCGCTGAATTCGTGAGGAGCGCCCGATCCTCAAGTCCATGACTTAGAGTGATCGCCGTGGGTTAGTGTGACCCGGTGCCCGAGTGCACTTTGTCGGCCCCAATCGAATTGGGCAACCAACCTTGGGGAATCAATTCTTGGCCTTGCTGGCCCTCTACCAGCAAGGGTCCATTCCCATAAGTCACCCTTGGTATCACATAGTCACCCCGGGAATAGAGTGCAACGAAGAGAGCGGTGGCCCATTAAGGCCCATTTGGATGCTTAGATGTGCTTGTTTGACTAAGTCCGAGGTTGTGTCACATCAGGAATAGATTTCATTTCTCCAGACCAGCTGGACATAACTCTGCTCACAACTTCAATAGACCCGAAATTAAGCTGCAAGAGAAAACCAAGTTGAAACAATTCTGGATTCTTAAACATCTGCTTAAAGATTTGAATGATGTCTTTGGACCCAACTCATCTTGGGTTCCAAACCACTTTGCTTGATTTCGTTTGTGTAAGTTTGCCTGGCAGCTGAGAACAATAAATGGTACCTCGATAGTGGCTGCTCCAGGCACATGACAGGAGACCGATCCAAGTTTAGCAAGTTAGAAATGAAGGTAGGGGGTCCGGTCAAATTTGGAGGAAAGAACAGAGGTAAGATCATTGGGGTTGGCAGAGTTGGTAAGTCTTCCACAAACTCTATTGAGAAAGTTTTACTTGTGGAAGGTCTTTAACATAATCTGATTAGCATTAGTTAATTATGTGACAAGGGTCACATGGTTGTGTTTGACAATAACTCATGCAAAATTTTTGAAATAAATTCTGATGTGGTTAAATTTGTAGCCAACAGGACCAATAATGTCTACATGGTAGGCTTAGATGTTGAGTATGAATCTAATCTCTGCTTATCGGCTAATTCTGAAGGTGATGCTTTTGATTGGCATAGACGTTTAGGCCATGCTAGTTTTTCTATTTTGAATAAATTGATCAAGCATGATTTAGTTAGAGGCATGTCTAAAATCAAGTTTAATTCTATTTCAAAAATCTGTGATGCCTGTACTCTAGGCAAACAGACCAGAAAGTCCTTCAAGCTAAGATCTGAGCCATTGTCCTCTAGACCAATGAAACTTCTCCATATGGACCTCTTTGGTCCTACTAGAACTCAGAGTCTTAATAGAAGTAGGTTTGGTTATGTGATCATTGATGACCACTCCAGATTTTCATAAATCTTTTTCTTAGCCAGTAAAAATGATGCTTTTCAAAAGTTAAAACAATTTTTCAATAAGGTCAAACAGGAAGGAAAACATAAGATTTGTTCAATTCAATCTGACCATGGAGGTGAATTTGAAAACTCCATGTTTTCTGATCTTTGTGAAAGAGAGGGACTAACACACAAGTTTTCTTCTCCCAGGACACCGGAGCAGAATGGAATTGTGGAGAGAAGAAATAGAACTATTGTAGAGATAGCCCGAACCATGCTGATTGAGAGTCAACTACCAAGAAAGTTTTGGGCAGAGGCGGCCAATACAACAACTTATACAATCAACAGGGCCATGGTCAATAGGGCCATGGTAAGACCAATTCACAAGAAAACCCCCTATGAGCTATTGAAAGGGATTCCAAGCACGATGGGGAATTCCTAGAAGACAAAGAAGAAGAGAAGGCTCAGCCGAATGAAACATCAAATCCTCCCAACCAGGAAGGGCCAGCTGAAACAGGTGAGTCTCAAATAAATATTAGATATCTTAAAGATCACCCAATAGATAACATCCTAGGCAACCTTGAAGATCCTCTTAGAACTAGGTCTCACTTTAGGAATGTTAATAACCAAGACCTAATTACTTTGGTCTCACAAATTGAACCCAAATCAGTAGAAGAGGCCTTAGCTGATCAATCTTGGATTAATGCTATGTGTGAGGAGTTAGGACAGTTCGAAAGAAATAATGTCTGGGAGCTAGTCCCAAGACCAGAAAATTCTAATGTCATAGGAACTAAGTGGGTGTTTAAGAATAAAATGAATGAAGATGGAATCATTTCTAGAAATAAAGCCAGACTAGTAGCCAAGGGCTACTGTCAGGAATTTGGAGTTGATTTCGATGAGTCCTATGCACCTGTTGCTAGGATGGAAGCAATACGAATATTGTTAGCATTTGCATGTTCCAAGAATATAAAACTCCAACAAATGGATGTAAAAAGTGTCTTTTTAAATGGAGTTATCAAGGAAGAGGTTTTTGTTGAACAACCCCTCAGATTTTAGTTTTCTCCCCAACCTAACCAAGTTTTCAGGTTAAACAAAGCCATGTATGGTCTAAAGCAGGCTCCTCGAGCATGGTATGAAAGACTGACAGAATTTCTGATCTGCAAGGGCTACCACAGAGGTAAGGTAGACCAAACTTTATTTTCCAAGAGTACAAATAAAGACCTCATCATAGTTCAGGTATATGTAGATGATATTATTTTTGGGTCAACTAGCTCTGAACTATGTAATGAATTTTCTAAATTGATGTCTGCTGAATTTGAAATGAGTTTGGTAGGTGAACTAAAGTATTTCCTTAGCTTGCAGGTACAACAGTTAGAGGATGGATGCTTCATCAACCAGACCAAGTACACATTGAAAATTCTCAAGAGGTTTGGCATGAACAACTTGAAGCACATTACAACACCAATGGGTACCAATACCTCACTGGATGCAGATGAGACAGGTAAAGAAATAGATGCCAAGCTCTATCGAGGTATGATTGGATCTCTACTTTATTTGACAGCCTCAAGACCTGATATACCGTTCAGTGTAGGAATGTGTGCAAGGTATCAATCTAGACCCACTGAATTGCATTTAGCTGCAGTGAAAAGAATTTTCAGATATCTGTCTGCTACACACACTCTTGGTTTATGGTTTCCTGTATCACACACACTTGATTTAGTTGCATACACAGATGCAGATTATGCCGGGTGTAAACTAGATTGGAAAAGCACTAGTGGTCACTGTGAATTTCAAGGTAGGTGTTTAGTGTCATGGGGTTCCAAGAAATAACATTCTGTGGCCCTCTCCACTGCAGAGGCTGAATATGTGGCTGCAGAGAGTTGTGGTACATAAGTCATTTGGATTAAACACCAGCTTCAGGACTATCAAGTAGACCTGGGGTGCACACCTATTTATTGTGATAATACCAATGCCATCAACCTAGCCAAGAATCCTGTTTTGCATTCCCGCACCAAACACATAAAAATAAGACATCATTTCATAAGAGATGAGGTTTCTAAGAGCTACTTTGAACTGATTCACGTAGGCACTGCTAATCAAATTACTGATATCTTCACCAAGCCTCTAGACAATGACAAATTCACCACATTAAGGAGAGAATTGGGCTTATTCAAATTATCTCAATTGCTAATCTCCTGATATTGAATTGTTCTATCTTGGCAAGAGGCTGTGTGAGAAGTCTATCCTTATTGTGAGGGGGAGTTCTGTGTGTCTGCTGGTTAGTTTTCTTTAGTGTTTCGTTTAAGGGGGAGCTGGATAGGTAGTGATTTTGACTGATTCGAAAGATTGACCAGATGTCTGTCATTGCTGGTTCTCATGACTAAATGAGTGCAGTTCTATCTCAGACAGTAGAATCTCACTCATCTCTTAAGTCTATAAGTCTGTGTTACTAAAGTTCAGCTAGAATCTTCCCTCTGATAGTCCATCAGAGATTTGGATTAAGTGTTCAAAGTATATCTTCCTACATTGTCAATGATTTCGGTTCAGGCTAAAACCTGTATGTCTTGATATCTGTCCAGAACAACTTGAAATCTAGACTTCAAGATTCACTTCAAAGAAACAGTCCTTCTGGTATTGTCTTCAATCATTCCATCTCCATAACATAAGGGATCAACTAAATGAACAAAGGTCTATGGTTTGAATACTGAGAAACTGGGAGCTTCATCAATGAAGTGAAGTAATTCCCATGTCATGAGGTGTCAAATGTTTAAATTTTTTTTTTTTTACAAAATGACCTTAATATTTCTGATCATCACAGAGCAATGGTGACAAGGTAGTGAGTAACTTGGGACTCTGGCCTCTGATCAAGGTGTTTCCTCATGTCAAAAGTCACAGTTACTAACTCTGTTCTTCAAAAAGGAGAGGTAATGAGGTACTCACATTGAGTAACTGGGGATTCAGGCCTCTGATCAAGGTGTCTCCCTAATGTCAAAACTGTGATTTACCAACTTACTCATTGGTCTTCTTAAAAATCATCATAAAATCCCTTGTCTTTATGCAATTTACTGGATTGCTTGTCCTTAATACCATGAGAACACCTTCTCTGATTTTGTCTCTTGTCGTCTACTAAGGATTGTTGTTTGTTCAACAATGTCTTGCCATACTTGCTCATCCCTGCTCTACATCATATACCATGTATGTGGATAAACTTTCCTCTCATTCTAATTCTCTATTGTTTACCGGAGTTCAAGAATGTTCACTTGAGTTTAGCACCTCACTTATTCTCTTAAGATATGCTCTTGAGTCTTTCTACACTAAGAAGTCACTGTACTTCTTCCTCATGTCTCCAGCAATTTCATATATCTTTCATTTCCTTTTGATGATGTCAAAGGGGGAGAAAGGTCATGCAATATCTGAGAGAGGTCTTGCTACTGTGAACAGGTCTTCTGAGAGTGAGTTGTGGGGGAGTGGTTTTGGAGAGAGAAGAGTCTCAGGGAGTGGTTTTGGAGAGAGAAGAGTCTCAGAAGTTGTGTTTGGCTTGTCTGCATGATTCGCTTGCTCTTGACTATTTTTAATGCCCTAATATTGCTTGATTCATAGTGTTGCCATCATCAAAAAGGGAGAGATTTTTGCATCCCTACAGTTTTGATGATGTCTCACACTATAAATCAATTTGTTTTTATCTCTAGATCAATTTGTTCTTTTACGGTGCATTTATTTGTTTCTAAGCATGGAGGGGGTATGTGCTAAAAGCATCATTTAGGTCCGTGCATTACATATTATTCGCTCTTTTGCTTAATGCATATTGAGTCAGTGCTAGTTCTGCATCTTTCACATAAAGTACTTGCCTCGGTGCAAGTCCTTGGTCATGCACAGGTTGTGCTATTCATATGTTGTCCTTGTGCATTTCTATAGGTCGTGAGCATTAAGGTCCGTGCATATTCTGTCTCTGCATCTCACCTCTTGAGGTCGCTGAAATTTTTTGAATCGGTGCAATTCTTGACTAGAATGCATTGGTCAGACTGGTCGTTCCTTCATCTCAGTGCAAATACATCTCCGTGCAATCCTTGTCTTGTACTTCCTCTTGCCATCTTGGTGCAGCTCCTGCCTGGACTGCATATCCCGTCTCGGTGCATGCCTTGCTTAAAACAAATTCATGTTTGGTGCATAGTCAGGCCTATACACCTCCTTATAGCAACGAAGTCAGTGCAGTTCCTGTTTCATGTCTTATTAGACTCGGTGCAAGTCCTGTAGATAGCTAACGTAGATTTGTGCATCTTATGATTCATTCCAGGTCGGTGCTTGTCATGCCCGTCTTAGCCGATGCTTACTCTTTTGATTCAGTACCGTTTCTAGCTCTTTACTCTATACACAAATACAAATTGTGCTAAATGTATGACAAATATTCATTTCTTCTCTGACAATTTGTCTATGCATTCACCAGAAATATGGCACGTGATCCGAGGTAGATAGACGTCCAGAACATTCTCACATGTACCCCAACATCTTTAGGTGGGAAACGTGGCATCCACACGTCTAAGGTTCTGGATCAGATATATATATATATGCTGTGGAAAAGGGTTCGAAAGAGGATGGCACAGTGAAAAAGAAGAGTAGAGTGAGAGCAGAGAAAACCAGAGAAAGCCCACTCCATCCAGAGCTGAGAGAAAAAAGTTTCTGAGAGAGAGAAGTGTTTGTGATCGTGAAGATCTGCTTCTACGGAAGCTATATTGCTTTTGGTTTCTAGAGAAGATTATCGTTCATTGATTATTTTATTTTCAAGTTTTTCTTTATCTTCATTCCATATTGTTACCCTCCACTGTTTGGAGGAAGGGAGAGGTTCTCCAGTTCCCTCCATTGTCTTGGAGGAAGAGAGGTTCGATCCTCTGGTTGTGTGAGTTGCTTGGGAGTAACTGCACAGGGTCCCCTTTGCTGCGTGCAAAGGAAGGGAGATTGGTTCTCCAGTATTTTCTTCTGGTTGATCAGAAGATTGAGGAGGCTATTCCTCAGGGCAAGCTATTTGGCAGCGATTGTTGCAGACTGAGTCTGCTGTATGCGACTCTATATTGCAAGGAAACCTTACTCTTGAGTAAGGGGTGGACGTAGATTGCGGATAGCAATCGAACCACCTAAAAAATTTCCCAATCTCTTCTGTGGTTTGCCTGTTTACGTTGTATTGCTCTCCATCTACTTGTCACATTGCTTTATTGTGGGCGGCTTTCTCGATCTCATTTCTTACTCCTGTCATCTTTATTGCCTGTCTCCGAAATCCTTTTCACTGCATTTGGAGGGGTTGAGAAATCGTGTCTGTGTTGTATTGATTTTGGGAGTGATCTATTCACCCCCCCTTCTATCTCACTTTCCGCTACATGTATCACACTTAGGCGACTTGTGATATATTGTTAGCAGGATCAGTACTCGTGGCGTGGTATATTACGATTTTCATGAATTGTGATGGCGCCGTGTGTATGCTGAGATGCGGATACCGGGATATTTCTGATGCCTGTGTGCGTTGTATGAGTGCACAGTGAAAGCGTGTGGGCTGATGACCCTCTACTCCTCTATATCTTTTTCTTGGGTGTTGTGCTCTCAGGGCGTGATCGTGGTCCTTGAGATGCGTTTCCTGAGATCATTGTCCTTCTTGTTGTCGTGGGTCTTTTCTGGTGAGTTGTTCATTGCATGACTAGTCCATTATAGTCGTGTATTCAACTGTTATTGTGCCTTGAGGTGACCCAGCTTGCAGTTGTGTTCCGTTGTTCTGTGTTCAGTACGGAGCCGGGATCCTGCAAGTGCTGCTGTTGTCATTGTCGTTTTGTCGTTGCTTCCCTGTGAATCTGTCTTAGCATCGTGTGGACCGTGATCTTGGCGGTTAGTTGCATTGTACTCTTCTTTCCTGGTAGAGTTGGCATGCGACTCGATCAGATGTAACGTCTGAGTGAGGACTGACTTGATTGTGCTTGTGGTCCGGTGCTGTCGTTGACATCCTATGTGTCAGGCTTTCGTTGTTGCTTGTGGCACTGGAGCCGATGTCTCGAGCTGTCAGCTGAGAGGACTATGCTTCCTTGTTTAAGATGATGCTTGCCGTGTCTACCATTTTGTTTTCCCGGTTGTTGTTGTCGTGGCATGAGTCGTGTCTCCTTCCCTGTGAGACGTAAGCGACGTTGCCTTGTTTCGGAGGTGTCAGACTTGTGCTCACTTGTGTGCCATGCTCGTTCTATGGATCGATTTGCCTTGAGATCCAGAGTGTGTGCCTGTGATTATGGTCTGACAGTGTTCGTTTGGATTATGTTTTTTGAGATTCGTGCTGTTTCAAGTTGTATTTTGGGATTTGTTCGTCCCTGCTTCTTCTTGTTCGTTCCTTAAATTTCGAGGATGAAATTTCTTGAAGGAGGGGAGGTTGTAATACCCTGGATTCTTATTGATTCTTTTCGGATCGCTTTTATGGGTCCTGAGTTGAGTTTTATGATCCGCGTGAGTTTTTCTCTCGTACTAGTTACGGAATCTCGTGGTGAGTTTATTTCTCAGTTCATCGACTGGAGGATGGTACAGTTGCGATGTACTCGTTGAGAGGATCGTTTCAACTATTTTTACGTATTTTTTTGAATTAGTCCATTTTCGGCTCAAAAATTAGATTTTTGGAAATTAGAAAAATTTCCTAATTTCTTTTCTTTTTATTCTCCTTCCTCTCTCCTCCCTTCTCATTCGCCGTCGCGACCCTCTCTCTCTCCTATTTTCTCTCTTCTTTCGCCCCCTGCTCCGGCTGCAGACGGAGGAGGCACGGGCAGGCTGAGGAGATGCCGTGGGGGGTGGTCCGGAGCGTGATGGGGCGAGGATCGACCCGTTTATGGCACGATCCCAAACGGTGGATTCAAAGCCGACGGTTGAGCTCGCGATGTGGTTTTCGGCGTGGTCTAGTCACTCCGGTGTACAAAATCTTCGGTGGAGGTAGGGAGATGGAAGCCCTGCTTCTCTTCTGCGTTCCCTCGTGATTTCGTGTTGATTGGTGCGAGTTTGAGTGGGTTTTGCGTCAGTTTGGGAAAAGCATGCTTCGGGGGGTGTGCATCGGATTCACCAGAAAATGGCGACAGTTTTTAGTAAAATTAGTGTCATTCGAACCCCTGGCATGTCTGGATGACATTCCCGCTAGATTCATTGCATTTGGCTGTGATTTTGGGCCGGTAGGAGGCCGGTTTCCCTTGTGTGTCATTTTGGGTCGATTCACGAGAATCGCCCATTTTTAGTGTTTTTGAGTGTGGTTTAACCCCTTCCAGCTTGTGGCAGGTTGGCGAGGTGGTTATGAGTGTTTCCCCGTCGTTCTGGCGATGATTGGGGAGTGGAAACAGGGTTTTCGTGCGAATTTTCCCGATTTTTGCTCCGGACGTGAACGCACAATTCGTGGGCACCGCGTTTTCAATAGAACGCGCCACCGCAATACACCTCATTCCGTGAAGGAGATGAACAGTAGAGGTGGTTGGGAACGCCCTCTATGTAATAGGCGTGATCCCTTTTATCGCACTAGGGGTTACGAACGTGTTCATGAAGAAGGCACTATGTATTCTGAGCATGATCATCCTTGGCAGTTCAGAACGCACTGCTCTTGGCAGACGCGACCCTGTTTTATCGCGCCATGCATGGTGAGCGCGATCTGGTAGTTTCTGGCATTATCGTGCTTGGGCTGTATAGCGCATTAAGACCCTACTATAGGGTTAGAGCGCGTTAATGCCTGTTGTTTTTTGGGTTTTATGTAAGTTGTCTCGGGCTCCGGTGGACCTAAGATGCTGTTATGTTAGATGGACGCAGTCTATTACCACTGAGAGTGGATCTAGAGGGGGGTGAATAGATCTAATGTCTAATTTTAAAACACATATAAGGCTCTAATGCGGAATTTAAGCTGATCTACAATATCTCGAACTAGAATGCTGGATCTGAAGAGAAGCAAATCAAACTGTAAAGATAATCAGGAAATCCAATCACACACCAGTTCATAGACAATCGCACAAACACAAGACACCCAAGATTTTTAGGTGGTTCGGTCAGGAGACCTACATCCACCCCACACTCAACTGAGTATGGCTTACTGCTGCGCAACACAGCATGCGTCTGCTGGGCAGTACAGCTTGGCCTACAACCGTTGAGCTTCACAGCTTGCTGTCCGAGACCAAGTCTCGCCTGCTGAGGAGTTACAGCTTAACCTGTCCAGAGGATGCACCTCTGCAAACCCGCTGGGGATTACAGCTTACCCGTCCAGAGGCAGCACCTCTGCTAATAGCTGGCTCACAGCTTGAAGAAACAATTTCGGAAAGCAAAAACAGAATCAAACGAAAATGGGAAAACACAAAAGAAATGTAGCTCAGAATGAGCAGTATCAGCTCTGGTATCTGAACCAAGAGACTGATTCACAAGCTCTCAAACTCCCTCAACTCATCTCTCTCAATCTTCTCTTCTTTCTCTTTTTCTTCTCTCTGCTTTTCTTCTCTGTGGATCTCGGTGGCACTCTGCTGCTACAGATGTTCAGTTTCTCTGTTCGGACTTCACCACTCAATCAGCCTTCTTCTGAGGAAGAAGACTTCCTTTTATACCAGCAGCAGATTGGATAGGGCGTGTAGCTTCCACATTTCCCGCCCAGAGAATTCGCCAGATCCGAGGAGCTTCGACCACTTGGCAGCATCCTGACTGGGCTGCTTCCACGTGTCATAATCTGGGCACCTCGTCCTTCCTTGGATCACGAGCCAAGTCATCAGTCTCTGCAGATAGTCCTTGTCAGACATTCGAAAGGAATTATCAGTTTAAGGGTTAACTGATGTACAGACTATACATAGATAGAGCTGAAGCAATGTATAGACTTCATGAAGCAGGACAATTGCGTTGTACAGACTATGTGAAGACAAAGCTGAAGTAATGTATAGACTCCATGAAGCAGAGTTGAAGCAGTATAGACTCAGTGAATGCGATGCAATGCAGTGTTCAGACTCTATGAATGCGAGGCTATGCGTTTTACAGACTATGTGAATACAGTGCTATGGCCTGTACAGACTCTACGCATGCAGGGCTTATGTCATGTTCAGACTTTGTGAATACAATGTTATGTAATGTATATACTCTGTATATGCAGAGCTTAAGCCCTGTACAGACATCAAATATGCAGAAGTAAACGTGCATCAATGTGTAGATTTAGCAAAACAAAGTGTGAACAAAGCAACACAATGTGCAGACTTCGATCGTAGTTAAAGATAGCAATGTAAAGACTCTGCATTGTATAGACTAGCTAAAGTGTAATGTGCAGCCATTGTATAGACTTTATGAATGCGAAACAATGCCATGTACAGACTTTATATATGCAACGCTAGAGCATGCATAGACTTCATATATGCAGTGCTAAGGCATGTGCAGACTTCATATATGCAAGGCTGAGGTGTGTACAGGCTTAGTGAATGCAACACTGAATCATGTACAGACTTCACATTCACTATGCAGACGTTGTACAGACATGCTAATGTGTAACGTATAATGCATCAAGCAAAGTGTGTACATTGAAGATATGCTCAAGAGTGTATAGACTTGATCAGACATCAGAAGCACAAGTGCTCAAGAGAGACGGTGGATGTACATACTTCAACTCTCAACTGAGACGGTGGATGTACAGACTTCATGAGACGCTAGACGCTGTACAGACTTGGAGACAATGCATGCTGCAGTGTATAGACTTAGCATTAAGCAAGGCAATGTATGGACTTCAAGTCATGAGACGCAAGTTGAGATGATGGATGATGTACAGACTTCAATGCGTGCTTGCAACACGATGTATAGACTTAGCCTATGCAGACTTAGTCCGATGTACAGACTTTGCATTAAGCAAGGCACTGTATGGACTTCGAATCATGAGACGTTGATTAAGACGGATGATATATAGACTTATGCTGTGCTGCAAGATGGTAGTGTACAGACTTGGTTAAGACTGTCTAGACTCTGCATACGAGCTATGGCGATGTATGGACTTGCCAAAGGAGGGGCTGTACAGACTTGAGCAAAGCACGATGTATAGACTTGCAGGTGCAACGTAGGTAACGATACCAATGTATAGACTTACGAGTGCAACGTCGGTAAAGATACCACTGTATAGACTTGCGAGTGCAACGTCGGTAAAGATGCCAATGTATAGACTTGGAAGTTCAACTGGTAGATGTACAGACTTGGTTTCGTGCATGCTACAGGGTAATGTATGGACTTTGAATCAATGTGCATGCATTGTATAGACTTTGAGATGCTTGAAGCACACTATGCAGCAATGTATAGACTTAACATATGATGTACAGACTTGATGGTCAGACAGACAAGAACTCTGTACAGACTTGAGTGTGCAGACAGGCCATATGAATGTATAGACTTGTGTTCTAAACGATGCACAAACATAACAGTGCAATGTATAGACATTGAGTGTGTAGACTTGTGTGTGTGCAATGTGTAGACCTGTGCATGTGTGCATTACGATGTATAGACTCTGACTGCATGGAACATATAGACAATCTGATAAATGCAGTTTCATCAAAATATAAACAGTTGCCAATCAATCAAAACAAGCTGTTGCCAATGAAATAAAGCTATTATCAACATCATCAACACAGAGGAGTCACAACAATCTCCCCCTTTTTGATGATGGCAACACCCTATCATATGGAATAGCAACATCCTGTCATACAGATGTAATTTTGATGAAAGACATGAATTATTAGTTAGATTTGTCATGCAGATGCTATGGATGCATGTTGAGAAATGAAAACAGCTCCCTGCCAACAAGATCTCCCCCTATGCCATAATATGATGCATACACTCCCCCTGGAGTTCCCCAAACACACAATAAATTCTCCCCCTTTGCCATCAACAAAGAGGAGGGAAAGAAGCAGTCTAAAGCATTCTGAACTGGCATTCTAAAGAAAGTACAAGGGAAGGAACAAGAGAAATCATCTGACTGGCATTCTGAACAAGTAGTTTAGGAATAAGCATTCTAAAGCACAGAGTCTTCAATCATATGAATTTAGAAACTGCTTTGAGATAGAATTCTAGTTTAAAGATTATAAATTTTGAGTTCGTGCACTACAATCAATGGATAAGTTTTCTGTGCATGATAAAATAATAAACCAGAATCACATTTGCATGAGAGATTCAGTTTCAAAATATCTTACTTTCATAAACTCAGTAAAAAAATGGTTAAGAGATACCAGGTCATGTATTGAAATTAAACAAATTGACATCCCTGAAATTTCTTTTGAGGAATAGCATTTTCAATATTATTTCATTAAGGGCATTCAGATACCATTTGTCTTTTTGCGTAAGGGTATACATTTATCAGACGCCAATACCCCTAGATACTCAACATGATGGACCATTCTGCCTATGATCAAACTCAATAAAACTGATTTACACCTTTTTGTGTGAGGGTACACGTTTATCAGACGCCAGTTACCCCCAGGTACTCAGTGAAACCACCCTACTGTTTTGATCATTTTATACAGAGATAACTGATACACCTCATGACTTAAGTATTGTCCATTTCTTTGATGGATCGCTTAGTTTCTCAATATTTTACCAGTCATTGCTCTGCCAATGTTATTTTTTAATTAATTTTTAATATTTTTCTATATCTTTCTTAGCTGTCCTTTATTTATTTCAGAATGACTTGTTTAAGGACAATACACATACTTAGCCTTCTCTAACATGATTTTAGATGAGTTTTTAGATTTCAGATATAATTGACTTTGTCTGACATGAAATAAGATAGGGGTTGAGAGCTTTATCAATTTTCAGCTTTCTTATTTACTGATTGCAATCTTTAAACTTTAAAGTTTATAAAATTTAAACCATTAAGTCAGTCTTCAAGCAATTAAAATTCTTATAAAGGAAGAAGTCTGTTTTTCTATTGCTTAAGACTAGAACTGACTAACATATTGCCATATTGTCAGACTCAACTCATTCAGGGTCAAAGAATTTGGATTTCAATAAAGTTGATGACCACTCTGAATTTCTAACAATACTCCCCCTGTCTATATGCATGTGGTTTTAGATGAGAGAGAGCTTAGACACAGTCATGACTAAATGATATGCAACGATGATCATGAGTGTGATGCCAAAAAAAATATGAATGTCATGCATGATCATGAGTCTGTTGCAACATTCAACATTCACAAGGTTTATTCAAGCCATCAAAGAGTTTATTCATTATGCTGAAATTTACACAAGCCAAGTTCTCTTCTAAGAAATTTAGACCTTTCATTCCCAAGAGGCTTAGTAAAAATATCAGTAATTTATTTTTCAGTTTCAATGAAGTTCATTTCAATTTCCTTTTTATTTACAACATCTCTAAGAAAATGGTGTTTTATCTCTATATGCTTAGTCCTAGAATGATGAACATGATTTTTAGCAAGGCATATAGCACTAGTATTATCACATAACATTGGAATACATCCTAATTTTATCTGATAATCATCCAGTTGGTGCTTGATCCATAGTACTTGGGTAGCACAATTACCAGCTGCAACATATTCAGCTTCAGCTGTAGACAAAGCTACAGTGTGTTGCTTCTTAGATGCCCAAGATACTAGACAGCCACCAAGGAATTGACAGTAGCCACTAGTGCTTTTTCTATCTACTCGACATCCAGCATAGTCTTCATCAGTGTAGGTTAGAAGTTCTAACTCACACTTGGCAGGATACCAAAGACCTAGCTCTTTGGTGCCTAGTAAATACCTAAAAATCCTTTTCACTGATTTAAGATGTGATTCTTTGGGACTAGCCTGAAATCTAGAGCATAAACACACTGAAAATTGAATGTCGGGCCTAGATGCTGTAAGATATAGAAGGCATCCGATCATACCTCTATATAGCCTTTGGTCCACTGGTTTACCTTGAGGATCTTCATCCAAACTGGTTGAGGTACCCATTGGAGCAGCTATTTCCTTGAGGTTGTCCATTTTGTACTTCTTCAATAGATCCATTATGTACTTGGACTGAGAGATGAAGGTACCATCCTTTGATTGTGTAACCTGTAGTCCAAGAAATAGTTTGAGCTCACCCATTGAGCTCATTTCAAACTCATTAGTCATAATTTGAGAGAATTCCTCACACAATTTAGGGTTAGTTGACCCAAACACAATGTCATCCACATAAATTTGAATGATAAGAATATCTGAATGACTCACCTTGGTGAATAATGTTTGATCAACTATACCTCTTGTGAAGTTCTTATCAGTGAGAAATTTGCTCAACTTGTCATACCAAGCTCTAGGAGCTTGCTTTAAACCATAGAGAGCTTTTCTGAGTTTATAGACATGATTAAGGAAGTCTAAGCATTCAAATCCAGGAGGCTACCTCACATAGACATCCTCACTGATTTCCCCATTCAGAAAAGTAGATTTTACATCCATCTGCTGAAGATTTATTCCTAGGGAACATGCATAAGCCAATAAGATTCTGATTGCTTCTAACCTGGCTACAGGAGCAAAAGACTCTTCAAAGTCTATTCCAAATTCCTAATTATACCCCTGAGCTACAAGTCTGGCCTTATTTTTAATCACATTCCCTGATTCATCAGTTTTATTTCTGAACACCCATTTAGTCCCTATGACTGTTTCATGATTAGGAGGTGGAACCAAGTGCCACACCTTATTCTTGTCAAATTGATTGAGCTCTTCATGCATGGCATTAATCCAATGCACATCCTTAAGAGCACAGTCAATGGACTTGGGTTCTACATTTGATACAAAGGCATATGCATTCAATTCATTTTGAATTCTTAAGTGGCCTCTAGTCCTAGGAGGGTCATGTAAATTGCCAATCACATTATCTACAGGATGATCTTTTAGATTTTTAATGTTGACAATTTCATTATCATGATTTTCATTTACCTCCCCCTGAACTGTAGGCTCTTCTTCATTAGGCTCTTCATTTCCTTCCTCATTTTCAGATTGGTCTGCAGAATTTCCTTCTTTCAGAATATCACCACTGTCTTCATTCCTGCATTGACCAATATTAGTCTTTAATAGGGATTCATCAAAAACTATATGTGGAGATTCTTCAACAGTTTTGGAATTCAGATTATACACTCTATATGCTCGGGTGTTTTCAGAATAACCAAGAAAAATTCCTGGTTCACCTTTAGGTTCAAATTTATCAAGGTCTCTTTTATCATTTATATGTATAAAGCATTTACACCCAAAAACCTTGAAATGAGCAATAGAAGGTTTCTTACCCTTTATGATCTCATAGGGTGTTTTCTAGGTAGAAGGTCTTACCATGGCTCTGTTAATTACATAACAGGTAGTATTTACTACTTCAGCCCAGAACTTCCTTGGTAGACCACCTTTAACCAAGAGTGTACGACCCATCTCCACTAGGGTTCTGTTCCTTCTCTCCACAACTCCATTCTGCTCAGGTGTCCTTGGTGAGGAGAACCTATGGTTAATTCCATTTGACCTACAGAATTCATCAAACTTTGAGTTTTCAAACTCACCTCCATGATCAGATAGAATATTTCCAATTTTCTGGTTTTTCTTAAGACAGAACCACTACCAAAAAAAGCGGGATTTCAGACGGATGTTTCAGACGGAAATTTTTCTGTCTTAAAATCCGTCTGTATTTGTGACGGATTAGTTTCCGTCACAAATTCCGTTGCTATTAAGGACACACCAGACTCCCTCTGAAGATCCGTCTATAATTATAGATGAAATATATTCCGTCTTTATATACGTCGCAAATTTGGGACGGATATTCTGACGGAAATAATCCGTCTGAAATTTCAGACGGAAATAAGTTCCGTTCGTATTTCCGTCGGAAAATTCCGCCTTTCCCGCCCCTCCCTGCCGCCTCTTCCACCTGGCCCCATTTCCACCCCCCACTCTCCCTCTCACTCTCTCCTTCCTCTGCCCTCTGCTTGCGGTCGTCGCCGCAGGAGCCGTCTTCGCCGCTGGAGCCGCCGTCCTCGCCGTAGCCGGAGGCCCCGCCATCCTCGCCGTCACCGGAGACCCCGCCGTCCTCGCCGTCCTCGCCGTCGCTGCCATTCGCCAACCTCCCTCCCTCTCACGGTCGTGGTCGCTGTCGCCGCCATCATCCTCTTCCCACGGTCGCCGTCGCCGCCGGCCGGTAAGTGGCCTCGCTCTCCCTCTCTCTCTCCCGATCATGTTCCCCTCCCTCAATCCCTCTCCCTCTCCCCTGTCCGGCTCCCTCACTCCCTCTCCCTCTCCCCTCTCGCGCTCCCTCACTCCCTCTGGACGCCCTCCCCCACCCCCTCCACTGCCCTCTCTCCCCTGTCCGGCTCCCTCACTCCCTCTCCCTCTCCCCTCTCGCGCTCCCTCACTCCCTCTGGCCGCCCTCCCCCACCCCCTCCACTGCCCTCTCTCCCCTGTCCGGCTCCCTCACTCCCTCTCCCTCTCACTCCCTCTGGCCGCCCTCCCCCACCCCCTCCACTGCCCTCTCTCCCCTGTCCGGCTCCCTCACTCCCTCTCCCTCTCCCCTCTCGCGCTCCCTCACTCCCTCTGGCCGCCCTCCCCCACCCCCTCCACTGCCCTCTCTTCCCCTGTCCGTGGCCCCTCTCCCCCTCTCATTATGATGCTGTTCTTGTAAAATCTAGTTTGAACATTAGGTGGATGTATTTTAATTTGTAGAATCTACTAAAAACTCGTTGGAGTGAGATATCGCAAATTTCGAAAATAGACTCAGTTTGAACATGTCTTATTCTCCTCCAAAAATCTATCAGGGCGCATAAGTCAAGATCTTAATACTACATTTGATTAAAATGAAAGAGATGTCAGATATTTTAATGAGTAGAATTTTAAAACTCATCCCCACAAATCCAGCCAAACTCCACCTAACGGAGTCATAGATAATTTGGACCTGTGGCCTAAGTGACCGTCTCACTCCTTGCCCAAATTGGCCACTGTGAACAATTTCACATCACTTGGGATCTCCCTGGGTAGCTTCTTCCTGATTAATTTGGACTGAATTAGACTGGGGAGACTCGTCGGACCCACGGAGACTGATTTGGACTGAACAACCATGGGTTTAGTTTAACGATACACAGGTTATTTTTTTTAAAAAAAATAAATCGCTTGTGTGAAATGCTACACATGTTCCTAGTCTTGCCCCGGACAGAACTTGATGATAGCTGCATTTTTCCTTTCCTGGGCATGTGACATTCTAAACGCAATAAATAGCCAGAGTTTACAAGAACACCATCAAAGAACCTTCATTCAATCAACAATCATTAATTTTTAGTTCAGATGGTATGCAGGAAAGTGAAGTTCCAACTTCTGATCCGAGAAACAATGTCCTTTTTGGAGTTGACATTGATAACCCTCTTGGGATACCAATGCCTAGTGATCCTTTACTAGCAAAAAATATAAGCTCTGGCAAAGACTATCAGACTAATCTCACTTCAAACAACATTATTTCCAATTCCAGTGGCTCCAAGGAAACTCAAACAGAATTCTCAACATCAATTGTTTCTCAATCTTTTGGGGTTCCAGATGTGGCATTTAATTCTAGTGACTCCACTAATGATAGCAGCTTTTTGATTGGTAGATCAATAGATATCACTCGGTCTTCGGGCAATGATGAGTTGAAGCAGGATCTTGCTCGACTGTTCAGCATACAGAGGAGAGGGGGGAGCTCTGTGGGAGGGGGGTGGAGCTTGGTGGGACGGGGAGCTCCGTGGGAGGGGGGAGGGGCATCCGAGAGGGTTCCTGTCACGCCCCGATGCGGAATCTCGGGACGTACGGTTAGAGGCAAGCGAGCAATATATAATTCCGAACCATTGCAATCCATTGCACTAAAGGTTGGAAAAGTAATAATCAGAGTTTTATTGAAATAAGGTTGAGTACACTGGGTAGAACGACTACAACCAAATAATAAGTAAAATGCTAGAACAATCTCTCACTAATGCTAAGGGTACAAACTGACTCAATAAACTAAAACTATCTCTCGATATCACTCCAGTCCATCCCCGACAAGTTCGTCACCTGGAAAGAGGGGAAACAGTAGGAGTGAGCTAAACACGCTCAGTAGATAACCACAAACAGGTTTAAGTAATTAACTATTGATTTCCAATTTATATGAAATGCAGTAAATAAAGAATGACGATAGAATATCTTGCAAGGTCAAGAAATATAGCAATTTATCAAGTAGTGAACAAGTAAAGTACAATAGAGAATTTGGCCAGCAATATGTTACACATGTAACCAAGTAAATACACACGAGTCGAGTATCAAGAGTTTGTCATAGACGTAACAAGTCAAGTCAAGTATTCGGGTGCAATGCCTCACCCTTGTCATAAACATCCCAATGGGCTCAATATCTTTTCGGGCGCTCTCCCCAGGACCAGACTGGGCCCTTATGATGCGTCGGCATTTCATTTCAATTGGATCACCGATCCCCCGTCTAGACATAGTCAATTATGGCCAATATAATCAGATGAATTTCTGTCGGGTATAAGATGTAAAGGACGACACTTGTCTCCTCTGATTCAAGAGTATAAACACGACGAAAACCCAAAACAAGGTAGTCGTACGGCGAACACCGGGCCGTACTCTCATGAGTAACGAGTCACGGGGTCAAGAATGAACGGTTGACAGTAAGCCGTTCGAGAGAGAGAAGTAAGTTCTGAAGAACGAATATACGAACCACTCGGGTCGTATTTTTAAGAAATACGGTTCAAGAGAATCCGTATTAAGTATAACGATAATATCTAATTATAAGATAATTTATGCAAAGTAGTTACCGGGTTGCCAATAACAATTAAACCAACTAATTTCAGTTTAATGTCCATTGGTCAATTCCGGGCTCAAATATGACCGAAGGTTATCCAAGGGTAATCGGTCAATTTATCAAGTTAAAACGATAGTTATGATGTAACCGTAATTTACCACGGTAAAAATGTCTCACGGTAAAAAAATGTGAAGTTTACCGGATAGAGTGTCCGGTTAATTGGCCAAAGACTTGCCATAAGTCGGCCAGTAATATTTTGATTTACAGTAATTTACAGAAATTACCTATGGTAATTAACCAATTTATCCAAAGTTACAAGTGAATTACAATAGTTTCCACTTTAAACAATTTATCAAAATAGATATTGCAAATAACAGAAATTTACTCATGTCATTATCTGTTATTTATATGGATTGTCAAATTTTACTAATTAACATTTTTAATAGGTCAAAATAGTAAAAATCAGGTTTTCTGGAAGTTAAACGGATGACAGTGGGCCGTTAAACCTACTGGCTGTAAAACGGTTATCTATGGGCCGTTTTAAGGGTAAAAGGATACTACGGTTATAGTGGGGCCGTGTATCATGTAAAGCGGTCGTTTTCTAACCGTGTATATAAAATACGATAAAATGATAATACTACTAATTTCATTCTAAAGCGGTCTCTGGTTGACCGTTATTCATGTGAAATGGTTAAAATTGGGCCGCTTAAAGCAATTAAGGCGGTCAGTTCTAAGCCGTCTAAGAGATAAGCGGTCCGGTTGGAACCGTCTTTCTTTGTAACACGGGAACAGCGAAAACAGAAGTATAATCCGGCAATGAGGGCTTCAATTCATGGGTTTAAGCATGGAAAATCATGAAATATGCAAGCTAACATGATGCCCTATCATTCCTTTTATTGAATTCAAGTTTGTGCCATGGTTACCTACCTTAACCGATGAAAATAAGAGAAAGCTTGGGGAAGAAGATGAATAGTGGTCTTGCAAAGCTTCACAGCAGCAAGACAGCAGCAAGAAATCCTTAAGTTGCTTAAGAGGAATGCTTAGGAATGCTTCCTCTATTTATAGGTTTGTAGAGAAGTGTTTAAACTTCTCACGCGGGCTGGTCAGAGCCGCAATTCCCTTGGCAGTGTTGAAGACGTGTTTATGCCAACCCAAACACGGTTTCACGTGTTCCACAAGGTAAGGTTACCCTTAATCTAAGCCTAATCCCATAGATTAAGCCATTGTTAACTAAAACCTTCATTTAATGTCACTAAACGATTTTTAATGAAATTGACCCAGAAGACAAAATTGCTAATCAAGACGTGATCTTTCAGATTATGATTTTTATGGAATTTTATCACGAGGTTTAATGTTAATCTCCCAATCTTAAGATTAAAATAATAATTTAACCCAATGTTCAACGGTTTAGTCGATAGAGAGAGTTTTTGATTTTTACCGATGAAACTCCAGAAGACAAAGTTGCTAAGAAAAATACTCTCTATCAGATGTGATTTTTGCAGATTTTTCCAAGGTAGTTATATTTTCGGGTGAATAGTGTTTTCCGCGTTTTTAAGTCAGGCTTAAATCACTGATTAAGCCATGTAAATGATTTTATTAGGGTCAGGTACAGGAGACCAAAGTGTTTATCATGGTGTTTACTAATTAACTATCATTTTTCAGAATATTTACACGATAGTCAAAAATATTTACTATTTACTATTTACCTCAGTCACTATTCAACATTTACTATTTACGAAATTTAATATTTGTACAGAAACTCGGGGTCTTACACCCTCCCCCACTTAAAGAATTTGGTCCTCCAAATTCACTGGACCAAAATACAGTAAAGGAAAGATAGCTCACCTAGAATAGGTCGGGATAACGCTTCCGTATAGCGTCCTCGGATTCCCATGTAGCTTCTTCTATTCCACGCCGACTCCATTGGATTTTGACCATCGGTATGGAACGATTTCGAAGTTGTTGCTCCTTTCGATCCAGAATTTTCACTGGTCTTTCTTCATAGGATAGATCCTTTTTAAATTCAAAGTCCACATGTTGAATGATGTGACTAGGGTCGTACACGTATTTCCGAAGCATAGATACATGGAATACGTTATGTACACCAGATAATTGAGGAGGTAAGGCCAATCTATAAGCGACTTCACCCACTCGATCAAGGATCTCAAATGGACCAATATACCTTGGGCTTAACTTGCCATAAATACCAAATCGACGAATACCTCTTGAAGGAGATACTTTTAAGAACACATGCTCGCCAATTTGAAATTCCAAATCTCTTCTCCTATTATCAGCATAACTCTTTTGCCTTGATTGAGCCACAAGTAACCGGTCTCGGATAATACGAATATTTTGTGATGACTCCGAGATAAGATCCGGTCCAAGCCATTGCTTCTCGCCAACCTCATCCCAACATAATGGAGAACGACAGCTCCTTCCATACAAAGCCTCGAAAGGTGTCATCTGTATGCTGGCTTGATAACTATTGTTGTAGGCGAATTCTATTAATGCTAAATGATCGCTCCAACTTCCACCGAAGTCGATCATACAAGCTCTCAACATATCTTCCACTATTTGATTAGTTCTCTCGGTCTGTCCATCTGTTTGCGGATGAAATGCAGTGCTAAAATTCAGACGGGTACCAAGAGATTCTTGCAATCCCTTCCAGAAATGAGATGTAAATCTCGGGTCTCGGTCAGACACAATGCTGACTGGAATACCATGAAGTCTAACCACTTCCTTCAGATATAATGCTGCTAGCACATCAACTGTCCACTTGGACTTAATGGATAGGAAATGGGCTGACTTAGTCAGTCGATCCACGATTACCCATATTGCATCATGACCACTTCGAGTCTTAGGAAGACTCATAATAAAATCCATGCCAATACTCTCCCACTTCCATTGGGGAATGTCAAGTGGTTTCAATTTACCTGCCGGTCTGAAATGCTCGGCCTTTACTTGTTGACAAACCAGACATCTACTCACAAAATCTGTAATTTCCCTTTTCATGTTCGGCCACCAAAATGTCCTTTTCAAATCTTTGAACATCTTAGTGCCTCCCGGATGGATAGTATATCGAGATCTATGTGCTTCTTCAAGAATCCGATTCTTTATATTACCCTCATCCGGTACACAAGTTCGACCTTGAAATACTAATCTTCCATCATCGGCTATCGAGAATTCAGGTCTGCTACTCAGGCTTTCCTTAATCTCGACTAGCTCGGGATCAATATCTTGCAATAACTTGATTTCTACCAATAATTCGGGCTTAAGTTGCAACTGGGAAATCAATATCCGATCATTATCAATATTGATATCCAGACTAGCCATTTGCTCCAGTAATTTCCATTCTTGTAACATAAGACTAGATATCTTAGCCACAGGTTTCCGACTTAAAGCGTCAGCAACCACATTGCCTTTGCCCGGGTGATACTTAATAGAAAAGTCGAAATCCTTTATATACTCCAACCATCTCCTTTGTCTCATGTTCAATTCCTTTTGAGAAAATAAGTATTTCAGACTTTTGTGATCCGAAAATACAGTGAATGTTTCACCATATAAGTAGTGCCTCCAAATCTTCAAAGCAAATACCACGGCTGCCAATTCCAAATCATGAACTGGATAATTAACTTCATGCTTTCTTAGCTGCCTAGAAGAATAGGCAATCACCTTGCCGTGCTGCATAAGCACACAGCCTAAGCCAATACCAGAAGCATCAGTGTAAACCACAAAACCGCCCTCACCAGAAGGTAAGGTCAAAATAGGAGCAGTAGTCAAACAATCCTTCAGAGTTTGGAAACTCCGTTGGCATTCAGTTGACCACTCAAACTTGATCTCCTTGCGGGTTAATTTTGTCAGAGGTACCGCAATCTTAGAGAAATCTTGAATGAACCTTCGATAATAACCAGCCAGGCCAAGAAAACTCCTTACTTCAGTAACATTAGTAGGCTGTTCCCAATTCTTTACCGCTTCCACTTTAGATGGATCCACAGAAATTCCATCCTTAGTAATAATATGTCCTAGAAAGGACACCTCACTTAGCCAAAATTCACACTTGCTGAACTTGGCATATAATTGGTGATCTCTCAATAATTGCAAAGCCATCCTCAGATGCTCGGCATGTTCTTTTTCACTCTTGGAATATATCAAAATATCATCTATGAATACCACAACCCATTGATCAAGGTAGGGTCGGAACACACTGTTCATTAACTGCATGAAAGCTGCCGGTGCATTCGTTAACCCAAAAGGCATAACGACAAACTCATAATGACCATACCGGCTACGGAAAGCTGATTTATAAATATCCTCTTCTTTAATCCGTAACTGGTGATATCCAGATCGAAGATCGATCTTAGAAAAATAAGAAGCTCCAGTAATCTGGTCAAATAACTCATCAATCCTTGGCAAAGGATACTTGTTCTTGACAGTCAACTGGTTGAGTTGCCGATAATCGATGCATAATCTCATCGAACCATCTTTCTTCCGAACAAACAATACAGGAGCTCCCCAAGGGGAAACACTCGGGCGAATAAAACCCTTCTCGAGTAATTCCAACAATTGCTGCTTCAATTCCCGCAATTCCGCATGAGACATTCGATAAGGGGCTCTAGAAATAGGAGACGATCCAGGAATAAGATCAATAGAAAATGTAACTTCACGCTGAGGCGGAAGTCCTGGTAACTCCTCTGGAAATACGTCCGGAAATTCTCGGACAATAGCAATATCCTTAATCTCGATCTGCTGTTCAGGGGACGCATGAACAAAAGCCAGAAAAGCTTCGCATCCACGCCTCAATAACTTATCAGCACGAAGAGTCGAGATAAGAGAGATAGAACTAGGATGTTTCACTCCCTTGAAGGATAATCCGGGGTGTCTAGAAAAAGACACGGAACAAGAACTACAATGGACATTGGCCTCATATCGAGCCAACCAATCGGCTCCTAGGATTACATCGTAATCCTTCATGTCCATACAAATCAAATCAGCTGGAAAATTCTGATCATTCACCATAACCTTACTAGAAGGATAGTAATGCTGAATTGCTGATTTAGAACCAATAGGGGTTGATATTTCTAACGGAGAACTCAATAAAACAGGTTCCATAGCTAAAGATTTAGCAAATCTCCGTGAAAGAAAAGAATGTGTTGCACCAGTATCAAATAGAACAAAAGCTGGCAAGTCGAATATAGCAAGAGTACCTTCGACGAGTCCACCATCCTCGGCGATATCTTTTTCCTTCGCATGAAGAGCCTGGAGCCTGCCTTGAGGCTTCTTGAAATTCAGGGGTTTTGCCGGGATAGCTTGTTCCGATAATAAAGGGCAGTTGGGTATACGGTGCTCTTTGCTTCCACACCGCAGACATGCACCTAGCTTGCGCCAACAATCTTCCATCTTGTGACCAGGACGATCACAATATCGGCATACGCCCTTGAATGGAATCATAGAATCAGGTTTCTTGTCTTCTTGTCGCGGCATTTTGCCTCTCCACGAACCAGAACCAGAACTTGAACCAGAACTAATAAATGGTCTTTTCTTGCTCGGGTCAGTGACAAATCCAGGTTTAACATTCTTGAGTGCCTTCGGTTGCTCTTTCTTGTTACCTTGACCACGAATCCTTTCAGTCATTTCCAAAGTATCTTCTAATATTTGTGCCTTTCTTACCATCTCAGAATATGTAGAAATTTCCAGTGGTGCAAGTTGATTGATATAATGAAGTCGAAGACCATTGAGGAAACGCTTCGCCTTCATTCTCTCAGTCGAAATAAGATGTCTTGCATAACGAGAGAGTCGTGAAAACTGAGCCTCATATTCTGATACCGATAAACTTCGCTGCTTCAAAGCTGCGAATTCTGCTCCCTTCTTTTCTTGCACGCGGTCAGAAAAATATTTATCATTGAAATATTCCTCGAATTCCTCCCACGAGACTTGTTGATCTCCGAGAGTCGGCTTAACAGACTCCCACCAAGCACGTGCATCCCGTTCCAGTTGGAAAACAGATAAAAGAACACGTTCTTGGTCAGTGCATTGCATGACCTCAAAAATTCTTGCCATCTCGTCGAGCCAATTCTCGGCTTCATCGGGATCAGTTGAACCAGCGAATCTAGGCGGGTTCATTCCTCGAAAATTCCGATATAAATCACCAGTGCCATGAGCTGCGCCATGAGGTGCCGCTCCAGCTCCAGCTTGAGCCAGTGCGTTCAAGGCTTGCGTAAGTCCTTGAACTGTACGATGTAAATTCCTCATCTCAGCACGATTGGCTGCCATTTCGAGTTAAGTGCCTATATAAAATAGTTACTCGGATTATTTATGAGAGAAGAACTTCTTAGATGAGAAGAGAAGAACTAGATAAGAAGATCATGATTATGGTTAAATAACTTAACCCAAATTTCTACCCAAATTCTCACAAGGTTGTTTTCTTAAGCCTATAACCAATAGACCTATAACCTTAAAGTGAAATACCTAGGACAAATTGACCTAGGCTCTGATACCAACTAAACTGTCACGCCCCGATGCGGAATCTCGGGACGTACGGTTAGAGGCAAGCGAGCAATATATAATTCCGAACCATTGCAATCCATTGCACTAAAGGTTGGAAAAGTAATAATCAGAGTTTTATTGAAATAAGGTTGAGTACACTGGGTAGAACGACTACAACCAAATAATAAGTAAAATGCTAGAACAATCTCTCACTAATGCTAAGGGTACAAACTGACTCAATAAACTAAAACTATCTCTCGATATCACTCCAGTCCATCCCCGACAAGTTCGTCACCTGGAAAGAGGGGAAACAGTAGGAGTGAGCTAAACACGCTCAGTAGATAACCACAAACAGGTTTAAGTAATTAACTATTGATTTCCAATTTATATGAAATGCAGTAAATAAAGAATGACGATAGAATATCTTGCAAGGTCAAGAAATATAGCAATTTATCAAGTAGTGAACAAGTAAAGTACAATAGAGAATTTGGCCAGCAATATGTTACACATGTAACCAAGTAAATACACACGAGTCGAGTATCAAGAGTTTGTCATAGACGTAACAAGTCAAGTCAAGTATTCGGGTGCAATGCCTCACCCTTGTCATAAACATCCCAATGGGCTCAATATCTTTTCGGGCGCTCTCCCCAGGACCAGACTGGGCCCTTATGATGCGTCGGCATTTCATTTCAATTGGATCACCGATCCCCCGTCTAGACATAGTCAATTATGGCCAATATAATCAGATGAATTTCTGTCGGGTATAAGATGTAAAGGACGACACTTGTCTCCTCTGATTCAAGAGTATAAACACGACGAAAACCCAAAACAAGGTAGTCGTACGGCGAACACCGGGCCGTACTCTCATGAGTAACGAGTCACGGGGTCAAGAATGAACGGTTGACAGTAAGCCGTTCGAGAGAGAGAAGTAAGTTCTGAAGAACGAATATACGAACCACTCGGGTCGTATTTTTAAGAAATACGGTTCAAGAGAATCCGTATTAAGTATAACGATAATATCTAATTATAAGATAATTTATGCAAAGTAGTTACCGGGTTGCCAATAACAATTAAACCAACTAATTTCAGTTTAATGTCCATTGGTCAATTCCGGGCTCAAATATGACCGAAGGTTATCCAAGGGTAATCGGTCAATTTATCAAGTTAAAACGATAGTTATGATGTAACCGTAATTTACCACGGTAAAAATGTCTCACGGTAAAAAAATGTGAAGTTTACCGGATAGAGTGTCCGGTTAATTGGCCAAAGACTTGCCATAAGTCGGCCAGTAATATTTTGATTTACAGTAATTTACAGAAATTACCTATGGTAATTAACCAATTTATCCAAAGTTACAAGTGAATTACAATAGTTTCCACTTTAAACAATTTATCAAAATAGATATTGCAAATAACAGAAATTTACTCATGTCATTATCTGTTATTTATATGGATTGTCAAATTTTACTAATTAACATTTTTAATAGGTCAAAATAGTAAAAATCAGGTTTTCTGGAAGTTAAACGGATGACAGTGGGCCGTTAAACCTACTGGCTGTAAAACGGTTATCTATGGGCCGTTTTAAGGGTAAAAGGATACTACGGTTATAGTGGGGCCGTGTATCATGTAAAGCGGTCGTTTTCTAACCGTGTATATAAAATACGATAAAATGATAATACTACTAATTTCATTCTAAAGCGGTCTCTGGTTGACCGTTATTCATGTGAAATGGTTAAAATTGGGCCGCTTAAAGCAATTAAGGCGGTCAGTTCTAAGCCGTCTAAGAGATAAGCGGTCCGGTTGGAACCGTCTTTCTTTGTAACACGGGAACAGCGAAAACAGAAGTATAATCCGGCAATGAGGGCTTCAATTCATGGGTTTAAGCATGGAAAATCATGAAATATGCAAGCTAACATGATGCCCTATCATTCCTTTTATTGAATTCAAGTTTGTGCCATGGTTACCTACCTTAACCGATGAAAATAAGAGAAAGCTTGGGGAAGAAGATGAATAGTGGTCTTGCAAAGCTTCACAGCAGCAAGACAGCAGCAAGAAATCCTTAAGTTGCTTAAGAGGAATGCTTAGGAATGCTTCCTCTATTTATAGGTTTGTAGAGAAGTGTTTAAACTTCTCACGCGGGCTGGTCAGAGCCGCAATTCCCTTGGCAGTGTTGAAGACGTGTTTATGCCAACCCAAACACGGTTTCACGTGTTCCACAAGGTAAGGTTACCCTTAATCTAAGCCTAATCCCATAGATTAAGCCATTGTTAACTAAAACCTTCATTTAATGTCACTAAACGATTTTTAATGAAATTGACCCAGAAGACAAAATTGCTAATCAAGACGTGATCTTTCAGATTATGATTTTTATGGAATTTTATCACGAGGTTTAATGTTAATCTCCCAATCTTAAGATTAAAATAATAATTTAACCCAATGTTCAACGGTTTAGTCGATAGAGAGAGTTTTTGATTTTTACCGATGAAACTCCAGAAGACAAAGTTGCTAAGAAAAATACTCTCTATCAGATGTGATTTTTGCAGATTTTTCCAAGGTAGTTATATTTTCGGGTGAATAGTGTTTTCCGCGTTTTTAAGTCAGGCTTAAATCACTGATTAAGCCATGTAAATGATTTTATTAGGGTCAGGTACAGGAGACCAAAGTGTTTATCATGGTGTTTACTAATTAACTATCATTTTTTAGAATATTTACACGATAGTCAAAAATATTTACTATTTACTATTTACCTCAGTCACTATTCAACATTTACTATTTACGAAATTTAATATTTGTACAGAAACTCGGGGTCTTACAGTTCCAGTGGGGGGGAGCTCAGTGGGAGGGGGGAGGGGCATCCGAGAGGGTTCCAGTGGGGGGGGGAGCTCTGTGGGAGGGGGGGTGGGAGGGGGGGGAGCTCTGTGGGACGGGGAGCTCGGTGGGAGGGGGGAGGGGCATCCGAGAGGGTTCCAGTGGGGGGGAGCTCAGTGGGAGCAGGAGGGCGGGTGGGAGGAGGGGGAGCTTTGTGGGAGGGGGGTGTCATGTCTCGAGTGGCTCGACAGGCCGAGTCGCAGACCATTGAACCAGCTCGGAAGCTATAACTCAGTTCTGAGCGGGGTTAGTTAAATTAGATATCCCTGTTGCATTTTATTAGTTAGTGGCTGATGGATTAGTTGTTAGTTAGTGGTTGATGGATTAGCTGGAGTCATGTCTAATCAGATGCAATCTTTGGAGTCCAACTTCGAGAAATTTGAATCCCAAAATTCTCTGTCTGCTGTGGCTGATATTCCTGGTTCTTTTCGCCATAAGTTGCACGAGTTCCCTAAATTTGATGGGAGTTATGACCCAGCTGAATGGCGATTCAAAGCTAATCGCTATTTTTACTGTAAGAATGTTTCGGATACGCAACGAGTTACTATAGCATCTTATTATTTGGATGGAGAGGCCTTACAGTGGTTTTGGCATTTCTCTAGCTCTAAAGAATCTGTTTCTTTGCATGAGTTTTTAGCTGGGTTAGAGTCACGGTTTGGTGCAGTTTCTTCTGTGGATTCTCATGGGCAACTGAGTAAACTCAGACAAGTGGGTACAGTAGCTGCGTATCAATGGCAATTTGAGACCATGTACAATAGAATAACTGGACTTTCTGAGAAGTATTTGCTGGGTGTTTTTCTGAGTGG
>JAHNEJ010001512.1:0-244215 GCA_022559845.1 Amorphophallus konjac | reverse complement strand
CAGGTTAAATGAGAATTAACTCGAGTTAATCTAGATTAACCTATTCTACCTTCACATGTGAGTTAAGTTAACCCGGTGCCATGCCAAAGAAAAGAGGAATAAAAGTGGATAAAATAAATCCACTTAACTTTAGTCAGGTTATTTTTAATCCCCAACCAAAATAGGGCTTAGTGCATAAACATCATGAACTTACGGCCAGCCAACATTGACCGTGAATAGAGAGAGAGAGAGAGAGAGAGAGAGAGTGAATTTTTCTCTTTCCAAATTTCATCTGAAATTTGCCATGAGTAACGATTACTAGTGTAGTCAAGAAAAAAATTGATTACTAGTGTAGTCAAGAAAAAAAATGAGATGTAAATAGTAACCCAAGGTTAAGTCACTATTCACACTCCATTTTTTCTTCTTTATTTCTCAAGGTAAGTCTTACAAACTTTAAAACTTAAGTGATAAGGTTGAAGGGGCCTAACACTATAAACTCAAGGAATCTACGTGTATTTTTCGATATGGGATTTATCTCTCTCATTCGGGACTCCAACACTCCTTCTCACGGTCAAGATGGACTGTGAAAATTAGATTAGAAGAGAGGTGACGTAAATACCATAGTGGACCTTGGCCCGCTCTGGTACAATCTTACAAACCTTAAAACCTAAGTGTTAAGGTTGAAGGGATCCAGAACTATAAATTCAAGGAACTCACATGTGTTTTCCGATATATGATTTATCTCTCCCATTCGAGACTTCGACGGTAAATTTTTCGCAACGTGAATCTCACTCCAAAGTAGAGTGACATGAAACTCATATAAATAAATTTAAAAAAATAAAAAATAGCTACGCCTCTATCGATGTTTATAGTAAGCATTACTCATTGGCCAAGGGGTCCAAATGGTCACTTAGAGACATTGAGTAACTTCTAAGGAGAGTGATCCATGTACCCACTCCTCCAGTCCTCTCTTTCTTCCAACCATCTGCCTCCAAAACCTTGTGCTATGATAGGAAATAGGTACAATCTTTCAATTATCCGTGACTTAAGAGGTCAACACTTACAATTATTAGATCTCCAACCCAAATTTATATCTGATATGGGACCAAATTGGTGTTAACTATTTTCACATAGATCGTAATAAATCTCTCCATTCACGAATCATCTCCCTCGATGCTTACTATGGGACATTTATGCATCCTTTGGACCCCCAAGGTCGTTGATTTCAGATGTTTACGTGTGTTTTCTCGTAAACATAAAAGAATGAACTCGTACACCAATTTATAGATAATTAGTATTATCTATCTCAAAGATTAACAACTTAGGAGGCCGACATCCCTAATATTAGATCCTCGCCTCCCAAATTACATCGGATAAGAGATTAAATTAGTGTTGATCTCTCGCACATGCCATAACACCTCACCTCACCCTGAGGTTGCCAACAAGTTCTAGAAAGCAGAGTCCTCTGAGAACAGATGGACACTTCAAGTCACATGGAAACCTAGTCGGGGTCAGATTGGAAGGAATTCTCATACGATAGCTAGCTTATGCAGTCAAATATTGATGAGTTTGTCTCACTGCACACCTAATATATTCACGTACATTGAGTGTGTAACAAGTTTTTTTTTTAAAAAAATGGCGAAGTGAGAATCCATCTCACTTATCAATTCACACAACCCACATCTTATTGGACGGTATAAAAAATCTAAAAAAAATAAAGATCAGACAGTCCGATCTCTATTTTTTTTTGAATTTAAGACCGTCAGATGGAGGGGTGGGTTCTGTAGATGGATAAGTGAGGTGAGTCACCACCTCGTCATATTTTCAAAATTTTTTTTGTAAAACTTGCTGCACACACAAACTGTGAAAATACTTTGGGTGAAGCAAGACATACTCAATGTTTATATATATATATATATACATAATATATATACATAATATATATTAGTAAGGAGAGTTCAAAGCTGAATTCTCCCTCTCTTTTGTTTTGAGCAAACAAATCCAAAGTTGTCAAGCTTTCCTGGTCCCGACCAAAAAATATTATCGTACAGACAACATGATTGATATACACGAGGAAAGCATCGTAACAAAGCTTCGAACCCATGGCCTCCCCGTCCATTATTAAAGACCCGTTGAAGACTTTGAAGAGATCCGGGAATCACAGGACAACAGGCGACTCAGTCTCACAGGGTGGTTGGGAATAATTTTTTTTAAAAATTATTTCTATCTAAAAAATTATGTTA
The DNA here is from genome assembly GCA_022559845.1 of Amorphophallus konjac. NCBI lineage: Eukaryota > Viridiplantae > Streptophyta > Magnoliopsida > Alismatales > Araceae > Amorphophallus > Amorphophallus konjac. The sequence continues at coordinate 241,993 of JAHNEJ010001512.1, read as the reverse complement.
TGTTAATTCTTAATTTAAATTTTAAAATTGATAAAAATTGACATTTCATGTTTGACAATAATGACATAATTTTTAAAATGTATGTAGATATGTTTGACATATAACTTTTTATAATTAAAATAATACACAAATCAGATAAAAATATAAAAAATAATTGATTTTATTACACAAATCGGATAAAAATCGAAACTCAAATCGACTTGTCTTCATATCATCCAAAAATATTTTCATCTAATATTTCAAATAGAAATATTTGAATCATGCAAATATCTACCGTCAAAAACATAACAGGGACGCGTAGGCATCTTCGTGGGACGCGTAGGCATCTTCGTGAGACGCCGGCCAGGGGCGCGGCCTCCTTGGCGGGACGCACGGGCGGTCGGGGGAGGGGGGGACGTGCAGGCACGGTGCGGCCTCCTCGGCGGGACGTGCAAGCGGTCGGGGGAGGGGGGACGTGCAGGCGACCGAGGGAGGCGGGGCGCGGGCGGCCGGGAGGGACGTGCAGGCGGCCGGGGGAGGTGGGGCGGGGACGCACGTGGGAGGGGAGAGGGAGGGGACGCCGGCCGAGGGGGAGGGGACACCGAGAGGGAGAGGGGGACCGCGCAGGGGGGGACCCGCCGGGGAGGGAGGGGATGTCGGCCGAGGAGGGGGGGAGGGAGGGAGAGAGAGAATGGCCAGGGGTGAGGGGAGGGGACAAGAGAGAGAGAGGGGGAAGGGAGAACGAGAGAGCCTCCGATCTCAAAAAAAATAATAGAGTTATTTTTTTAAAAATAGATTATAATAGGATAAGATTCTCTTCTTAAAATTTAAGAGAGGAACATTATATAAAGTTAGATAGGTTTACCTCTTTTATTTTTAAGTTTGAGAAAAAAAAGAAGAGAAGAAATAGTAACCAAACATCCTGTTAGCACCCGTGGGAACTGTAGGGCGGTACATCGACGTTAGTGCAGATGGGATCTCCTGTGGGAATCTACTTGAAAGAAGGGGGAGGCATCCTGCACGCTTTATTCCCTGCCATTATGTTGCTATCAAACAAACTGCCTTTCATCTTTGTGTGCATTGCCAGGGGGAAGTATAAATTTACATTTTAAATGAAAAAAATTTGCAAACGAGGCGGAATCGGCGCTTTCCTTGCAGAAGATCACAAATACAAATAATACTAAATACCCAGAAGAAGAAAAAAAGGAAAGAGAAGAACTAGATGAGAGGTTCTGAGAGTTCCATCTCATTAGAACCCTCCTGTGTAACAGTAGTTGGATATCGTACAATGTTCAACCCCAGCCACTGCCATGGCCAGCAAATATACCGTTGCCTGTATCGGCTCCTCAAGTCCTCCCGGTTTTCCGACTCCTCCACCTGCCGACTCAGCTCCTCCAGCCTCTCCCTCAGCCTCGTCGACCGCACATCCGCCAACCTCAACGATTCCACAGCCGCGTCTCTGGCAGAGATTGCTGCAACCGCAGTCTCCTCCTTGAACTTGAGCTTGCTCTCCGACTCCTGCATGGCCTGCCTTGCATCTTCAAGTTCTTGACGAAGGGCAGATAGCTGCATGTTTGAAGGAAAGAGCTTCTGTGACCGCCAAGTCCAGACGACTACATATACTACCAGAATAAATAAATTGAAGAATGTGACCAGATTATACAAACCAATATCTACAAATAATGAAAAAAGTGCAAAACAAAATGATAAAAAGTTAAAAGGGAGTCCCGAGCATAAAAACCACCACAAAAGACTGTCAATGCCTTCGATAATTTGCAGCAGTACTCAACACAAGTTGTAGTAGTTTGAAAAGTCCAAAGGAAGAAAAAGAGAAAAAGAAATTAATAGCAAGGCATATAATTCGTCCATACCTGGGCTGCAAAATCATGTTCAACAGCTCTTCCTGCTGCAGCTTCTTGTTCTGCTGCAAGTTTCCATCTTGCAATTTCTTCTTCTGCAGCAGCAATATCTATCATAAGGCCCTCAACCTACAAGAAAAACAGGTTCATGTTGATAACTTAATAAAAAAAAATGTACACTGTTATTCACATTAAGCTCAAATATGAATTCCTCATGCTGTAACAGAATTTTCATGAAGCAAAATTTTGAAAGAGGGTAAAAAATGACGGGATGTAACTCACACTTTCATTAGCTACACGCTCTTTCTCTTCAAGCTCCTTAATATGGTGCTTTTGCCAACCAATCTCTTTTGCATAAGCGTCCAGTTGTGCTTTAAGTAAACTAGACTCTGCCCTTAATCCAGTAAAATGATATGCAGAACAGAGATAACATCTCAGTATAACATACATAGAATTGAAGTTCAACAATAATAGTCAAAGCGAAGATGAAATATCTCATTTCATACACTTATAAAGTTAAATGCACTTTTCGGTTAAAAACAAAATCAGGTAAGTCATCTGATAAATAGACGAAAGTAAAAAGCAACTTTAATTTAAATCAGAGAGCAAGTATACACGCTACTTATTGTATGTAAAATTAAACATCTACCAACAGGCATGTTTTGCAAAATGTATATGGAGCATGGAATTCTTTGTAGTCAGCAACAACAATTAATGATGTTTAGCAAGAGAACATTGAATCACAATCATAGCTATGAAAGTACGAAAAATTCTAGGGGTGAACATGGTTTGGTTTGATTCAGTTTGGGACCATTTTTTTCCAAACCGAATCAAACCGAATTTGCTCGTCAAACCAAACTGAACCAAACTGAAAATTTTCGGTTTGGTTTGGTTTCAAACCGAATTATCATATTTTGTTATAATATATATAAATTTAATGACTTATATGTATACAAAATAAAAATAAAATACTTCTATTTTGTATGTTTTTGTGTATATAATTAAATTTTTAAATATTTATAATATATAAAATTAATAAAAATATATAAATAATAAATTCGGTTTATTCGGTTTGGTTTGGTTTCACATATTATGAAACTAAATCGAACCGAATTCGACTTCAAACCGAACCGAACGGTTCGGTTTGGTTTTTCGGTTTGAACCGAATTATGAACAGCCCTAGAAAATTCCATGCCATAACAAAGGACAATGGAATAATATTAAATGAATCAGAAAACTTCACAATGCTAGGGATCTGAGAAGTGAGAGCAAACAAGCAGACAACCCATTTCACCTTTCTCCAGTTTCACGCACATGATTGTAGCTGGCCAAACATGGTACATGCACCAAGATAAGCTTTTTAAATTGTCGTGCCATCTGCAGGTCCCACGGGCCCACAGGAGAAACAACTCAAGGATGCAGATTCTGGTTTAAGGCCATTTAGCTCCTCCCCCTTTCTTCTCTGTAGCCTCATATATACTCTCTTAGGGTGGTTTTGGTACATGTTACAACCGAGAGTCAGACCCCCAAAAAACTGATATGCTGCATGGTCTGACTCAGATCTACTCGCATCACAAGCTGGACTGGCTTGTAAGGACTAATACAATCCTTCTTAAAAGCCTCCATCATTAACAGTATGTCAAGTATTTTACATTTTACTGCAGCCAATACAAGACTCGTGAAAACCAATCCAACTTGTACGAGATGGACTGCACCAGTCGGAGTCAGCAAACCATGGTATTATTAAATAAAGATGAAACCAGATCATGCACATTTTAAAGTACCAATTTTTCTAATTTCTCTTATCAAGAAACAACAGCCTAAAAAAAGATCTGCAAGTGGTTACAAAATGTATGTCCGCCCCCAAAACATGGGACTCCAGGAATAGCCCACGCAATGTACAAGATAGGGACCTTGAAATAAAATGGTGGTTTGCTTTTGTTCATTGTTGGGCATATTGCACACTTGTTGATTCTTTTTCTTCTTATTGTTAATGCTATTCATCCTTCAAATTTCCTACTTTCCATTACAACTTATTTATTTGATTATACTTCTAACCATGCATAGTTTCTTGAAGAAGATGATGCAAGGAGTCAGTTACAAGACAGGTAGTAGGAGAGTTATGCATGGGTAGAGACAAAATTATAACAATGTGAAGCAACCAATGTATGGAGCAGACACTGTGTCTCAATGTTAGGGCAAGGATGAAGCACATTACCTCCATAGAAAGGGAGAAAAAGTTATTGAGAAGTATATATGGGGCTTGGATACAGACATTGTGAGGCACCTTTTGGGAATAAACTCATTCAGACTGGACTTAAAGTAATAAACACCTTAGAAGGATTCAATCAGCTAGTGACATAAGGAGAAGATGCTTATACATTTCCTCTTTGCAACTTTGTCCATAACCTCTTCAAAAGCCCAGGATTAGTTTTGCTCAATGGAAGAGGAGATGAGCTAGCGTAGTAAAGGAGGCAAGAGAGTGGAAGAGGAGGGGGAAGAGATGGGGCGAACGGACAATGAAGGTGCGGAGAGAATGGTGGAAAAAAGGTTTACAGTTATGATACAGTTGTGACTTGTAACAAGAAGTTGCATTATAAGCTGCACACTGATGGAATGTCAAACTTCTTTATGTTAAGGTCCTTAAGGAAAGGAAAAAGTTTTGCGATCTCATTTGCATCCCCTTTTGTTATTTCGGACTTGGCCAAATGCAGGTACAGTTATCAGTTCATCGATTTGGATCTTCCCCCTTGATCCACAATCAATGTTAGTAACATCTCCCTTACAAGAGAAAACCCTTGATATCTTGCCCTTCAATGATGCCCAATAAGTAAATGACACTATGTTCGTGCAAGTTCCATCAGAAGTAATGGAATGTGAAGCAATGTTTCTTTGGCCATCTCGTCCCATTAAAATGACCCAAATGGTATTCCTGGCTTCTTTAAAAGAGATGGATGGTCCAGGGTATTCTAGGAATTTTGTCATTTCAGAGGGTATCTTGGGGATATTTGTCTTGAGAATTTCTGGAATTTTTGAGAGCTTTGTGACATTCTGATTTTTTTTTAGAATTTTGGGGGCTTACAGATACATTCAGGCTCAAGACATTGAATTCAACTAGTTATAGCTTCTTATTCATGCTTTGCAAAGCCCAAACTGAGAGACAGAACATGCCCATGGGCAATAGCGGAAGGAAAGCTAGAAAAAAGGGAGGGAACAAAAACTCTAACCCCTTCTTTGATAGAGGGTTAGCCCAAAAGGTGAATAAGTCAACCCAGTTAACTTAGCCCAGGGTCAATCCACTTTTGCTTTGATAAGAGGAGAGTTAATCCGGAAGTAAGGAGACGGGTTAACCTACTTTTAACCCAGTGTGATTTGGTAGGTAGTGGGTTAACCCGATAATAATGACAGCTCAAATACCACATTTGCCTGTCCCTTTTAATTTTTTTACCCATGGCCATGTGTTCCCTCTCTCTCTCTCTCTCACATCACTCTCCCTCTGTCTCTCACAAACACGACGTCCAACCATAGGGATAAAGTTTCCAAATTTTCATGGTTCTTCTAAGAGTAAAAGTAATGTTTCTTAGATTTCAAATTCAAATATGTAATATATGCTTTTTTATAAATAATGTATATAAATATGAATACCGTTGACTCTCTCACCCTTTTGTCACTTTTAAATTTTAATTATTAGTATTAATGATGTTTTTTATAAAAAAATTTATTATTTTGACGATATCTTTATTTTATGAAATCTATTTAAAATATTTTAAAAATAAAAAATTATAAATGAGTTTAAAGTGAATAGTGATAGGTAAACTGTAAATGGTAGCGTACGTAACGTAAACCCTTTTGTCACTTTTAAATTTTAATTAGTAGTATTAATAATATTTTTATCAAAAATTTTATTATTTTGATGGTGTATTTATTTTATAAAATCTATTAAAAATATTTAAAATAATATATAAATAAATTTAAAGTGAATAGTGACAGATAAATTGTAAACAGTTGCGTTAAATCTTTTTGTCACTTTTAAATTTTAATTAGTAGTATTAATGATCCTTTTAATAAAAAATTTTATTATTTTGACGGTATATATTTTTTTTAAAAAATATTAAAAATATTTAAAAAAATAAAAATATAAATGAGTTTAAAGTGAATAGTGATGGATAAATTGTAAACAGCGTGAACCCTTTTGTCACTTTTAAATTTTAATTAGTAGTATTAATGATACTTTTTATCAAAAAAGTATTATTTTGACGGTATATGTATTTCATAGAACCTATTAAAAATATTAAAAAAATATAAATATAAATGAGTTTAAATTGAATAGCGTCAGATAAATTGTAAACTGTAGCTAACGTAACGTAAACCCTTTTGTCACTTTTAAAATTTAATTGGTAGTATTAATGATGTTTTTTATCAAAAATTTTATTATTTTGATGGTATATTTATTTAATAGAATCTATTAAAAATATTAAAAATATTAAAAATATAAAAGAGTTTAAAGTGAATAGTGACAGGTAAATTGCAATGATGGTTTTTATCCAAAACTTATTATTTTGGTGATATATTTATTTTAAGAAATCTATTAAAAATATTTACAAAATAAAAAACAAATGAGTTTAAAATGAATAGTGATGGGATATGTGGCATTTTTGATTCGTGGGGTCTATAAAACCCACTGAATCTTTGAAAAAAAAGGGCCTTAATGAACTTTTAAAAAATTATTTTTATACTAATTATTATTATTAAAATCATAAATTTTAAAAATTATTTCGAACAGGGGTCCCAAGGTTTGCAGCATTCGAGGAGTCAGAGGGGAGGGTAGTAGGGGGATTAATTCCGTGAGGGCGAGTTAACCCACCTCACCCCCTGGGTTTCGAAATCCGGAACAAGTCCAAGTTAAACCATTTTTAACCCGATTAAAATAATCCTTCTATCAAAGTAAAAAAGGGTTAACCCTGGGGTGAAAAAAGGGCTAACTCTGGGAGAACCCTCTATCAAAGAGGGGCTAAAGGAAACACCTAGGGCCTCTTTGATTTAGGAATAGGATAAAGGGGAATAGCTAACTGATGTGAGAGAAGTGTGGGCTCCACTGTGCACTTCTCACAAAGGAAAGGCGCTAACTAGGGTGCAGTGGCGTATCCGCACCCACCCCCTCGATTACGCCACCCCACTCCATCTTCAAAGAGGGCCCTAAAGAAGCTCTAGCTGGCGGAATTCAATGATATTCCCCTCAAAATCGATTAGCTCTATCATTAGATCTGCTCAAGGAGGCCAGACTTCTTCTAAACAACAGAGGCCTGGTGAAGGCGCTCAACCTGCTGTGATGAAGTTACCAAGATCCCTCAATCAACATGCAAGCCAGGTAGCTTTTTCAGTGACAATTCCACAGCAAGCTAGTCGAAGAGCTCCTTGTTCTGTAAGATGCATGGCTCTCTTTGCCAAGTCGTTGCAACTCATCTACTTAGTGACTAAGCCAGCATTCTCTCAACAATTCAATCTTACGAGAAAGAAGATGAACAGCTTGAGTGGTAAGTGACTAAGCTTACTGGCTATCCCACCACTGCCTCTCCTCTTTCCATGGTGTAAACATGTAAGCTCACTGCTCACACCATACCAAGCTCAATGCTGTCACTGAAGTCTCCTTGGGATAACCTGACTCATCATAGCAATTTGTAGGGAAGTGCAACTCTTCCCAAGCCTCATACAGGGTAGGAAATGGATACTAACCTAGAAGCTCTTGCATCCTCTGATACTCCCAAAGCTAACTAGCTAAGTGAATATGCAGAATGAGGATGTCAAGGTGGTGCAATGAAGGGCACAGGATCCACCACTCCTGAAATATCTTGGAAAAGGGGTGTCGAGTCCCCTTCAGCCTGAGAATTAGTATCCAATACCTCTAAGGGCATCGATATCCAATACAATAGGTTGTGCCTTCGGCTGCTGGAGAGGAGTCGAAATTACTGACACCAGAATGGGCCAAGCAATAGGAGAGGACACTGAAACAGTGGCCTCAGAAAGTGAAATTGCAACTTTGGCATGGTCTTCAGACTCACATAGAACTGGAGCTCTAGCGCCCTCGTTTTCCAAACTGCCCTCAGTAAAGGCTAGAGATATGCCCGTGGCTGACAGAAGGAGCCTACTTTGAAAACTAAGGATGTAACCTCATCCAAGCCTGAATCTTCTGCCTCTTCTTCAAGGAAAAGCATGAACATCTTTGTGCCACAGTAAAAAGAAAAAGTCATTTCAGTGATACAAGGACGATTTAAACTGAGGGAGAAACAATTGTCACTACAATCACTTTCACTGGTATACGCATCTTCTTCTCATCACTTCAAGTTTAAATTGAGTTCTTAGGCTGGTCATCTTGTGGAGAAAAAAATACCAAATTATGAGACAACCAACACTTAATACTCTCTCTAAAGCCCATTGATCTAGTCATAATCTAAAAATCACAATTAGACATAATAATGGTAAACACTCTGTACAGCACAATTGCTTTATTAAAATGTGCAGCTATTTCATCTATATACATACAATCTGTCTAAAGGATTGTATGCCTTGCATCATATTCTACCTTAAGAAGTGAATCAATCTAATAAGAAGACTCACAACCCGTCACATAATAATTCCATAGCCCTTAAGAAAGCAACTATAAAATCCACGTCGATAAGTGTTATGTAAGTATTTCCAATAATTTTGCTAAACTTGGTGCATACACTTCACTAACCCCTTTTCCATGTCAAGTTATGCTGAAGGCTTCCCTTTGTGGTATTTAGTGACCTGACTAATATCTCTTGGTAACAAGTTTCTATCTTCTATAATATCTGCTTTTAAGTTTACTTCATGCAAAGCAAGAATATTCGGTTTTATCTTTTCTAACATATTTCAAGGTATCATAATAGCTAAGAAAATCCTCAGCTAGTAACAAACTGTTTTGAAAGGTGACCAAAGACCACATTCATTACAAGAAAAAAGAAAACAACACAAAAGCATTACACAGCAGTAGAGAAGAACAAGACCATGAAGACCTTTCCAAAAGTGTGAGGTCCAGAAAAGCAGCAGAAAAAACCAACCCCAAAACATCGAGCTTTGATAAAGGTGAATTTGTCACAACAGGTAGTGTATGATGACCCGAGTTGCTGTTGCTTTTGTTCAGCCATGGGGGTGGCATTGGATTATAGACGTACATGAGTTAAATGCCAAGGAGACGGTAAGTTCATGGATGGTTTCTGACCATGGGGGGTATGAGACCCAGGGATTGAATGTTTGGTGGTTGCTAGCGGTTTGGGACCAAAGCTTCTTCCCTTTTTGTTTTTGTTTTGTGGTTGCAAGTTTTGGGGAGCATAGAGCCAAAAGATTTAATGTTTTGAGGTTACTAACCCGAAAGGGGTTTGAAACTGAGGATTTTTTGTGGCGGCGAGCCCTGGAGGGCATGGAACCAAAGGATTGGATTTTAATGGTTGCGCAGTGACCGGAGGGGGGGTCCCTCCGGTCTACCATGTACTGGAGGGGGTCCCCCTCCGGTGTATGATGACTGGAGGGGGTCCCTCCAGTCTGCCAGTCACTGGAGGGAGTTCCCCCTCCAGTTTAACACCACCGGAGGGGGGGCCTCTGGTCTGTAGGAAGCCGGAGGGGGTCCCCCTCCGGTCTGTGTTGACCAGAGGGGGGCCCTCCGGTCTGACAACCACCGGAGGAGGGTCCCTCTCCAGTTTAGCACCCCCTCCGGTGCTGTCCGACCAGAGGGGATCCCCCTCCAGTCCCTGCGTCGTCTGAGAGAGAAGAGAGAGGGGCGGAGGGGGGGGGGCTCTGCCCCCCCTTTTTTTTGAAAATTTTAGGGTTCAAATATAGCAAACTGAAAGGAACAATAGGATATTCGGAGGGAGGTTAAAGCGGAGGACTCTCTTATTTCTTTCATTTATACTAGAGTGAGGGAATGGGCGAAGTTGCTTTGTAATGTCAATGTCCTCAATTCCCCTCTTTTTGTTTTGTTGGGGGGTTAATCTGTCCCTCACCGCCTTGGCGTGGTCTTTTGTACATGCCTCTTTTTTCGGAGCTCATTGACTATACTTGAACATCCACTTTTTTATTTAATACAATCAGTGGTACTACCCCACTTTCAAAAAAAATATCATTTGATAGCAAACAAACATCACCATACGCATCAAGCATTAACTAGGAAAGTAACAAAGACAATAAAACTACTGTAGCCAAGGGTCAAGAGTAGCCTTTATGTGTGCGTGTGTGTGAATCTATGGGTGGATATGGATACTGCATGTGAAAGAGCATAAGGGCCTTTTGCAGTAGAGCCCCTGTGGAAGGAGTGTGTGGAGTCTGATCTACCATTGACCCAGCCTCGCATTGCTGATTTGCAAGCCCAACTAGGCACAATTATGCTTAGCTCCCAGAAAGACGTTCGAACTATGAATGTGAATTGTCATATATATCATTAAGAATGCCACTGATGTGTAAAAAGCCACAAAATGATCTTTTTGCATACATCGAAGTAGTCTTTCTACACATACACACATATATATGACAATTCACATAAAAGTTCATTCTAACAATGGTTTATATGGAGCAAAAAAGCTGAATTATTGTTCTCATTTGATGCAGGAAAAAAATATTGCCGTCTACTCCACCCCTGTATCACCTTCAGGCATTTCTTCCATTCTTTTATTTCTATCTTTTCACATGCTAATCCACCTCCTCTTCTTCAACTTCTTTGTTTGATTAGAGCCAAAAAACCCCCTCCAATTATAGGAGGGACAACAACCCCCTTCCAAGAGAGAATCTTGCCACCTAGGATCAAATCCTGAAGGTGTTGAGTGGAGAGAGATCCACTGTTTTAGACACATTTTACTTCGGATGTACTTCCAATACCAAACTATTCTAACAGAGATCACCTCTTGCCACTTCCCTACTATCTTGGACCATCTTATAGAGCCATGGCAGGGGCGCATCATCATGAGTCCCCCTTGGTTCCCAGGCCACAACATTGGAAAAGGCTTGCTTGAGATCTCCTCCCTAGTTGCTCCATTGACCTTGCATAATGGGACACACCAATCCCGTGACATCTTCCAAGGAAGGATATAACACCATGTCCCATATCCCGAAAGTTGATGGAAGAGTCCTAGGGTCTCGACTAGGCATTTATCATCATAATCCTCCTTGCACGTGTTCTTGTAGTTATGTGCTTTCTTAGAGTTATCCATTAAAATGGCATGAGAGATTTGATTTAATTAAAACAATCTCAATAATAAACACAGCTGACAAGATAATATACCTGACTGCCAAATGAGACAAGTGATGAAACTAAATCCCTCTTTGGTAAGGCCTTTGGAATGGTAAAGGAGATATGGGCTTGGCGGGATAGTAAATAATGATGCAAGTGAAACAGAAATTTGAAATCAATGAAAATGAACAAACTCCAAGAGGTCAATGTGGGGTTGTTGGGTAGGGGCATAAATCAAATAAAGAATGAATAAAGCCTCAAGCCCATGGACCAGCTCAATAGGTGCATGAACGAATAGATTTATTAGTCCCATACACATGGAGTAAGCTCATCTCATCTTTTCTCCAGCCACCCCCTATCCATAAGTTAAAAAAGATGAAAACTAATCGCAATCTGTTAGAGCCGTAGACTTGCTTTCCATGCTGATGGATCACAGGTTCAAATCCCCTTGAACTACCTATTCTATCAGATTCATAAGCTGTTTATGGTAAATAACTTTTGGAGATCTCATATACACATTAAGTGGACTTATTCATCATCGATGAAGAAAATCAGTCACAGGCTGTAATGTCACTGTTGGTACCCTGTTCTTTTCCCCGCTTCCTTATTTCACAATCTTTTGGGGTGGAGCCCAATGTGTAGAATAAAACCAAGAGGAAATGAACCCTGAAAATAAAAGGGTTTTAATGAATATTGAGGTAGAAATCCTAGTATCAATGTACATTTATCACCATAATATATATATATATATATATATATCTAAATATATATAGATATATTACAGAACTAAACGTTGGCCACATTTAAAGGCTAAAAGCAGGTTCCTTCAGCAGATATAAGTGGCACGGGCATACCATACATTCTTCCTTAGATGATATATATTATATTTTTGACAGTGAATGCTTGTCTATGTTTAAGCATGGAACTTCCATGGACTTGTATACTCATAACCCTTGAGGACAGTGATTAATAATTGAATATAGATCAACTAGTCTAACAGAAGGTAGAAGCAATCTTATGACTACGCCAATTGAAAGAATAACATTGCACGTGAATATTAGCTCTTCTTCCATTCTTTCCCTTTTTACTAGAGATATCATGAAGCGCAGCTAATGTAAATATTTGTAGAATATAATTTCCATGTGACAGGAAAGTTACCTGAGTGATTCCACCAGATGTTGCAGCTCGATAATCTCTATCTGAGATGCCTTAACTGTGTTCTCCAGAACACCAGCCTATGAGATCAGAATGGAAGAGAAGATGAATATACAATGAGAGGAATGCACTATTAATTGCTTTTCCTAACCAAGAAGAAAAGGAGCTTTGCTCAACTATAATGAACTATGCTTACCAATGTATACACTTCATCCTCCTCATCCTTGGCGCCACTTTGTTTGCCATCACCATCGAACTTGATATCCTCCCCTTCCTCTCTCAGCCCATTTGCAGCCATTTGCCTTACCTCAGTCAGCTTTGATGACAATGCACTTCTAAGTAGAGTACCAATGTGGCTTTTCTCTGCCTGCAACCGTGCCACTGTCTCGGTCAAACCCTCAATTTCCTTTCTCCTCTCTTCCAAACTTGCTCTCACTTTCTCTGCAGCAACATTTGCCAATTCACAGATAGAAACTGTCCCCTCCAGCGAGGTCCGTAGGTTCTCATCCATGTCCATTTCCTTCCACATGAACTGTGATTCTGAAAACTCCGAGCGGTCGAACTCATTCAATGCTGTGTTCTTGATGATCTCGGTGATCTGTTCATGAGCTCGAGAGATAAAATTGAGTTGGTCCATGACCACCGGCCTCTGCGAGTCCAATTTTGCCTTAAGACCCTTCCACTTGGCCTCGCACTCCCCCCCGAATTGCCTCAGCTGCGATATCTCCTTGTCCATTTCGGCAATTCTTCCGTCCTTCTCGACCACCGATTTCTCCAGACTCTCGACTTGAGACGATTTCTGCGACACCTCCTCCTTCAGACCAGCGACGGTGGCCTCCAGGTGCGAGACCTCTATCGCGATCTCGTAGTTTCGCTGCTCCACCTGTTCCCGTGCATCGTCCCGGGCCTTGCCCGCAGCGTCGACCTGCCGGACGAGCTCCTCCACGATCTCGTTCGCCCGCTTGATCACCCCGTACGCCACGGCCGGCAACCCCGTGCTGTACTTCTGCGACCTGGGCAGCCCGCCCGCGGCGAAATTCGCGAAACCCCCGACCTTCCCGGACACCCTCTCGATCCCGGAGACCAGCATCTGCGTGGCGGTCTCCACCTCCGACCTGGTGGCCTCCCTCTGCCTCGCCGCCTCCTCCGCCTGACGCACCGCCTCCTCCTTCTGCTTCAGGACCTCTTCCTTGACGTGCGCCGCCTCTGCCAGCTCGGCGGCGGCCCGCTCGGCCGATCGGGCGGCCTCCTCCTTGTCGCGGAGGGCCTCGTCGCGCTTGCGGATAGCCTCGTGCGCGAGGACCTTGATGCGGGCGAAGGCGTTCTGCAGGTCGGCGCGGGCGTCCTCGGCGGCCTTGCGGCCCTGGCGCTCGAGATCGAGCTCGGCCTGGACGTCGCGGAGGCGGTTGGCCAAGGCGGTGACATCGTCGGAGGGGGTGGGGGCCGGGGAGGAGGTCCTCCCGACGGGGAGCTCGATGGGTGCGGGATCGTCGTCGACGTCGCTGAGGACGGCGTCCGGTTCCTCTTCCGCCATCGCAGAGGAACACAGGGGAGAGAGAGAGAGAGAGATGGGTGACCTTGCAGCTACCAGTCTATATGTTTCGTCGGGAAGACGACGAAGGTCGCGGGAGGGAGAGGACTCCGCTTCCTTTTCCGGATCGTGTTGGGCCGCGTTTTATGTGTGCGGAATCCGCGGCCGTGTCCGTTATAACGGGTCTTATCGGGGATGAGGATCCCGTAGGTGGACTCCGCGGCTATCCGATTCCGACAAGTCGGGGAAATCGGATTTCGTTCCAACTCTATCAAAATCTGGTTTGGAAATATCTTTAATTATTTTATTATTATCGTTGTTGTTATTAATTATTATTATAAAAAAGGATTTGATCGTGGAGGTGGATAACAAAATGGCACATGAGGAAGATAATATCGTCGGCAGTGATCGTCTTATAAGTTTCTTCCGTCAAATTGTCGTCGGTGGAATCAATCGAATACTACGATATCTTAGTAATTAAGCAATACCAACGAACAAATATAATAAGTTATTTGGGAACAGTCTCATAATTATACCACCTCGGATATAAAAAATTAATTTTTAAATAGCATTTGCAACAGATATTATGCATGAATTTTAAAGATTTTAATTATTAAAATTCTCATATTTTTATTTTTTAAAAATATCTCAATGTCTCATTATTTTTTATTTTATATAAAATTTAAAATTTAAAAAGAGATAAAAATAAAAAAAGAACTCAAAATCTCTAAAAATTATCTAAAGACATCTTCCCGTCTCTCTCTATGAATTTTGAAAAAATCTCCACGCTCATTATCCATTTCAAAGACAGCCTAAGTCACAATCAAATTGAGAAAACTAAAATTTAACACTTCTTAGTTTGAAAATATCACACTTAAATTTACTTTTTAAATGAAAAAAATATATAAAGTGGTGAAAATATGTCACCATGATATTTTTCTCAACTTTTTTATTCCTGTAAATTTACTGCTTTTTTGTAAAGATCAGCTCTAAGAATCTCAACATGCGGAAAGCCCTTAAAATTATTTGTATTCGCAAAAAGTCTTTTTTAGACTACATCAAATCAAGATTTACTGTTTATCAGTTCGTCCCCGTCACAGATTTGAGACGGATCAAGTCGATCCCGTCTCGTTTAAAATAAAAAAATTATATATATAATATATATAAAATAATAAAATAAAATAAAAAATATTATATATAATATAATATAATATTAAAATAATAACGTCTCTACCATGACTCACTATTCGGACGTCCAACTCACCGCTCAGGTCGAGTGGTGTGAGTTGAGGCGGGTCAACCCGTGACTAACCCTGCAGCAAACAAAAAGGAGGGGAAGATAACCTTCTGTTCTTTATGTATCCTTTCCAGTTCCAGTCTCGCGCACCAGCACCGTCTCTGCTGCATCAGATCAGATGGAGGCTCTTGGGCACCCAGTTGCCATTGCCACCTTGGGCGTCTCTTCCCCCCGTAGTTCCGGGAAGGAGAGCGCGAAATGCCGGGGGAGCAGCAGCGGTGGCAGAGCTCGTGTTGTGTCGAGGCCTTTCTCTGCCGTTCCTAGCCGGACGGGCTCCGCGATGCACAGCCGAGTAAGTTCGACTCCTCCAGAAGTCCCGTTCTTTCTTCTGCTGCGAGGTCTTTCGTCACATCGTCTTGCGTTTGTTTGCTGAAGTGGGTTTTTCGTTATCTGGGTTTTAAGTCCCGGAGGGGTACTGTCAGGATGGGCGTGGCCGTGGAGGATGAAGAGGACCCAGCGAAGCAGATGAAAGAGATGGCTGCTGCTCGGAAGAGATGGGATGCCTTGGTAGATTTTTTTATAGACTTTTTCCTCATTTATATATTTCTTGTTTCTGTTTGTTTGCTGCTTTCTGTCCGCATTGCATAATAGAAATGAGAGCCGACGACATTGGTCGTACGGAGGCCTTCATTTACCTGTCAATTTGAGATCTAATTCATCTGATCGAGGATTTTGAGCATTTTATGTTGGTTGAAACTTAAACGTCTGCGTATTCCATGATAGAAGGTATTTGCTTATAGATAACTGCGTTAAAGTCCTTCTATGAGGTGTGGCATTGCATTATTATCTCCTGCGATGCAGAAGTTAGTTTTTTTGAACGAGTGGTGTTGATGTCAGATGTATTGGTCATTGTATAATTTCATTCATGTAATATAGGACCTGGACACTCAAAGTTGACTTGAGATTGACGTGGTACGGATTTTTGTTAGTTGTTTGATATCTTAATGTTTAGTGGGCACTCGCAATTAGATGTTGTGAAATATATTTAAACTCTTTGAAGTCCATCCCCCTTTTTGTGTGTTTACATGCTGATTAGTTTTTTTTCTCCCTTCTTATTTTTTTTCTTCTTGGTCGTTTACAGATTAGAGATCAGAAAATCAAGGCCCTTACACCAAGGGAAGCTGGTTATGCGATTCAACTCTCTAACAAAACCCTCCTAGATGTTCGTCCATCAATAGAGCGCCAGAAGGTCAGGCATTTTCTCTTCACTTGCATTTTCTATTTTTTTGTTTTATGTGCTAGTCATTCTCTCCATTTGATATGCATGTTTGCACTTTGGCAGGCATGGGTCAAGGGCTCTACTTGGATTCCAATTTTTGAGGTTGACGACTCACTTAACTTTGGAACTATATCCCGGAAGGTCACAAACTTTGTAATGGGTAATGCACGAGTCTTAATGAGATGGAGCTTTCATGATATGCAATAATGATGAGTCAAGTCTGTTTAAACCAGCCTGCAGGCTGTTTAAGAAAGTCTGAAAAATGGCATTTCTTTTAGTTCATTGTTAGGGATCCACAATATTTTTTTATTTCTTTTTCTTGATTTACTTTTATGAAAAATTGACAAAAATCATCTGCAACTTAAGGTGTCACAAAACCCAGTTAAATGGATTAATCTCCAAGGTATATAGAACTAAGTAAAGGTTCTGATATGTGAGAGGTACCATCTCTATCTACACTTCAAGAGGTGAAGCAATTCAGCCATACAGTGTGCTTAAAAGGAAAGTGTATTGAATTAGACATCTAAAACCAGACTGCTATACCTTTATTCCAGGGGCAGGCAGCAAGGGAAGGGAGTTGAGAATAATTGGGGAGGAAGCAAATAGTGCAAATTCTAGGATATGCTATGAAGAGTTCAACTGAAAAGGGAACACAGAGCATATATGTGCAACTTATATGATTCCAAGTCTGTGCTATTAGCTTGCTATGAAAATGAAACTAATTCATAGTACTGGAATTCAGATTGTATAAATTTAACAAAATTTAAAAACCTAAATCTCCAGACAAATGTCATCACGTAATTCAGCTTCCTTCTACCTTCATTGCTCCTAACATTACGTGCTTTCTTTAAAGTTGATGCAACAATGTCATCATCAATAGCTCAGTTTTGTTTTCTAGCTTATCATGTGGTTGGGTCACATACCTACTTTTTCTTGGCTGTCATGCATGTCCTGTGATGGATATGCCCATATTTGTGTTATGTTCTTAAGCATATGCAACTCCACACCTTCCATCAACACATGTTTTAGCCACAAATAAATATATCTTATAGGATATAGCTTGCCTGAGTTACTAGGATCTGGGCAAGGATAAGAGCACCAATCCATCTAGGGGATAGGTTTATCTGGATTGGCACAATTGTAAGTTTAGCCTCGGAGCAGCCTAATGAATTTGCAAAACTGTGTCTGGATATATTTTTAGACTTTTTTGTGTGAATATGCTTTTAAGGGGATGGGCATTGTCTTTCTTTTCTTTTGTTTCTTGTAGAAGCTAGTGAGGATATGCGTTCTTTCACCAGACATTGTCCTGAGGAGCCTTGGTCTTAATAGCCTGACACAAGGTTTTATGTTTGTTCATAGTTCTAACTCTTTATGTACTGTGATATATTCCTTTCTATTTTTCCATGGAAAAAAGAGCTTCAGGGAACAAAATCCAGAGACATGAATACTTGGATTTGCAGAGTTTTCTATAATTTTTGAGGAACTTAGTTTACTAAGTGCTTTTCAGAATATAAATTTGCTCTATTTTTGTTGTTTTACTAAACCCTTTTCAGATCTCCTTTTTTTTCTATTTTCCTCTAAATTGCTTTATCAATCATGGTAAGACTATCCCTTTGTTGACTCTTTAGGAGGTTGGTGGAGCGGCGTTCCTACATTGGCCTATGACAAGTATGCCAAGATAAGATATACCCTTCCATATTTCTGGTTGTGCATATTTTCTACTGACTTGTGTTTTTTTAACTTTATGCAGAAATTTTATTGCAAATATAGAAAACAAATTTCCAAAAGATACTGACCTGATTGTGGTTTGCCAGAAGGGACTGAGGTGATCATTTGAGATTCTTACTGTTCTGAGCAAATTACAAGGCTCCACCTTTGCTTTACTTTTCCTGTTGGTTATTATTAAGGGTTGTGTTTCTATGCACGTATGCTGGTCTCGTATACTTGTCTTTCCGTCTTGTTCTATTGACCTTTCATGTTTATACGTCTTTAGCATATCAGGTTTGAAATCTTTTAATAACATACATTTGGATGATTTCCCAAATTTTTATAAACCCGATATTCCTCTCCTTGCTTTATCTTTTCTTCTTCTGGCTGTTGGTCCTTCTGTTACTCTGTTCTTTTCTCCCTTCTGCTTGAGGGAGGAGAGAGACTGCCGCACTAAGTTTCCCTACAACATCAAATTCCCTGGTTATGTTTTAAACTCTTCTTGTGTCATCCTCTCCTTATCATTGTCCGTTTGACTTTCTTCTTGTGTGTTTCTATGCTGATCGTTGTCTCAAGGGAGTCTTCTTATGGAGACTTCTACAGTACTGCAGTTTTCACAGGAGTGCCATCAGTTTTCAGGTTGAGCTTTCTCACTCACCATCCATCCTTGTCTTTGTCTTCATGGCTCATTGATTCATCGATAGTGCCCAGAGAGTTTTCAGCAACCTTTGCACCTTTTTACCTTTGACAGTGCCTAGAGGGTTTGTTGTGCATTGGCGGTGGGTGCGCAGCCAGTGAAGGGCGAGAGGGGGGCAGGGCTGGCGGGTGAATCTGGTGCGGCGGGGTATGCTGGGGGGCCAACTGTGCAGGGCTGGTGCTGCTGCAGATGGGGGTGTCGCAGCAGGGCGGCGGGGCGGGTTTGCACGGGATTTGCAGGCCAGGGTTTGGAGTAGAAAGGGGACAACAGTGGATGGTGTTGTACAGGGAGGGGGAAGGATGAAGAAGATGATGGTTAGATGGCGATGGTAGCGGCATTGAATGGCGGTTTTGAAGGCGCAGATCGGATCTTCGACTTCGTAGAAGAAGTCAAGACTTGCTTTGATACCAATTTGATGCGGGACGTGGCCGTGCGCAAGCTGGATGGAGTAGCAGATGGCTAGGGTTTGGGATGGAAGGGGAAGAAGGATAGGAGGTGGGGGTGTAGGTTTCCCGCCCTCCCTCTCGCAGGGACCCCTTAGGGTTGCCTCCTCTCAAGGGTCTCTCCTCTCTGCAAAGAAGGGGGGGGGGGTAAAATCGCAACTCAATATTATTCATTAATTGAAAAAGAGGGATTACAAGCCTATTTATAAAAGTTAGGCTAACCCTAGCCCTAACATGACCCTTTTGGACGAAAAACCCCTAAACTCAAGAAAATAGTGCGAAAATCGCACAAAAATTACAGAAAAATAAAAGGACACAACATTAGCTCCAAATGAGCCAAATGAAACTATGGAAATTAGAAATTTAATCCAACCCACTTGCAACTACTAGACTAGACTCAAATAAAGATAAAATACATAATAAAAATAAAAATGACGCTACTACAACTCTAATCATCGTCCGTGTTAAATGATGTCATCGTGCGAAATCGAGTCCATAGTCCGATGTCACGAGTCTTGTTCCATGCCAATAAGGAGGTCATTTCAGTGTTCTGATCATGCTGGTGTACTCCATTTGGTGATTGGATTCTTCATTTGGAAGATTCGTAGAGTTGCTTTGCTGCCCAGCTATCTTTTTTGACGTGCAATTTTCTTTTTCCATTTTTATGGGTTTTTTTCAGCATGCTGATCTCATTGGTGCAGCATATTTTTCTTGTCTAGAGCTTTGTTTGAGTTTTGTGGGCCTCCTTTCATGGTAGTTGTTCCTCACTTAGTCTGTTTATTTCTATTGTGTCTATGGTTACTTTTGCTCCCTGCAGTTCAGTCGTATCCCTGATAGGTCCAGCCCTTTTTTCCCCCAACTTGATGTCCATATTGCCCATATTGTTGAGGATGGCGACATCTTGTTGAGGGCTAGTTGCTATACTTCAGAAACTTACTCCACCTAACAATTGGTATTAAGCTCATTGTTCATTACAACCCTTTTACATCTTTTCTAGTTTCCTCTACTAGAATTGTGGGTTTAGGTTTAACTCAGTTGATTACTCAACAGATTCAACTCACCACTTAGCTCATTTAACTCAGTTGGTTTATCTAGTGTTTTACTCCTACCGGGACTATCTGGCTGCATACTACTTAAGAGGAGTTTCAGAGGTTTTGGTTGGAAATAAGCTCTGAAACAACTTCTTTTAACAAACAATGTAAGTTTGGCTGTCTGACTGCTTTGTACATGAGCCAGAGCAAGAGTTATTGAATGTCACCAAGGCAAAATTTGAAGGGTGACATCAAGCTGACAGCTTGTTCTTTCTTGTCAAAGCTTGGGATCAGCAGCAGATCCCAGCTGACATTGGATTGTTAGAATCAGGCTTATGACTGATCCTGGATCAATAGATTTTCATGTTGATTTTGTACACTTATAAATCTATTTCTGAATGCTGACTCTGTTTAGCAATATTTGTTCTTTACAGGCATTTTGCTTCAAAATGCTCTCGTATTTTAATGATTGTACATTTGTTTTACAGGTCGCTTGCTGCCAGTGAACAACTTCACAATGCTGGTTACAGGAACCTGTTCTGGGTTCAAGGGGGTTTGGAGGCTGCTGAAGAGGAGGTAAATATGATTTTCTATGCGGGCACACTTTTCTCCTCTTCAAATTGTCTTCAATGTTGTCTCTTCTAAATGAGCTATTACCACATCTTTTATCTTTCTTTACCATGACCAGGATTTGCAACGTGAAGGTCCTCAACCTTTTAAGCTTGCCGGTATTGGTGGTATGTCCGAGTTTCTCGGGTAATTGCCTGTCATTTACATGCTACTCCTTGTTAAGCACTTTATTTTAAGAAGTTCTTCTATATTTTGAATTTGTTTTCTTTTTATTTCCTTGAGAAACAACTTTCGTTTCTATTTTGTGGAATACCTTTAGCATAACTATTCTGGCTGTGGGTTAACTTTTTGACTGATTTAATGTATAATGTCGTTCAGTTCCTCAATCAATTATTTTCTTTAAAAAATCTTTTCCGTCTCCTTGCCATTTGTAGTTGGACAGATCAACAACGTATCGTAGCTGCCAAGGAAGGATGGGGCTACCGATTCATCTTCACTGCTCGTTTGGTACCTTTTGGCTATAGAAACAGCTTACAACTTTATAAATTTCGGATGAGTATATTTATCAGAAAAAATGATTTTGCACTCTTACTGTGCAGGTTGGACTTGTTATCCTTGTAGATGCTTTATTTATCGGTGCACAGAAAGTTGGTCCTTTGATTCAAGAGCTGCGTTCTCATTGACACATACAATGGCATTACTGAATTGCTAAGTAAATGGGCCTGCATTTGCACTGACAGGAGATTGTTATGATATCTCATTCTTCAGAGATAAAAATGAAAGTAGGGCTCCTACATCAAGATGTTTTTCTAGTTGTTTTATCCATTGCCCATGAGTGTTTGTTTTATTCACAAGAAAATTTGTTATAGGCATTTTATACCGTTTAGTAGTAGACTAGTAGGTGAGGGATCAACACTATACAAGGGATCTGATGGGGGGAATGGTGCCCTCTTGCACATCCAGGCTTACGTAGCAGCCTCTGGATGCGGACGTAGCAGTTAGAAAATAAAAAATTCTTGTAGATTGACCAGGGTCACAGCCAATAGAGCTATAAGAGGGTCTTTACAAGAGATGGTCCTGGATCTGATGCTATTTTGAAGGCATCAACTGATAATTGTATGGTAAAGATGGAAGAGGTTGAAACAGTATTACTGGCCAACCACTCACCTCTATGAATATCTTTATGGGGCTTACATTACAATAATTATCCAATCCAATTAAAGTGGGCCCTAGGCCGATATGGAAATTGTTCCACAGAATTCATGGTAGATCCCCTGGTGTTTGCAACCAAGCGACCCATTCCGATAATCATCCAATCCACCTGATGATAATCTTATGTTTTTTTCTTAAAAAGAGAATTTGTACTTACGGAAAGATGTGCTTATGTGCCTTATTTTTTGTTTGTAATTCCACTCCAGGTTGGAGCATAATTGGTTGCAGAGCCGGCATCTGAAGCATTGAAGCATATCCGATGTTTAAGGAGGTCAAATGATATCTGTGCTGCCATTGAGCATCGTTCTCTGAGGGTTCACCAGTTTTCGTGGGCTTCACTAACACATAACTTATGCAATAGCTACTAGGTTCCTTCATTGCCTCTCTCTGAAGCTTTTCTTGGTCCGGATCATTTTCATGCTGTGCAATTGCCTTTTTGATCAAGTTTTTTCTTTTTTTCTTTTTCCTGTGTGCATCTTTGTCTTTTTGGTATGTTGTATTGTACATCAATGTTTGTGCCTAGTCAGAACCATCTTTCTTCATGGAGAACTTTTTGGTCTGTTATCAGAATCAGAACCCACCTTTTCAGTGGTGTTTCAATTTGTAGCATCAATCTTCCTTGCAAGCTGATGTTTCATCTGAAGCCTGTTATTTCTCTGACATCAATCTTTTATCTTTATTGATGGACTTTGATAGGTTAAGTCAATTTTCTGTTAATCTTACGAAAATGGATGTGCAATGCCCAGCATTTCAAGTGCTTCCTTGACCTTGGAACAGTTGTGCTGATGACAGCATATGTACAAGTCTGATGGTTTAGTTTTGCCATGATCTTGATAACAAGTCATGGCAAAGTTGTAGTGCCTATTGTTCAATTTGGAAAAGATCTGGTTCGCTGTGTCTCTCAATCTTGAATTGCGCAATATTATTGCTGATGACAGAACATCTCGTTGCTATTGCTACATTGTTTGATGCTTTGATGTGATGTCTGAGCACATCTTTTAACATTTTTTAATGTTGTTATTCCAGTTAGTAGCCCAAGTTGTCACATACTCTTGTGGGAATTCTCCTGGAGACCCTATTGAGATATTGTGATTTTGTTAAAATCACTTCTTTGACAGACCTGTTGGACGGAATCGATTTTTTGGCAAGATTGTCGGAATCCCAAATCTCGATTGGGATGTCTCGACACGGGCGATTTCTGGGGAGATTTATTGAGGTGGGGTTCGAGAGAAATGGGAGAATGCGATGGAGGGAAAGAGTGGAGGAGAAAAAAAAGAGGATTAGAGAGAGAGAGAGAGAGATTATAAGATGAGGGCGCAGCCGCCTCATCACGTGAAAGATGAAAAGTGAGAAGATGTACATTCTGAGATTAACCATGTTTGAGAATTATTTTTTAAATACTCTAAATCATTATTTTCGAGGAAATCGTTCGACTTCGTTCGCATGAAATGATATTTTCATAAACAACATTTTAATAACTTCCAGCTACATGAAAATAAGGTTTTTTATGAAATAAAATACATGTAAAAATGGTCCAGCATTTAGATCATGTAGCCATCCATCCATGTCTTCTCTCTTGAAAACTCTAGATATATATATATATATATATATATACTCATGTCACTGGCATCCCCCTACCTCTCCCCATGCCGCTGTAGAGCCCTCCTCTTCTCATGTCACTGGCATCCCCCTCTCGCTGCAGTAGTGACTCCTCTCTAGAGGACATTGGATTATCCGAGGAAACAGGTGATACACTAGGGGAGTGTACTAATTTGCCCAGTTCATCGACCTTCAGGGCACCACCCTGTCTGCAGCAACTATGGAATCGAGGCCTATTCCACTGTTTCCAAAGTTGAAGAGCATACTGACCTTGTTCATGACGTTAGTATTTTGGTAGATCAACTCAGTGCAGCCGAACTTCACCATGTTGTTGCTAATGGGAACGCACACCATCGTCTAGATGACAAAGGCCTGAGTATGTTGGGTCCGCTCTCACCTTGTGAGGTCAGTCGTTTTGACTCCATGACTCATGTCGCCGACAAGGTGAATAAAACATGTCCCGATAGCCCCATGTTGTTGGGGAAGTTTTGCGTCATGGACACCAAGAAGAATCACTTGGTGTCGATAACCTCGCCGACAACGTCATTAGTGGAGACTAGAGCACCGGAGGTGAGCGAATTGAACTCTCGGAGCACCTTTTTTTGGTGCTTCTGCTCAACGACGGAGACTGCATTGGTCTCTCACGCCTTCCACTTATCCTCCTTCTAGCCCTTGTAGTAGCCGCTGCCCCAAGCGAAGATGGAGGGACCCTCGGGGATATCCACAAGATGATAACTAGAAGATGGTGGTGGTGTATGTTTTGTTCGAGAGTTTCGTTGCCCTCTCGCCTCCCTTTTGACGAGCTCGCAATCCCCTCCCCCTCCTCCTGTGCTGCCGTCACGTCCCCTCCCCTTAACACTTAGATAACGAGAATATAAGAATCTCTTTAGAACATTCGCTCTCTTGTTGACGAAAATTAATCACGATGGTATTTATATACTATTTAATTTTACGTAGAAATAAATTTGTTAATCTATTTTTATAAATATTTTTTTTATAAATTCAATAGTAACTATAATTTGTTTGTAAAAATATCAATATTTTTCTACTACATTTATCTTCGTAAATATTCTTAAATAACATCTACTTAAACATGCATCACAGTTCCCGATCCCAGTCAGGTGCGGTCACTGGCCTACCTATCTCACGGACCGCGAGCGAGTCCGATGCAACATCCAATGGCAGGGACGAAAACAGAGGTTACCTCCAGGCTCCAGATCTGGTGAGGTCACCGCCACCTGTCACCAACGCGAACCTAACCCGGGTTAGGAATTTGAACCCTGGTTAGAATAAACAACCTCGCTCGAGGGTTACCCGCCTCTCCCTAACTATAAAAGGGGATGCTCTGGTGCATGACCGCCCGCCTCTAAATTCCGCGTCTCGGGGTCTCCTCTGGTTAGGGTTAGGGTTCCTTCTGCGGCAAGGCGCCCATCTTTTCTGATCTAGCTTCCGATCTCGGCTTCAGATCTTGATTTCTTCCGCTTCCTCACCCGATCTGGTGGATTTCGCTGCGGGCTCGCGCAGATCTGAGGGGTTAATGGAGATGGAGTGCCTGACGGAGTTCCCGCACAACCACATGGATCGCCACCCCAGGAAGCGCCAGCGGTTGGCCTGGGACGTCCAGCCGGTACCGCCCTTCTTTATCTCTTGTTTTTTTTAGTTTTTTTTTTAATTTGTTAGCTTTGTCTGCCTTTTCCCCTAATCTGGTAGATCTTTTGTTGTTTCCTTAGAGCTACAGGTTAGATCAGGTATGCCCTTTTAATGTTATAATTTTTCTGAATTTTTTGGACTTGTTTTGTTGCCATGGTTTGCTCTCTTTCGGATCCGTCTGGATCGTCATCCGTTTGCTGCAGATCTCTTGTGGTTTGCGTGAATCTTATCTCTGTTACATGTAGATTTTATGATTATGCGTTATATTTTCTATTTGGTTCTCATGGCTTAGCAATCTGGCGCTTGCGAGTGCTGAGTTTTATGCGCTATAAACGTGTAGACGCTAAATTTTCTTCCACAGTTGTGTCTATTTGATTTGATCTTATTTTAAGCTGCACCACACTTACAATTAGATTCGTAGCATGTATATTTTTCCCGGTTTGGCAAGGGCTTTGGCTGTTCATGTGTTAGTGTTTTGAAAAGTAAAGAAGGGGGATTTCGATTGTTTATTTGGCAATTGTTCTGAATGATTACTTTCAATCTCAAAGTTTGTCGGCTTCGTTGTGGTGACTGTGTTCCTGGGAGATGAATTTAACGCATTATGGCGATTTGATTTTAAGCAACCATCGTATGTTAAATTGTGAACTGCACGCTCATTTCATTTTATATTGTTTTTATTATGTACTATTTCCTTATTATTAGTGTCTTGTTGCCATGGATTGCGTTGTGAATGGAGATGATCAAGGATGATTTTGTTTAGTAGGAAAATTTAAATGGATGGCTGTGTGTAGGCTCAGCTAGGATTGTCATGTGGGCAAGAAGTGGGAGATGTGACAAGCTTTGTATCGTCAAGGGCAACTTCAGACCATACTTGTTCTACTCTAACTGTGAAGGGAGTGGCTCGAAATGGTTCCCCCCCTTGGCGAGAGGATGACAAAGATGGACATTACATGTTTGCGGTTGGAGAGAATTTAACTTCTCGCTGTAATTATACCTGATCACCATTGTCAAAATCTTATTTTTGTGCTATTGTACTGTTTTTTGTAATCTTGTTTTATGAGTGACGAGTAATTAAGTTGTTCATAGTTTGAGCTGTCATATTAAGCATTATATTGTACTATACTTCCGAATGTTGTGCTTTATGTCATGAATCTAGTTATTTTTTCAACTTTTGGTTTCTCCCCATTATAGACGTAGGCTATCATTAGTATCCCAATTTTCCAGTATTATGTGCATTATGTGCCTTCTATCCAAGCCATGGTTGATGTTGACATCCATGGTGGTGGTTTAGCACTCTTCATATATGTGTGAAATTATGCACGTGTCTTGCCGGATAGCGGCGTAGACATGCCTGATGTAAGGTGTTTTAGGGCTGGTCACCATGGTAAAGAAAAAAAATGATTGCTCATACATGTGCTTGAGGAAAATTTCTCCTCAACCTGAGGATAAAGAGAATTATCATGTTCTATTGTGGTTTACCTTTATTTTTATTCTGTTGAAGTTCGGTTGTCTGATGGGACTGTTCTGTGTTTGCTTTTCTTGCAGATAAAATCTGCAGCAAAATGGGAGAAGGTTAGTCTTCTCTTCCTCTTGTAATAGCACCTGATATGGCTGTAGTGCTAGAATAGTTGCTTTTTCTCACCATTTGTTGTGTTTGACATATGGTTTACAGCTAATAATCCCCCATTCCTTGGAAGGTTCCTTTTGTGTTTTTAGTTATCTTAACAAGGCTCAACATCAGTCTTTCTCTAACGTGTGTGTTCATATAAAAAAAATGTTCCAGGAACGTTTGGCCAAGTTCTTGAATGCTGGGATAGGGAGAGGAAAGAAATGGTAGCAATAAAAATTATCCGTGGCATCAAGAAGTATCGAGAAGCTGCCATGATAGAGGTTGATGTGCTTCAACAGCTAGCTAGGCATGATAAAAGCGGCCGGTAAGTAGAACTAAGTATTTTATGGTTACTGTCATTCACTTCATTTTTATAGCCATTAGGTATATGAATGGTACATAAGCTGGTGTATTTTTGCAGTTGTGTGCAAATACGGAACTGGTTTGACTATCGTAACCATATCTGTATTGTAAGTATATGGCTGGTTTGTGATGCCTTGATTTCCCCGATCTTCTAAATATCTGGGGGGTTAAAACTTGTCCATGGATTTAAATGGTTTTAACAGGTCTTTGAGAAGCTTGGACCAAGCTTATATGATTTTCTACGGAAAAACAATTACCGCCCATTTCCCGTTGATCTAGTCCGGGAGCTTGGCCGCCAACTGTTGGAATGTGTAGCATGTGTGTAGACAGTGCTTACAAAGTTTCTTTTCAATTCTGAGTAGCATCAACTTTATGCCTTAAATCTCTTATTTTTTCTTGCATATACGTTTTGTCCTGTTTCATTTCTTATTGGCATATTCATCTGTAGAGGATACCTGCTTTAGATTTAGTTTAGTGATTCAAATGATCTTTTTTATCTGAGTTTGCAGTTGGCATGCTGTGCTATGAATTCTTTGTATGTTAGATTGATTGTCGCATCTCTGCAGTTATGCATGACTTGCGGCTGATTCACACCGACCTAAAGCCTGAGAACATATTACTTGTTTCCTCGGAATATGTTAAAGTACCAGACTACAGGGTATCTTGTGCCTTGCGTTTATGTGAATTAATATGTTGTCAGCATCTCTTCATTTTCTTCTTAACATCAGTTCCTGCTGTTGTTGACAGGTTTCATCCCGATCCCCAAAGGATTTCAAGCGGTTGCCCAAGTCAAGTGCCATCAAAGTGATCGATTTTGGGAGCACTACGTACGAACAACAAGATCACAGTTACATTGTGTCTACTCGGCATTACCGGGCACCTGAAGTCATTCTTGGTAACTCCCATTATCATCAAAAGTATTGATGGCCGCCGGTTGTGATTTGTACATTGTGGTGATATCTTTTTGGCTATAACATATATAGGGCTTGGTTGGAGCTATCCCTGTGATATATGGAGTGTCGGTTGCATACTGGTGGAGCTATGTTCTGTAAGTGGTCATTAAATCCTCGCGAATGCTCATGCTTCCTCACGAGCCGAAGTAGCTAGGCACCGTAGTTCGCCCACCGCCTGTTTTGCTATTGGGTTTTATCGCTCCTCAATGCGGCTGGAATCCTGCCCTGACACGTAATCTGTGCTACTGCCTGCAGGGTGAGGCATTGTTTCAGACGCATGAGAATTTGGAACACTTGGCCATGATGGAAAGGGTGTTGGGTCCTTTGCCCCAGCATATGTTTAAGAGAGCAGAGTAAGTAGTGTTCTCCATGTGTTTTCGACCGTGTACTCGTTTGAATGTCGGAGTAACGCTCGCCCGATTGCTTTTTAATGGTGGTGCTGCTGCTCCGTGAAACTGTTGTAGTCGGCATGCTGAGAAGTACGTTCGGAGGGGTCGGTTGGACTGGCCCGAGGGTGCAACGTCTAGAGAGAGCATCAGGGCTGTTCTGAAGTTGCCCCGACTTCAGGTAAATAGATGATTATTATTTTTGTTCCCTTTTCGTATAAGCCGGTGATTGGTATTTCATTTCTTTGACGTCCTCGTCATCGTCTGCGTGCATGCAGAACCTTGTAATGCAGCATGTGGATCACTCGGCTGGGGATCTCATAGATGTTCTGCAAGGTCTTCTCAGATACGACCCCTCTGAAAGGTTCACTGCCCGCGAGGCTCTGAAGCACCCCTTCTTCACGAGGGATCACCACAGAAGATGACCATCGCTATTTAAAAGTGAACGACGACTGTGTTCAACAATCGCCACGCCGGGTTGTTGTTTGCCGGTGGTTGGGGGTGTGGGAGTAATGTTGAGTAGTGGCCTTGTATAGCTGAACAGCTTGCCCCCCCCCCCCCCCCCCCCCGCAAAGACACCATGGCTGGTTGTCGTTATTTTTGCGATCGAATGTAACCATGGCTGGGCGGAACCCATCGTTCAATTGTGAGCCCTCGACATGATTTATGGGAGGAGCTGCAACTCTCCCATTCTAACAAAAGATGTAACACTGCGTTCTGTATATATTGAATTATTGTTTGTTGGTTTTTCCCATCTCATCGCTTACCCCGTCTCGAAAGAGGGGCCCTGTCAGAAGCTTCTTACGCTGAATCGAGGTATTTTGTTTCTCTCTTCTGCTCGCGGGGTCAGGTCAATGTGGGAGGCTGAACTGTGTTATATTGGTGTGAAATCTGGTGTTTGCTGAAACTTCGATTTGGCTTCGTGCAAGAGGGTAAGGGAAAATCAAGATTGAACAATAACTTGGTATGAGGTAGGCTCACTTTGTTCGTTCGTGTTCATAAATTTTGATTAATATCTGATTAAATTTTCCTTAAAAAGGATTAATTTTTAAATAGCTTAAAATGGGCTCACTTACGAGTCGATCACAGATTATTTAACTCGTTAACTATTGAAGTATATTTTGAACCTTGAATAAGAGTTGGACTAGTTAATGAAGAAGTTAAATTTCAATAATATAATATTTTATCATTTTCTATAATATTTCGTTCGACTCGCCTTGTTTTAACATTTTGTATGGATGGTCGATTTAATGTGGAAATTCGAGGGTTTGAAGACGTATGTGCGTCAAATTTGGTGGTTGATTTTGGCAAAACCGAAGACTTGACTCGACATGACCTATTCTTGCACGTGACATGCAAATTTGTTGTTGTGATCGATCCGTATAGTAACCCCACGTCACCTTAAACAGATAAGACACAACAGCGTTTGCAGAATTTTGGTGGACTCCCACGAGTAGGAGAGGCTAACTAGACTATCTCTTCTCATTTTTATGATGCCTCCTTTTACATGGACTGTGGTCCGCTCTTTCTATAGGCTCCACGACTCTCTCGCACTTACATGTGGTCTCAAAACAGCCCGAACCCTCCCAATGCGTGAAACAAATTGTCAGTTTCCATCGCGAGTGCGGACCACTTGTCGCGTGGTCGGCTCTTGCCCCGTGGTGTGGGAACGGGTGCTCGACTAGTGCGCGGGGCAGTTAGGCCTGTCAACGGATACGGATATTATCCGGATCCACTTCGATTCGTATTCATTTTTTCGGATACGGATAATATTCGAATTCGAATCGGAGCGGATACGGATATTATAATATTCGCTTCGAAAAATATCAGTCCGTAATATTATATATTATATAATACATATTTTTAAATAATATATTATAAAATAAATGATATTATAGAGAAATTTTGATATTGTATAGTTGTATTTTAATTTAAAATTTATTTTATATATTTTTGATATTTTATAATTATATTTTATATGCTTTTAATATTTTATAATTATATTTATACTTTTAAATTTGAATCGGATAATTCAGATTTTAAAACGGAGCGGATACGGATAGTCAGATATTCGCTTCGTATCGAGTCAAATCGGAGCGGATCAAAATCGGATAATTCGAATCGGAAAACGGAGCGGATACGGATAGTCATATATTCGCTTCGTATCCGCTCCGTTGACAGGCCTAGATGTTTGCCTGTTTTGGACCCCCGTGGCTTGGCCTGTTTGGGCCATGGCGGACCGGTTTCATTTGAGTCCATCTATTTTCATCGTTTTTTTTCTCTCTCTCCTTTTTGCATGATCCTCTCCGATCATGGCTTCCCTCCTCAGAGGGATTCAACTCTGGCTGAATTTGAAATTGGAGGTGACGGAATTCAATTTCTCCGCTGTCTCTTTGAACAATTTTGTTGCGCTAGGCCGTTGACTCTTCCGTCCAATACGTAAGGGTTCCTTTGTCTCGCATCTAATTGATATAGCTTTCTTCTTCAAGATAGTATATTCCACCAATGGAGTTTACAGGTCTATAACAAGGTCCTCCATCGATGACGAATTAAGTCTCTCTCAATTCATCGTCTAACATCAATGGTTCGAAAGGGTTTTAACTTCTCGATGTTAATTACTGAGTACATCTTCATGTATGTAGGTCACTCTAGCTTACCAGCACTGTCGCCAAACTTTTGTAGGATCCGAAAAGGTCAATATTTGATGGGTTTAACTTTTTATCTTCACCTTTTGTTAGTATTCGAGCACACCTTAGAGAGAGGTGAGTATGTGTGCCTTGAAATATAATATCGTATAAAATTTTATCGCAACTTAAATATGTACGTAGTGAAAAATAAAGGTGTAAGCAAGCAAGCAAGCAAACCACACGAGACAAGAGATTTATACTAGTTTTATTAGTCTTCCGCTTCCCTATGTTCAGTCCCCCTGCAACTCCTCCGGGATATTTCACTAACCTTCTAACCAACGTTACACTAGTTGATTCTCAAGGGTTAGCTCTCGTGCTGATTTTGGTCAGGTCTTATCAACCAGCAACCACTTCCCTGTGACTTAATTTTTTTGATAATTTCGCACCAGCTAGCCTTCCAGGGGCTAGTCACCCAGCTGATTTCACGGGTATCAGTGGACCGAACAACCAGTCACCCGCAGTGCTGATAACCTTGAGCAACTAATGCTCTTCACACCCGCTACCCTTCCGACAATGATACAAACCAAAGAAAACAAATAAAGTAGAATAGAAAAATAAAAGATGAGGGGAATAAGAACATCGTCACAACATAATATCCCCTCTTGAATACTTTCTGAAGGTGAAGAGCTTCAAAGATAATCTTTGAATGCGGTGAAGCTCTTCTTGCCATGGATGCACTGGAAGCTTGACGCAGAGATCACTTGAATATAGGAAGGCGCTTTGAGAGCCTACTG
Source organism: Amorphophallus konjac (assembly GCA_022559845.1). Lineage (NCBI taxonomy): Eukaryota > Viridiplantae > Streptophyta > Magnoliopsida > Alismatales > Araceae > Amorphophallus > Amorphophallus konjac. Next base: position 210,074 of record JAHNEJ010001512.1, on the reverse strand, counting down.
AACTAGCTCGTTTCTTGCTCAGTCTCGCATTGACTTCCTTGCTGCAACCTTCTCCTTATTTATAGGATGAAGATAATGTATCTGTTAGACACAAATTCGTCTAACGATCGGATCTCAGGTACTTAGTCTTTGGAGACTTGCTGTGACTGTTGGGTCTTGATCTTCTGACTGTTGAGTCCATGCCAGCTTCTTCCTTGAACTGTACTCCTTGTTCTTCTGGGTAGAGTAAGATTTTTGAGCTGAGTTACGTCCTGCTAGTGTTCATACTGAAATCTCTATCTTCTGTCGATCGTATAGTCTACATATTACTAAACAAATCTTTTCAAGCAGACTTTTGAATACGATGTGAGATAAAGAGAGAAATTTGAATATGCACATCATGCTTGAAGAACACATAGAATATATATATATATATATATAGGCGGCGTTCACATGGTGCCGACACTATGTGAACGCTTCCATGGGGCTGTAAACTAAGCCGTTCAATTGATGTAAAAATAATCTCACCATTCATTAAAATAAAATCAATCTTCCAGTTAACAATCCCCGCCCCCCTATTCCCTGCACTCCTCGGATTCTCAACCAACCACCCTGCCCCCCTATTCCCCGCTCTCCTCCTGGGATTTCCCAGCAGCACGAGCACCCCCATAGAGGATACACCGTATGATCTTCACATTAAGCTGCTGGGTGGGTGGGTGTGTGGGGAAAGCACGTCCCCGACATCATTTTTTTTACTCTATGGGTCAAAAACTGGGAATATGATGTGGGATTAAGCTGGTGGGTGTGTAGGGGTGCTCGTGCTGCAGTAGCAAGTACGTCCCTGCGCACATTAATTTCCACCCCTCCTCATTGCAAGAAGATATAGTTCACACATTTAATTTTTTAAATTATATTTAATAGATTTTTTAAAATAAATATATTATCTAAATAATAAAATTTTGACATATAGAGTTCTTAATATTAGTAATTAAAAATCAAAAGTGAAACACAGAGATACGTAATTTACTATTCACTGTGAAGTAATACTGTGATACATTATAATAATATTATTTATTTCTTTTTTATTTTAAATTACTTTTAATAAATTTTATAAAATAGATTTATGGTCTTACTATGTATTCAAGTGGTGAATTGGGCCTTTTTTTTATATCAAAAGCAGATGAACTGCTTTGTGACAGGAATACATCAGTCGACTCCAAACTCATACAACATAAAAATAGATACATAACTTGAAATATGTAAAGACAAATTCATGTCAAATGATTCTCAAATTAAATACACGGCCAGCTCTAACCTATTCTTTCATTGTATGATTCTCAAATTAAATACTTCATGTCACTATAAAACTTAAATACGACACAACACTTAGAGTCATAATAATGATATCATGACCATAGAGCTTAAAATGTATCTGTATGACCATGTCAAAAAATCTTCTCTTTTCCTTGGTGTAATCACATGATCGTGCAATTGGAAAAAGCTGCATGTACCCCCATTCAACTGCATATTGACACAATGATTAAAAGAAGATATAATATAGAATTATAAGACCGTATACAACAAACACATGAATCAATAATTGATATACTTACAAAAAGTTCTTTTACTCAAAAAAAGCATCTTCTAGGATACTCATTTGTCCATTTAATAAGGACATGTGCAGATCTTTCACAATGAAAAAAATGTAAATCAATAATAAAGTCAAGACCCAATAAAGATATAAGTCCGTCTAATTTTCATTTTAGAAAAATAACATGCGTTACATTGTCAGCCACCCCACGTCCACGTCCTCTAGACATTTGAATATACGATCGTAATACTATCAAAACATTAAATATAGAAACTAGACATTTGAAATTAAAATCAATAGGCAAAATTAAATCACGTACCTTGGACTCTCATTTTCTATACCTTCACTCCTCAAACTTGGGTAGTTGCACTTATCATGTCCGAAAACCATCTTTCCACAACCTTTGCAGTGCCTCGCTTTCTCCTCCTTATCAGATTTAAATCTTTATATTAGTTTGTATCACGTGAGGATCCAACAGAATATCCTCTTCATTCGAATGAGGAATGATGTTAACTCTTCTTTGATGACTTTCTTGTGTTAGATATAAATTCAACTCTTCATTGACTTGATTAGTGCTATCATGTGCTTCATTACTTGTATCTTGCACAGCTTTAGTCGCTGCCTCTAGATGAGACATACATGTCTCATATGCCTTGGGAGTTTTGGACCCATCTGTCAATAGTTAGCTCATGATACGGGCTATATTATTTCGACGTCTGAGAGTTGATCCAACAATATTCTCTTTACAATTTTGAATTTCAGATGAACTTGTAGCCCTAACATGACGTGTCCATTTGGGTACTATAAATTTATCTGGCATTTTCATTACACATTCATGCTTCAGTACAGTGAGCAAGTGACTACAAATAATTTCATTAAATTCAAAAATTCGACACGAGCACCCCCCCAAATTGGTCTTTAGCATTCCAATACACATTGTATGTTCGATCTTTCTATCTCCAATCATACACACTATACCGATTCAGTTCACCATCTTTTTCAACTAATTCTGCAAAAAAAATTGCTCTCTTTCACATGTTTTTGGAACTCATAAAATATATTTCTTGTATAAATTTTAGCCATTTCACTTTCTAATGGAATATGTGTAGATGATACCGGAGTGCCTTATGCTGTGGCCACATCTTCTTGCTTTCATCTTTCCTTCGTTTCTCAACCAATTTTGGTACCCTTCAGCAAAGTCTAATAATGTTGACTTGTGGTTCACAAAGAAATCTAAGAAAGAATTCATTCCCTCACTTCTTTGTGTTGTTGTCATTCCCGCAAAAAATATATTTTTTAAGTAAGTTGGGATCCACTTATGACGAATAATATTCTACATATACTGAATCTAACTGTTCTCCTCAAGTTTATAGGTACTCACCATTTCAGACCAGAGCGATTCAAATTCTTCATGAGAGACAATATTATAGATACAATTTTTCCATATATCATTGAATTTTCGATGAGCATGGATGACATGAGAGAACTTTTCAGGCACTTTCTACAGAATGCGCCACATGCAGAAGCGATGCTCACATGCTGGAAAGACAAGAGCAACGACTGCAGTAATTGCAGGATCTTGATCTATAATTATTACTTTTGGTTGTTTCCCACTCATAGCTTCTAGTCATGTACGAAATAACCATTCAAAAGACTCAATTCTCTCTCCAAATAGTAGACTGACCCCAAATAAGATACTCTGTCGGTGGTAATTTACCCCAACAAATGGGCCAAAAGGCATGTCGAATTCATTTGTTTTATATGTAATGTCAAACCATATGACATCTCCGAAAGTCTGATAGTCTTGTTTGGATCTGGAGTCATCCCAAAAATAAGATGTTAGTCGCATTTCATCATCAACTAGAATTTCGAAGCTAAATTCAACATCCTCCTTATGCCTCATCCTGAAATAATTCAAAATTACTTGCGTCCCACTGCCATATCTCTTTGATCATTTTTTTCTTAGAGTATTTCGTATGTCCCTATCAAGGAAACCTACATTCTCATGGCCCCTGGCTTCATTAGCAAAAAAATTTAGGGCTTTTGACGGACCGATCCCTGCTCTACGCACATGGTTCAAAACATCCAAGTGACTGTTAGAAACCCGCCTATGTGACGGTAGGCAGTAAGACTTAGTTGGGGTTATACAAATGTGATTATATTTGTCTATAAATTGCTTCACAATCCAAACCTCTGAATCCATCTTTTTACCAACAATCAATTTCACAGGACAACCACATCTTGTCTCCTATTTAAGCCTCCTCTTCCTATCTGCATGTTCGATCTATTTTTTCTCTCTCCTGTCTTCTTTTGCGTACACCCATGTCTTCTCTCTTAATTCATTACTGTGATCAAATTTTCTTGCACGACTCTTTCGCGTGCTAAACCCACAATATTTGGCATATTCATTATAAAAATTTTCAGCTTCAACGGGAGATTGAAATTGTATTCCCACCTTTGGCTGTAATTGCTCAGGTGCTTCGGGAATATATTCTCCGAGTTCTTTACTTTGTTCGTGCACCGTATCCACTAAACTACCACATTCTTCGTTAATGAGATGTATGTGTAGTTCTTCATCCATCTTATTTAATTTGGGCTATCCATACACGAAAAAAATAGGCAAAAAATCGTTATAATTTTATTGAAAGCACCCTTCACAAAGATTTGTGCACATAAGTAGCACCCCAATATTGCTTCAATGGAGGGTACCTTACAGCTACAGCTTATTCACTGTTTAGAGATGGCGTCAACTGCGGAGGGTGCTTTCAGATAACTATATATGAAACTATGGAAACTCCAAAATAGAGGCACCACATCAATCTACCCATTATAGATGCCAATGCAGAAAATACATAATACACAATATTGACAAAAGTTATCATCATGCTAAAAAAATGCCACCGGCTTACCTTGTTGGTGCAACGTATTCATTGTTTGGAGACGATCTGGGGATGTGATTGCTACTATAGCATATTCCAAGTTCTGATTGTAGTTGGGAGCATATTCCAAGGCTAGGGACATGCTTATTGCTGTAGCACAAGCACCCCCACCCACCAGCTTAATCCCATTGCATATTCCCTGTTTTGGACCCATGGGGTAAAAAAAGATGTTAGGGATGTGCTTGCTACTATAGCAGGATCATCCCCACCCACCCACCCACCCAGTATGTAACGACCCGAGAATCCGATTATCGGGAAGGCCTGATAATCCGAGACTCGAACCGCCGCCCACGAGCCGGGAGAGCTCGGAAGGGCTAAAAGGAGTGTGGAGGCACAAAGAAATAGGAAATAAAGCAGGACAATTCAACAATTACCAGAAATAAATAAACAACTACATCTATAACAGAGTCCAGTCCAACGGAAAGTACATTCTAAAGCAGTAAAGCGTACCACATGCCAAGTGAACACTCGGCCCGGCAAGTTGGCAACTGAGAACCTCCGCTCCGCACCCTCGAACCTCGAGGAAGAACCGCCACACCTGAAAAGCAGGGAATGAGTCTCCAAAACAGAGACTCAGCAGGGATCCCGCGGAACCCCAATCGGAAATAACGGCGGTACCGAAAAGGAAGGCTACGAGAGCAACCGCAACAGCAGGAACAGTAAACCTGGTTGCCGGTCGAAACACGGCACTACAACTACTCCTACTGTACCAGAAACACACCCTGACCTCGCGGTCGAGGGTAAGCGCTGTAACGACCCGAGAATCCGATTACCGGGAAGGCTCGATAACCCGAGACTCGCACCGCCGCCCACGAGCCGGGAGGGCTCAGAAGGGCTAAAAGGAGTGTGGAGACACAAAGAAATAGGAAATAGAGCAGGACAACCAACAACAACAAGCTGAAAGAAAGAACAACTACAGCTACAACAGAGTCCAGTCCATCAGAAAGTACAGTCTAAAGCAGTAAAACGTACCACATGCCAAGTGAACACTCGGCCCCGCAAGCTGGCAACTGAGAACCTCCGCTCCGCACCCTCGAACCTCGAGGAATAACCGCCACACCTGAAAAGTAGGGAATGAGTCTCCAAAACAGAGACTCAGCAGGGATCCCGCGGAACCCCAACTGAAAACAACGGCGGTAGCGGAAAGGAAGGCTACAAGAGCAACCACAACAGCAGGAACAGTAAACCCGGTGGCCGGTCAAAAATCGGCACTATAGCTACTCCTACTGTACCAAAAATACACCCCGAACTCACAGTCGAGGCTACCGAACTACACTAGTACCGTTTACCGAAGTAAAAACCCACGGCAACCATGCCGTAGAGGCCTGTCCCCCGGACACAGCCGACCTGGACACGCTGTCCAAGGTGCAACCCCGACCATCCGATCGCGGGTACCGCACAACAAGACGCAACCTCGGTAAAGCCACTAGCCCCACGGCGCGAAAACCAACACACGCGCCACGGCGAACCAACCGAAAACACAACGGTCGACACGACCGAAAACCCGAAGGTCAAATTCACGGAAACTAACAGTCTGTCACTCCCAACTCTACAGGAGTACCTCCCACTAGAAGCACAGTCAGTAGCGTCCCCTGACGTCTTACACCGCACCGCAGGTGAACTGCCTGACGTGGTAGCGCTTACCAAAGGCACGAACACCGTACAAGTAACCACAAACAAGTGACTAGCTGGGGTCACGCCCGTCGACGTGCGTCTACTATCCCCAACCACGTGTGCACACACAGACCGCGTGTCCCTGGTCTGGCCCTCTGACTGGTTTTCCCCTTAGCCGGACTCTGGCTACAGACGTGGGGCCCGACGGAAACCAGTCTAAAAACCGTCTCAAAGGGTAAGCCCGTACACCACTCCCTGGTGCGACCAGCACACGCATACTGGTAGGCTACGACTAGTGGAGGGTCACTAAAGGAGTAGACTCTAAAGTCAACGAAAAATAACGTTCGAACCCGACGAAGTACGGGGACCACCCCACGTACCGGCACCGTCGTACGGCGACCACAGTCAGAGAAGAAACATGACTCGCAGTCCACGGCCACGCACGCACCCTGCGCGAGAGTCGAGAAAACTCAAGTGGCGCTAAGCCACTGGGCTCTAGACAGTCCTCTAGACGCACTACACCCAACGGTCCTTGAGTCACAAGACTCGGGGTCAAGACCGTTGTACGTAACATCACAAGGCCGTCAATCTAGTCCAATCTCTAGGTCTAAAACCACGGTAGCACGAGTACCGAGACAACTCACAAGCCGCTAAGACCACTCCCTCGGGAAGGGAATGCAAGGGACTAAGGTCACCCACATGGGCCACACGGAAAACACAGAAGCACGATTCCCAGGGCAGCACACAAGCCGCCATGTCAATTTCCCATCCCAGGGCAAGCGAGAAACCTCCAGCCCCAGGCCGGATAACTGGACTCGCAGTCCAAGGCCAAACACGTGGCCCACATGGGAATCGCCTTCCAAAGAAACCCACGACATGCGGGGGAGACCCGGGGGAGACCCCACCGTACACACACCGATACACGGTGACTCGATCGAGCATAACACGAAAGCCCGGAACACGTGAGGTCACCCGGACCCACCACACCTATGGGCACGCTAATCGAGGTAATATGAAATCTCCGGACACCCAAAGACACGGTCACGGAACTCCACGGGGTGTCCGGGACACTCACGAGACCTAAAGTCAACCACTGGGTCACAACCGGGTCGACAGGAGGTCAAAACAACGCAAACGGGAACCGCAACGTAGTCACGGTCACCTGGGGACCGCGACCATAGTCACGGTCGACTGGGGACCGCGACCACACAGTAGTGGTCGAGCGAGGACCGCGACCACGCAGTCACGCTCACCTCACGACCGCAACTAACCACGCGCAAACCCGATGGTAGCGGTCGCCCAAGGACCGCGACCACACAGTCACGGTCGGGTCACGACCGCAACTAGACGAAAACGGTCTATCGCACGTCCGCGACGCTTGTCGACGCTCTTGGGCAAATGCGGTTCTCCCAAGATCGCGACCAATGAAAGCGTTTACTGGTAGACCGCGACCAGTTCGGAAAATCGAGAACGGCGAGAAAACGCCCAAAAATCCGTTCCACTCCCCGATCACCCCCGGGTGATGGGGAAACAAAGGGGAGTCCATCCCCAAGCCCCTAGGCATACATCTAAACCCCTGGATCGGCCAAAAATGCCGTAAAACGAGAGATCCGGCTCACTCCCTAAAAATATGCATTTTTCCCCAAATTGCACCGATTAGCCCGCTCGGCTCACCACGGCCTACAAAACTCACGGGGAAGGAAGTGCACGAGCTGGGGGTCCATCTCCCTACCTCCACCGAAGATTTCACGCACCGTGGACGCCGATCCACGAAGAAAACTCCGTTAAAGCCTCGCCGTTCCACGAACCCACGGCCGAGCTTCACCGCGCCTCCACCGCCTCGATCCTCATCCATCCTCACCCGTACCTCACCCGCGCCGTCCCCACCTCGCCCACGCTCCACCCCGTCGGCCGCCGGAGAGGAGAGAGTGAGAGGAGAGAGCGTGAGAAGAGAGAGGGAGAGAAGAGAGAAATGAGAGGGGAGAGAGAGAAAAGGGTTATATATATAGGAAAATCCAGAAAATCAGAAAAATCATGAAAAATAGAAAATCACACCCTCGCGATCCTCGGAACGCACCGATCGCAACGGTACCACACTCGCCTAGGTGAACGGCCCGGTTCACCCGCAACGAGGTTCCGAAGGAATTACCGAAACACACACCGGGAATCGGAAAACACACGCGGAAAAACCGCGGAGCTCTTCCGGGCCTCCGAAACAACTCCGGATCGCGCCGATCCGAACCCGAAAGATGTCCAAAACATCATTTCGAACACAACGGAGCCAGATATACCGGAAACGCAGATCCGGGACCCGAGAAGAAGGATCCGAAAAATCCGGGGCATTACACAGTAGCTTAATGTGAAGATCCTACGGTGTATTCCCCGTGGAGTGCTCGTGATGCTGGGGAATCCCAGGAGGAGGGCGGGGAATATAGGGGGGGGGGGTTGGTTGGGAATCTAAGGAGTGCGGGGAATAGGGGGGACGGGGGTTGTAATTAACCGGGAGATTGATTTTAGTTTTAATGAATGGTGAGATTGTTTTGACATGAATTGAACGGCTTAGATTATAGCCCCATGGGAGCAATCACATGGTGCCGGCACCATGTGAACGCCACCCTATATATATTATATTGTGCTTCATTACTATGTGTGGCTGTAGTGATTACTAAGCATTTAATGTAATCATAAGCTATACACATTTCCAGCAAAAAGTATCTAATAGATACTTGGCATTAAATGCATAAGATGGGCTGGTCAAGTTGGTCAACATAAATTCATATATGAGATATGATTATACCTATGGGCTGTGTATACGAATAAATACTTCTTTTAGTTTTGACTAAACATATTTTTATGTATTTACTTTTTCATGTAGTTGTAGACTATTAATTATCTTTCAATTTGGTGAGGACACACGTCTCAGTGTCATCGAGATTGAAGTGAGACATATTGTCTTTTTTACCTAAGAGGCACAGTTCTACCTATGTCTACGTTAGAGCATGTTGGATAGGTTATTTATGTTTCTTCTTAGGATAGGCGATAGGCCGCCTAACTTTTTTGTTAAAGAAATATTTTTCTTTTGTCATTTTCCTAGGATAGGCGAAAGTCCGCCTATGCGACTATCTTAGTTATTTTCACATCTTCTTAAAGATATTGAAGTAACATGAGTTGTGCCTACTTCAGTTAAACATGTCTTTCGCCTAAGTTATTTGCACCCTTAAAGGTAGCGAACCATCTACGTACCTTAGTCATATTAGACTTCTATCAATCTCCTTTTTGATTTTTAAGATAGCAGTTCACCGAATACCTTTTTTATGGTCTTCCGCCTATGTCAGGACATAGTAAGATTTCACCCATATCTGTTTCAGAAGATATTATGCCTACTTTTTAAGCTTTATTTAGCTTTATTTTTTGAATAATTTTCTTCTTTAACATTTTAGCTCTCGGGCGAAATCTTTATGATGAAGGCAACCCCTTGTATCTTTTAAGTGTTTTGTCTTGTCTTATGATAATCTTTCCATGTATTTTCATATTCTATCGTTGTGTGGAAGAGTGTAATTATTCGTCTTTCTTAAAATATTCTTCTGTTTGTTTAAGGCAAAATAGATATAAGAGTACATTACATCTCAGATCAACGTACCCTAAACACTGAGGGCAATACTTGTCTTGTAGGGCTGATAGTTTGAGTATTCATTTCGGAGATTCTGTGCAACCCTAAAGGAATTTTTTTAGATGCTGTTCAAATTTATGTTAAGGTCTAGAAACTCCTTCTGACCTTGGTGCATAAATCTTTTTCCTTCTATGCCCCTTGTTTGTGGTATTTTGTTGGGCTTCCTATATCATCTTAGATTCCCGTGATTAGAATCTATTTCTAATATCCAACTAAGTTTATGTGCACTCCATATCTTGATGATGACTTAGTGAGGTGGTGAGTGCAGAGATATATTTCTGACTCGAGGCGAACTTGTTCTGCCTATATGTTCTTCCTTGTCTTTTGGACGTGGAGTTTGGATTATGCTTTACTCAGCCCTTTTTGCCTTTGTATTTATATCTTGATAATTTAGTTATTATCCCATATATTGTAGGATCGGAGACATGTATTTAGGTTAAACATGTAACACCAAATGCTAGGATTATTAATTATTTATTTTATCGTTAACTAAAATAATGAATTGTATAGAAAAAGTATTTCCAACATCTTTCAGTCGTTCCTTCTCAAGATGCAACCAAACAAGGTCACCAACTTGAAAGCCGCCTTTGACTCGATGTCAATCATGCTGCTCCTTGTGCTGATGCTACGCTCTTTGCAATTGTTGGAAGAACATTCGCGCTACTTCCTAATATCACACTTTTTTTTTCAATAAAAACCATTGACCAGATCTAGGAGAGTGCACCCCATCCCAGAGGGAGTGAGTGTAATCACTCCATCAGATCACGGCCAAAGGTATGAAATTTTATTAAAGGAATCAATACATAGATCACCGGGGCATACCCCTGAACAAGGTGAGTGGAACAATAAGCTAAAGTCTCAGGTTGAGAATTCCCAATCTATCAAGCCTGCAAGCCCCGCGGATCGAGGCAGGTAGAACAATAGAACTACCAAGGAAAAAGGAACTATTACTACAATGACAAGCATGGTTAGCAAGACCATCCGCCGCATGATCCCCCTCTCTGAAAATGTGGACAATTTCAGTGTTCAAAGATCTGATAAGGGCCCTCAATTCATTGATGAAAGGCACCAATCTCCAAGGACATGTGACCGAGTCCTTCATGATGTGGACCAATGTTTTAGAGTCAGATTCCACCACATGAATTCTGAAACCATAAGCCATGGCAAAACGAAGGCCGTCAAGCATGACGCGCGCCTCAGCAACCAGGCTGGAACAAGGACCATAAAAATAACTGAATGCCAGAATGGGAAAACCTCTGTGGTCCCTGATGAGACCACCACCACCCGCAGGGCCCGGGTTTCCTTTGGATGCGCCATCCACATTTAATTTGAACCAATGGATTGGAGGAAGGGACCATCTCACAATCTTGGGCTTTATCCTCTTCCTGGCTGTAGGGATCACTTGAATATGAGGCAGTGCAGAGAACCAAGTGATGTCACCCGTGGATTGACAGCGGGGGAATTTGGTGGAGTTAACCAGGTGCATAATCTTACAATAGATGGCCATGGAAGTGTTGGTTGCTCCTTCATACCTGCGCTTGTTCCTCTCACACCATGTTTCCCACAGCCAAAGAAATATTATGAGTAGGGAGACCATACCAGATAAAGTAGACTGAGCTTGGCAGCCCGAACTGAGTTCAAACGTGTTAGAAGAACAGTTGCGCTACTTCCTTGCTGGTGATCGTCTTTGTGTAGGGCGCGAGTACCACCATCTTCGAGAATCTATCGACTGTCACAAAAAGGTAATCGTGTCTTCGCAGTGTCCTAGGAAGGCCTCATAGGAAATCCATGTAGACACTCTCCCATGGATGTTTCAAAATCGATAAGGGGGTGTACAACCTCACCTTTCTATTAGTGGGCTTGGATATACTGCACAATAGACTACCCTTTACAAACCGGGCCACGTCTTGCTATATCCGTGGCCAGTACACATAATGCTGCAAATTTTGCAGCGTTTTGTTCACTCTGAAGTAGCCAGCCACCTTTGAAGTGTGTGTTTCTTACATCCGCCGCACACGGTCTATAACTTTTGGTACACATAACTATTCAGCCTTGTATTGGAGCTCGCCTCGCAAGGCAAGCTCAGTGGGCCTTTTTGCTTTAATATCCGCAAGCACACCCAAAAAAACCAAGGTTGACGGCTTATAATTTAGGTGACATACTCATCATGGAGAGGTTCGTCTGGACCTGCATAAAAATGGACAAATAAAGTCATACAATCTGAGGCCGAGATAGTAGATCCACCAATTTCTTTTGTGTGCCCTTATTGTACTTGATCACTAGATTGAACTTTTGCAAGTATGTCATCTATTTCACGTAGCGGTGGGTGGTCAGTGTCCACCACTGTCTCCTTCCCCACTAGGTAGATACGCCAATGCTTCATTGCTTGGTGTAGAGCCAACAACTCATTGTCATATCTTAGGTAGTTCATTCGAGCTCTTTGAAACATTCTTGAGTGGTATGTCATGGGTTGACCATCTTGCATCAAGGCATCCCCTCATAGCATAGCCCGACATGTCCATCTCTAACTCAAAGGTCAATGAAAATTGGGCAAGATAATTAAGGATTAGAGTCTCACTTATCTTCCTATTCAACAAAAGGAATGTGTTCTCGTGTTTCAGAGTCCATCTTAAGTAGTTCATTCGAGCTCTTTGGAACATTCCCGAGTGGTATGCCATGGGTTGACCATCTTGCATCAAGGCGTCCCCTCATAGCATATCCCGACATGTCCGTCTCAAGCTCAAAAGGTCGTTGTAAATTGGGCAAGATAATTAAGGACTAGCGTCTCACTTATCTTCCTCTTCAGCAAAAGGAATGTGTTCCCGTGTTTCGGAGTCCACTCAAACTTTTGATTAATTTTTGTCAAGGGATAGAATGGAGCAACAAATACTAAAATATTTTTGATAAATTTTCGGAGATACTAACATGCGCCCATGAAGTTTCGAACCTCGCAGACTTAAGTCTGTGCTCAAAGGACAAAACACCAAATATCTATACACACACACACACTCTCTCTCTCTCTCTCTAAGTAACTCACCACCTATGAGGACACGCGCACACACACACACACACACACACACACACACATGGATATATAGACTCCTATTGTTAGCAACAAACCCTATAATTAGGAAGCCAACACACTAAGAAATTTCAAAAGAAAGAATCCTGCAAACTTAATTACCCTCCCCCCCCCCCCCCCCCAAGAATCCTCAGCGCGATATCCTCCTCCTCCGGGTGCCCACACTTTCTCTTCAAAAGCCGATTAATCTTCTCCTGCTTACTTGCATTTTGTGTGTGGCTAGCCCTCTTTACATCTCTAATGGGCTAGCCCTCTTTACGTCTCTAATGCATGCCGGGATAGAGCTGGTTAATGTTGCTGTATCTGTGCCTGGGAGGGTATATATGTGTACATAGTTGGTCTACTATATATATATATATAATATAGTTGGTCTTCTTTAATTGATGTCTTCTTGTATGGATGTATCACATGTGGTGAACCGGACCCGTTCACCGCGAAGGCGGCAGTTGAGTTGCTCACTTAACAGGTGGTTAATTCAAATATTTCTGGATTTTATGAAAGATAATGATGCTAGAATTGGGCTTGACCCAAGTCATCTTCATCGGGAGATGGCCCATGATGTGACATCTTCAATCTCCAATCAAACTAAAAAAATTAATTTCTTTTTACTAACAGCCGTTAAAGTGGTGGCCCACGCACCACGCCATCTTATTATTACAATATGTTCTCTTAGGTCCGCTTTGTTAACCGAATTATCGGGAGATTGTCGAACACGACGAGAGAGAATTGAGGGAGGGGCCCACACTCTCCCTCACATGTTCGACCCCCTAGAGTCGAACACGGTATCCTCACTCGAAAATCAAAACAGATCCTAAGAGTCGAAGAAAGATTCTAAAGTCTCAGTTATTAGTGCCCCTTTGATATTGGAATAAGATAGGTGGGAATAGATACCCGGTGAGAGAGAAAGTGGGGCTCACATGTGATCTCCTCACAATGGCAGAGCGCTAATCGGGGGCGGATAGCGTATTCACACTTAGAGACGCGAATACGCTATCCCAACCTATTTTCAAAGAGGCCCCGGTGGAATTTACTTAAAATTTTCTTTTTATACAAGTCTAGGGTCAAAGATCGTCTGTTTCTATTTTTTAGTAAAATTTGCCTCTCTATAAAAGGGGCTGAGGACGTACACTAACTTGTGAAGAATCCGATTGAGAATTACATTTCCTCTCTCCGTTGACACCTGCTGTCCTTCGGTGATTGTTCCTCAATTTCCATCTTCTCCTTCTAATTCTCTCTCTTGTCTGAACCCTAGGCGCAGTCGGAGGTGGCTGCGTCGCGTGGTGTTTCGATCGAGGTACTAATTAGTGTTGGGCACAAGCGAAAGATCATGCAGCTCGTTGATACATAAATTTTGAGGTAATATGAGAAATAATTCTCTCGTCTCATTGGCCAAAGTATTTATATTTTGAAGAATTGGGCTGGCCCACCCAAATTCACAAACTTGGATTTGTGTTGGGGTGGCCTCTTTTTCATTTGGACCAGACCAAAATACTACCTGGCCCAACCCACCCAGGTCTCTCTCTCTCTCTCTTCTGGGAGTCACGGGGCTATTGGTTAAAAGTTGTAAATAACACAACCTTTTGAAGAGATTATAGTCGTTTAACGCTCGAGTTTAGGCTAAACTTGCTCTGCTATGGTTTTTTTTCGAACGTGAATAGTACCACCAAACATATAGAAGAAAAAAAAAAGAAAATTTATAAGTACGAACGGAGAGCTCCCACTAATCGACTCCCAAAGAAAGTATCATAACTTTCTTTTGTATAACTCTTGATTCCAAAATGTTATAAAACTAATTTTTAGAAATACATTTACATATATATTTCTACAATTGGATAATCCAATCTGGATGGGCAACACGGGGTGAGTTATTTCTGAATTTTCGTATTTTTAGTTTGCTACATACATCCTATAACTACTTAGGTAAGATATATATTCATGTGAGAAAGATGAAATGAGTTAATCTCTCCGATTAAGGGTCTTAACCTTATCTAACCTTGAGTCTGACTCCCAAATTTAAATAATTTATTTATCCGTTAATAGCTCATCTTAATTAATTCGTCTTATTCTGTTATCAAAGTGACTCTAAAGGAGTAGTCAGATGTTTCGCTGAATATAAAAATTTTAAACTATGCGTATGTTAATATTTTGGTGAAAAATTTTACATCTTGCATATCAAACTTAATTCTGACCCAAAGTACTCAATCCAGTGAAACAACGGGAGACTTGACCCAAAATTGCAATCCTTAAGACCTATATATGACTCTGACACTACAAGAAAAAGCGCGAATAGCGACCGACATTTCGGTCGCTATTCGGTCTCTGATCGGTCGCAACAAGGCACTGCGACCGAACTGACACCAATTTGCGACCGAATATATCGGTCGCTATATAATAGCGACCGATACCTATCGGTCGCAGAATAGGTCGCAGTTAGAGACCGATGCCTATCGGTCGCCGAATCTGTCTCTGATAGCGACCGATATAAATCGGTCGCCGAATCGGTTGCTATAAGCGACCGACAAACATCGGTCGCAGGATCGGTCTCTAACAGTTCGGTCACAAATATGGTCGCTATTCGGTCGCTATACCGCATAGACGGTGGCTACCATAGTCTCTGTAGGAAGCGACCGAATGGGGTTCGGTCCCTATTCGGTCGCTAAGTTTGTAGTTTTTTTTTTATAAATTTATATAAACTGATAAATAAATTACCTGATAAATAACAAATTCATAACATAAATATAAAATCAACTACACAAATCACAATATCGACAAATCTCAAATTCATCACATACAAACACCTGATAAATAACAATTTCATAAAACAATAGTAAATCAACTACACGGATCACAATCTCCACGAACCTCAAATTACACACAACTAAAATAAAATCACAAATTAATCATACATCCATAATCATACATCCATAATAATAAAATAACAACATACACACAACTAAAATAAAATCACAAATCCTCCACATATGTCTCATCCTGGTCGTCGTCTCGTCCAACATCATCCTGGTCGTCGTCTCGTCCAACATATCGCGACGGATGATCCTGTATATCATTTAAAAAAATTATAATCAAATCCTTAATAAAGAAATCAAGCATTAACAAGAGTATGCCAATAGTTTAAGCCAGCTCATTTTCATATATATAAATACACACACACAATATATAAGTTCAATAATCAAATTGTATTTTAAAAATGAACTTTGAGCGCCGAGCTCAAATCGGGCATCCGATTTGGATTCCGTCAGTTCTGACAAGTCACTTTCATCTCCCCGGTCGTATTGGAATGACCGGCACGGCCATCCGACCGGTATTTCAAATTTTAGACCCCCGGACCCGTCCTAACAGTTCATTTAAACTAAGTGTATTTTAAAAATGAACTTTGAGCGCCGAGCTCAAATCGGGCATCCGATTTGGATTCCGTCAGTTCTGACAAGTCACTTTCATCTCCCCGGTCGTATTGGAATGACCGGCACGGCCATCCGACCGGTATTTCAAATTTTAGACACCCGGACCCGTCCTAACAGTTCATTTAAACTAAGTGTATTTTAAAAATGAACTTTGAGCGCCGAGCTCAAACCGGGCATCCGATTTGGATTCCGTCAGTTCTGACAAGTCACTTTCATCTCCCCGGTCATATTGGAATGACCGGCACGGCCATCCGACCGGTATTTCAAATTTTAGACCCCCGGACCCGTCCTAACAGTTCATTTAAACTAAGTGTATTTTAAAAATGAAGTTTGAGCGCCGAGCTCAAACCGGGCATCCGATTTGGATTCCGTCAGTTCTGACAAGTCACTTTCATCTCCCCGGTCGTATTGGAATGACCGGCACGGCCATCCGACCGGTATTTCAAATTTTAGACCCCCGGACCCGTCCTAACAGTTCATTTGAACTAAGTGTATTTTAAAAATGAAGTTTGAGCGCCGAGCTCAAACCGGGCATCCTATTTGGATTCCGTCAGTTCTGACAAGTCACTTTCATCTCCCCGGTCGTATTGGAATGACCGGCATGGCCATCCGACCGGTATTTCAAATTTTAACTACTCTACGGTACATCCATGAACGATCTTCAGACATTTTCCCTATGCAAATGAAATGTAAACACACAAAACTTTAACATGTTTAACAAAATAAAAACTCCAACCCTTTCCTCACATCGTCCATCTCTGCCATTTTAAATAGGAAGGAAATATCATTTAGATTTTCACTTTTTAACCCATCTGTGAAGGTTTGATCGCACGATTAATTACTATATGTGTTGTGTTATTTGCTAAAAATTTCGGCAGCATCTCCTCACACCTCTCCGATATACCACAAAATATTTATTGATTAAGAAATTTTCTTAAACACTTACTAATAAGTGGTTAAGAAAATAATCAAAATCAATAAAGGTATATCAGAGAGGAATGAGAAGACGCATCCAGCCAAAATTTTTAACAAACAACACAAACACATATAGTAATTAACCACCTAAGTGCGATCAAACATTCACAGACTGTCCAAACGGGACAATTCAAGACTTTGAGTTAGATATACACATTCTCATCATTCAAAATGAGAACGTGCACATCAATCCCAAAGTCTTGAACGGGTAGATTGATTGACACGGGCTTAACACGCTCTCCTAAGATACGTGCAATGTTAGGTTGCACCCACGCATCTCAGCTAACATACAACACCCAACTAATTAAATATTGACAAGATACTAACACATTCTAAAAACATAGCAATAACATGTGAAATTGACAATACATGTACACAATGAAAACATGAATTTTATTGTAACATCCAACACATTCAGTTAATTTTCTTGGTCGGCTGTACCATCCCAACCTTATGAGTTTGATAGGGTACTGTTTGGAGGATGACCACCGGCTGCTGGTGTATGAGTTCATGCCACGGGGAAGCCTGGAGAACCATCTTTTTAGGAGTATGTCTGTTTCGATTATTCTCTGCACCGTTTGGTTTGCTGACTCATTTAGGCACCTGTTTTCTTAAAGAAAAAAAATTGCAATGCGCAGTGGCCTCACCTTTTACCCAATGGTTACCTACGTAGTTCTTTTGAATCAGTTTTTGAACCCCACAATGTCGATTCTGCAGGGGGTTCATACTTCCAGCCTCTCTCCTGGAACCTTAGGATGAAGGTTGCTCTTGGAGCCGCAAAGGGGCTGGCCTTTCTGCATGGTGCTGAAACAAAGGTTATATATCGGGATTTTAAGACATCAAATGTGCTTCTTGATTCAGTAAGTGGAGACCCTTGTCTTATAGTTGATGGATGATATGTTTTCTTGATTAACGTTCCCCGTCATGATGTTCTGCCTCTCAAATCCCTTCTTTGCAAACCTACAAAATTATAATGCCAAGCTTTCCGACTTTGGCTTGGCAAAAGATGGACCAACTGGTAACAAGAGCCATGTGTCAACTAGGGTCATGGGAACATACGGATATGCTGCTCCTGAGTACCTTGCAACAGGTAAACCTTTGGTTCCAAACTGCTTGTATGTCCCTCCATCTTTTTGTCTTTAGGTGTTCCATTTTCAAGTGCTGATCAGTGTGTCTCAGATTTTTGGATGGCATTTGTCTTGCTTTTTTTTTTCTCTGTGGGTAACAAGATGCCATTTTCTCTTCGTAAATGAGAAAATTGTGCCGAAATGACACGAGGAGTCGGCAAATAATTCGGATTAAAACAGAAACTGAGTTGGTAAGGGACCTTGAATAAAACATAGATTACCCATGAATTTCTCCTTGAATAAAGTGTTGACAGCTCAGGAATATTTGATCTGGAGAGTGATAGTATTGTCCATTGGCATGATTAAGATTCTCTAGTGTAATATTTGATTGTCATCTCCGAGATATTTTTGGAGTGAATTAGGGGCGGGTATATCACCCCGACTGACCCACTCCTAACCCACCTCGGGTGATTTATTTCACCCCTTTTTAAGAATTCACATACCCTAACTTTATCTCTAACCGACTCCGATTAAGAAAAAAAAACGAACTAAATAAGAATAACTCGTCTCACCCTAATTAATCTATCGTAATCGGATTTACTTCTTTATCAAAGTGGCCCTACGAAATTAGTCCATCGCTTGCGGGTCGTGACAAAGTGCCTTCAAACGTTAAGATTGCGTTTGAGAACGCAGATAGAAAAAGAGGCCATGGAATGATTATTTAAGCCTCAGTCTTTAAATAAAACTCTAGTGACACGTATTACATCTGTTGAATTTTTACACTATTTTTGGTTCTCATAAGAATGATGGGGTCATATGTAGAGTTCATCTTGTACCTTTGCTTTAAAATTCTCATAATCCAATGTTTGGATTTGTTGGTTCTCAAGTTCTTGGATTTTGGGTTTGCTACAGTTTTAAATCGAAAAATAAGAATTGGGGAAAATACATGACACAATAAATGGACTGCATATTGAAGCCAGAACATTAATAACGGACCGGACAAACTAAAAAGATAATCTTATAATATTTCACACTATTTTACAGGAGAACAAATGATATGTGGACACCATCTCAAGAGTCTTAAATAAATCAGGTTCATTGCACGAGCATAGCCCCTCCCCCGGAGCCCCTCCACCGGAGCCCCTCCCCCTCCACCGGAGCCCCTCCCCCTGCGCAGCCCCCCCTCCACCGGAGCCCCTCCCCCTGCGCAACCCCCTCCCCTCCACCGGAGCCCCTCCCCCTGCGCAACCCCCTCCCCTCCACCGGAGCCCCCTCCCCCTCACCCCTGCGGAGCCCCCTCCCCTCCACCGGAGCCCATCCCCCTGCGCAGCCCCCCCTCCACCGGAGCCCCTCCCCCTGCGCAGCCCCCTCCCCTCCACCGGAGCCCCCTCCCCCTCACCCCACCGGAGCCCCTCCCCCTGCGCAGCCCCCTCCCGTCCACCGGAGCCCCCTCCCCCTCACCCCTGCGGAGCCCCCTCCCCTCCACCGGAGCCCCTCCCCCTCCCCTGCGCAGCCCCCTCCCCCTCCCCTGCGGAGCCCCCTCCCCCTCACCCGAGCTCCACCCCCCCTCCCAGACCAACCTCCCCCGCCACCCCCTCCCACCGAAACCCCCCTCACTGGAACCCCTCCAAGAAGAAAAAAAATGAGAAATAGGGCATGGTCGATGGCCGGCGGGGAGGGAGAGGGGGGGGGAGAGAGGCGCGGGGCTGGAGGGAGAGGAGAGGGGGGGGAGATCGAGAGGGAGAGGACTTACCAGACCGAGGAGGGTGACGACGAGGACGACGGGGACCGACGAGGTCGACGGCGAGGATGGTGCGGGGCTGGCCGAGACAGCGAGCTCCGGCGTCCGTCCACCACCACGCCGCTCGCCACGCCCGTGGCCGCAAGGCAGAGGGGGGGGGGGAGGGCGAGGGGGCCGGAGGGGGAGGGGAGAGCTCCGGTGGAGGAAGGGTTATCAGAAGTAAATGCAGGGGGGAGATGGTCGCGGGGTAAATGCAGTCATATCAGCGACCGATTAGAGA
The DNA here is from genome assembly GCA_022559845.1 of Amorphophallus konjac. Classification (NCBI taxonomy): domain Eukaryota; kingdom Viridiplantae; phylum Streptophyta; class Magnoliopsida; order Alismatales; family Araceae; genus Amorphophallus; species Amorphophallus konjac. The sequence continues at coordinate 189,714 of JAHNEJ010001512.1, read as the reverse complement.
CCGAAATATATTCGGTCGCAACATCGGTCTCCAATTCGGTCGATTTTGAAAAAAAAGAGCCCGGAATAAATTCGAGCTAAATATAGCGACCGATTGGAGACCGAACAAAATTCGGTCGCCAAAACGGTCTCATATATGCGACCGATTATTTCGGTCGCCGAATTGGTCTCTATTTGGGACCGACTAGCGACCGATTTAATCGGTCTCTAATTCGGTCGCTATAGCCACTTTTTCTTGTAGTGAATGCACGTCTTGATGGTTAATTATTTTTAAGTTTGCATGGAGTAGGGTGTGAGTTCAAACATTATGAGTTTAAGAGTTTTAGATTTTTATATATACCCATGTTATTAACTTATTTATAAAATTAAGAACTACAGATTTTTGTTTCACGAGATGTTGCTAGCTGCTGCGGTGGAGGAAATGACACCGTTCGTTGGATGTTCTTCTTATCCACGTCCTTTGTCTTTTTTTTTTGGCTACCGGCATCTATTGCCACCATGCACTTCCCATAAGAAGACAAAGGAATTGAGGCACGTGGTCGGTGCGCTGTTTTTTTATTACTGAGACTACATGGTAAAACAGCGTTGCTCGGAGAAAAATTACCACGTAGTGCATGGTAAAAACTCCTCAAACCACACCATAAATACCCACCACCTGGCCCCTCAGGAAAACACACACACAACCCATTAATTGGTAGTTCTGATCAGACCAAACCCATGGAACCCGTCTTCCTCCTGGTCCTGTCCCTCCTGCTGGCTACCGCCCGGGCTGAAACCAAGGAAGCCGTCCTCGACAGAGACGGCAACCCGCTGCAGCAAGGGCGGCAGTACTATGTGCTTCCCAGCATCTGGGCCAGGGGCGGCGGCCTGGGGATGTCCCGCCTGAACGGGTCCTGCCCGCCGAATGTGGTCCAGCGGTTCTCCGAGGTGAAGAACGGGGAACCGCTCATGTTCTTCCCGGAGGAGCCGTCGGAGGACGGCGGCGTCGTCCGGGTGTCCCAGCTGGTCTACATCCTGTTCCCCCGCCCCAACCGGTGCCCGCAGTCCACCACCATGTGGCGCCGGGATAATGGGGGATATATCACCACCGGTGGAACGGTGGCCACAAAAAAGGATCCCCACTACAGCCGGTTCGCCATAGTCAAGTCGTCCAGCGCCCTCCCCTCCTACATCATCCGGTTCTGCCCCTGCAGACTCTGCCGCATTGCCTGCTCGACCGTGGGCGTCGACGTGGAGAACGGTAAAAGGCTCCTGACCGTCGGCTCGGAGGCTAATGCACATGAAGTTGTGTTCGTGAGGGTGAGGCGTGATGAGGACTCCACCAACATCCTGCCCGCGACCACGCTTGCTGAAGACTAGTTGTTGTTGTTGTTGTACGTAGTAATTAATTCCTCTCGATCGGTCACGACTACGTGGTACTAATGCTACTATAAGTATTCCCCCAGCAGATGCTGTTCTCTGTACTCTGTCCCCCATCTGAACATGCATGCATGTACGCACCTTGCTTATTAATTAACTAGTATGAATAAAGGTCGGCGGCCGTTGAGCTTTTCCTACGATCCTTGACGTCTACAAAAATTTCCAAAGTATATATATGGTTTGTCCTCTGTACGTGTCTGATTACTTGGAGGCAGGGATCCGACTATACATATATCCTTGGGGACTCGGGGGTGGGTCAGATGGGAGAATACCAACAGGAGATTATTCACGAGTCACACCGGACAGTTTCAGGGTGATTCGTCCTTGAATTCGTCAGCGCACATAGGGCTTCGACCCATACACAACGTACGTGCGGGGAAGCACCAACTCTAGGATTAATTAACGACACTTGAGGGTGATTTGTAAATTTTTGAACCCTAACTTATAATTTGGTACCTAATTATTTCAATTTGGACGAAGGAGATCGTGAGTTTAAATCTTATAAGTTTATAATTGAGAGAGTCATAGATTTTCTTTCGCCTCTGTTATTAACTTATTTATAAAAGAATTATAAATCTTTATTTCACGAGATGCTGCTGCTGCGGCAGAGGAAATGACACCGTTGGTACGGTGTTCTTATCCACGTCCTTTGTCTCTTTTTACAACGTGACCCGAGTCACATGGCATCCATGGTTACCGTGATATTCATGAGAAGACAGAGTGCGGTCCGCCGCATGCACGCCGCCGAACTCCCCTCCCCCGTCGATCTTGTCACAACCCTGGATGACAACCTTGGAACGCACCAGGTCCGCTCACCCCCTTCTCACTCTTCCTTATCTTCTTCCCCATCTATTAACGCACGTGGGGGCATGGGAAGCATCTTGCAGCGGTGGGCCACGGTAATCTTCCCCTCCTTCCTCTTATCCTCTTCTCTCCCACTCCCACCACGTGCTCCCCCCTCATCCTCACCTCTTTTCAATCGCCGCGCATCATCTCCTCGTTGCCTTGGTACGTTGCTGTCATTGCTCATATCTAACGGCTTATCGCCGTCGGTTTGTTCGATCGCGATGGTATCCCGTAGAGTACCGTGCGAGATGGGTGTGTGTGGAGGAAGAAACTCCTCGGGAAGCTTGTGGAGAGCGTGGGACGCCAGGACGATCATATCGCTAGTATTACGATAGTTTTCAAGAGTGTCACGACTTCTTGCTCCTTCTACCCGACGATGTTAAAAAATATAAATATTATAAATATTATTTTTATCTCGTATTATATTTTTAAGATTTGTTAAAAAGAAAAAGAGTGATTAAATATTTTGAGAAAACTTACGATAGCTGGACGGAATGTTAGAAGAAATTTAAAAAGTGATATCAAGAGATAACCGTCTGATATTTAAGTCAAAAACGAGGAAGAGAGCAACAAGGTGAGAGAGAGAGAGAGAGAGAGAGAGAGAGAGAGTGAAGATGATACACGGTGATAAGGTGAATGCTCGGTAATATGGAGAATGTTCGAAGAAAGAGTTAGAGTTGAGGGAACTAGGCGGAAAATAAAAAAACTATATCTTAATTAGTATGATATTATTCCTTACTTTTATGATTTCCCAGTGTCATTAGTAGCAAAGAATTGGAGTGATTATATTAATTAGGAGCCAAACGTTGGAAGTAAGTTGAGATCAAACATATTTAAGACGCGAATGCGTCATCCCAACTTATTTTCAAAGTGACCCTTAGGCTCTCTTTGTAAATCTGATAGGATATCATATTCGACCTCAGAGGGTCGAATGTGATACTCAGGAACGGATAAGTATCATGTGTGTGAGAGGAGCGTGTTGGACTCACATGACTCTCTCTCATCAGATTTATTGTCCGTCCCCGATATTCCGATAACAAATTGACTCTGGTGAAACTTACTTAAAACTTTCTTTTTATACAGGTCTAGGGTCAAAGATTGTCTGTTTCTATTTTTTGTTAGATTTGCCTCTCTGTAAAAGGGGCTGAGGACGTACACTAACTTGTGAAGAATTCGATTGAGAATTAAATTTCCTCTCTCCATAGACATCTACTGTTCTTCGGTGATTGTTCCCCAATTTCCATCTTCTCCACCTAATTATTCGTGTTTGCAGGTCTCTCTTCGGCATCATCTCTCTCTCTCTGCTCATCAAGCAAATCTTTAGACGTATGGTTCGGGATTGGGATGACGAATCTAGACCTTTACAAGTCTTATATACCATTGTGATGAACTTATTTTAAAATATCACATGATCAATCCTCGAGAGACGCACGACTGATTAAGAATTTCTGATTCACCATATTGTCCGTCAGAGGACTAAAAGCCGAGAGCGTTGCACTGTCACGTTAAGTGGTTTCTTCAAAACTTGGGAGAAGATATGTAGTCCGTTGCGTTCACTATCATCTGTTAGCTGTAGAGGGTATGTACGTACGTGTGGGGAAGCACCAACTCAAGGATTAATTAACGAAACTTGAGGGTGATTTGTAAATTTTTGAACACTGTTTGGGCTGGCTGGCCCGCTGGGAGAAGCCCTCTGGTGTGGGCACCCCAGTGCAGTCCACCGCATGCGCCGCACTCGCATGGGCTCTTCGCTGGCGCATGGGTGTGCTGGCAGGCGCCAGCCCTGCGATCTTGTCGCCACCCCAGATGACATCCTCGGAAGGCATCGGGTGCCCTTTAGTGTGCTCACGTCCCTCGGTCCGCTCACCACCCCTCGCCCTTCCTTGTATTCTCCTTCCAATAGCGCACCTGAGACCCGCACGTACGGGGAAGAATCTTGCAGGGCAGCCACATAAATCTTCCCTCCTCCCTCTTATCCTCTTCTCTTTCACTTCCACCACGTGCTCCCCCTCGTCCACGTAAAATCTTCTTCCCCTTGTCCTCTTCTCTTTCACTTCCGCCACGTGCTCCCCCCTTATCCTCGTCTCTTTTCAGTTGTACCTTGGGTACTCGGGAGTGGGAGCTAGTGAGTAGGGGTGGGCACTATCCACGCCATTTTTCACTTGACCAAGCATGCACGGGTGGGTCCTGTCATATAAATGGCGGGCTACCTCCTTAAGCGAAGGAACAACGGGCCAACACCTACGTCCCTTTGCCTTGTCAGGTGAGTAAACGGGACGACCCACGACTCGATCCACATCTGTCACTATAAGAAAAGTTGGAGTTTTCGACGGAAATAATACGTCAGAAATCCGTCGAAAATTTATCGGAAGCATCAGTCCTGACGGAATTCTCGACGGATTACGTCCGTTGGCTATTCATTGTTAGAAATTTCCGACAGATGAATATTCCGTCGGCAATCCGTCGGAAAGTTCCGACAGACAAATAGGAGACGAAAATTTCATCGGTAATTGTTGGAGCCTCATTTTTTCGACGAAAATTATATCCATCCGAGATTTCGTCGGAAATTATTTCCGACAAAATACCTTTCAGTCGGAGATTCCATAGGAAATTATGACGTTAAAAGAAATAAAAATATATATGTTTTCGAACGGAATTTTTATTTCGTCGGTGATTCCGTCGGAAAATATATTTTATTTTTTTTATAAAAAAAATAAAATTTATATAAAAATCTGTTTAAATAAAGAAGATATAAAACCCATCCATCACAGGTAAAACAAAAGATATACAAGAAACGAAACACAATAACAATTATCAATTTTATAATAATAAAAAAATTAAGAAATATACTCCGCATCCTCTATATCCTCATTCTCCCCGTCCTACTCGTCTTCTCCGTCGTCGCTCGTTGGAGAATTCTATATTAAAATAATAATAACATTAATTATGTATTAATAAATAAAAAATGATTGACAGATAAATTAAATATTTTATTTGATTGTATAAATTCAAATCAGATAAAATATAATATCAAATCGATAATTTTAATACTGAACTCAAATCGAGTATCCGATTTAGATTCCGTCAACTCTCACAAGTCATTTTTACCTCCTAGGTCGTGTTGGAAGGATCGGCACGCCGATCAGATCGATATTTTAGATTTTGGACCCTCCAACCCAACTTCTTTAATTTTAAACTAAGTGCATATAGAGAATGTACTTCTGAGCGCCGGGCTCAAAGCGGATATCCGATTTGGATTCCGTCAGTTCTGACAAGTCACTTTTACCTCCCAGGTCGTGTTGGAATGATCGGCAAGTCGATCAGACCGATATTTTAGATTTTGAACCCTCGAACCTAACTTCGTTAATTATAAATTAACTGCATTTAGAGAATGCACTTCTGAGTGCCGGACTCAAATCGAGTATCCAATTTCGATTCCGTCAACTTTCACAAGTCACTTTTACCTCTCATGTTATGTTGGAATGATCGGCATGTCGATCAGCCCGATATTTTAAATTTTGGACCCCCGAACCCAACTTCTTTAATTTTAAACTAAGTGCATTTGAACAATGCACTTCTGAGCGCCGGGCTCAAACCGAGTATCCGATTTGAATTCCGTCAACTCTCACAAGTCACTTTTACCTCCCAGGTCGTGTTAGAATGATCGGCACGTCAATCAGACCGATATTTTAGATTTTAGACTCCCGAATTTAACTTCTTTAATTTTAAATTAAGTGCATTTAGAGAATGCACTTCTGAGCGACGAACCCAAACTGGGTATTCGATTTGGATTCTGTCAGCTCTTTCAAGTCACTCCATCACCCAGGCTGCGTTGCAATGATCGACATGTCAATCAGGTCAGTATTTTTTATTTTCGACTCTCGAACGCAACTTCTTTAATTTTAAACTAAGTGCATATAGAGAATGCACTTCTGAGCGCCGGGCTCAAACCGGATATCCGATTTGGATTCCGTCAGCTCTCACAAGTCACTTTTATCTCCCAGATTGTGTTGGAACGATCGGTACGCCGATCAGATCGATATTTTAGATTTTAAACCCCCGAACCTAACTTCTTTAATTATAAAATAAGTGTATTTAGAGAATGCACTTCTGAGCACCGGACTCAAATCGGGTATCCGATTTGGATTCTGTCAGCTCTCACAAGTCACTTCTACATCTCACGTCATGTTGAAATGATCTGCACATCGATCAGATTGATATTTTAGATTTTAGACTCTCGAACTCAACTTCTTTAATTTTAAACTAAGTACATTTGAAGAATGCACTGTTGAGCACCGTGCTCAAACTAGATATCCGATTTGTATTCCGTCAACTCTCACAAGTCACATTTACCTCCCAAGTAGTGTTGGAACGATCAGCATGTCGATCATACCGATATTTTAGATTTTGGACTCCTGAACCTAACTTCTTTAATTTTAAACTAAGTGCATTTAGAGAATACACTTCTGAGCGACGAACCCAAACCGGATATCCGATTTAGATTCTGTCAGCTCTCTCAAGTCACTCTCATCACCCAGGCCACGTTGGAATGATCGGCATGCCAATCAGGCCAGCATTTTACATTTTAGATCTCCGAACCCCTAGTTATGTGAATTTTTTTAAACAAAGTTAGCTTTGAAAACTAACTTAGTTTTGAAAGTCAACCCCAAGATGGAGATAGAAATAGAACCCTGGCCTGACGGCCATGGGATATGTAAGTTTAACACCTCAAGCTCTCTGTCACTCTCTCACTCCAGTCCCTCATCCTCTCTTGTCCCGAGTACTCGTCACCGTCTCGTCTGTTATTTGATTGACCGTCACAGGATTGTCTCATAAGATATCTCCCAAGACTCCTTCTGACCCTTATTCGTGTTTGAAGGTCTCTCTTCGACATCATCTCTGTCTTTTCTCATCAAACAAATCTTTAGACGTATAGTTCGTGATTGAGACGACAGATCTAGACCTTTACAAGTCTTATATACTATTGCGATGAACTTATTTTAAAATATCACGTAATCAATCATCGAGAGATGTATGACTTAGGATTTTCTGATTCACCAGATTGCCTGCCACCAAGAAAAAATATTCTTTTTATTCTTCTCTCGACATGATATTTTAATAGTTCACTAAGGATTATTACTAATGTTAAGGAAACACGTGTCAATTTTCATGCAGTTTTATTTCTAATAGGAATATGTATGAAATATAATTATCATATAATGTTGGATTAATTATCATGCCCAGGAACAGATTATGTTAGCTTGGATGTTATAATTATGAGTAAAAGAGAAGAGAGTCAAATTAATTAATGGTCGTCCATTGCTTCCATATAGATGCAATTTCACACTCTTTGTGTCACCGGGCGGGGAGAAACATACCTACATGCGGGAGAGGGGGAAAATTTCCTTCTTTATAAATAAATTACTTTCTGCTGGGTTTTTGATATTTGTCTATTATTTTATGTGCGCAGGCGTACCAATCACGCAGTAAGAATTTATTTTAGACCCTAGAAGTCAGAGGACTAAAAGCTTAGAACGTTGCACTCCGTCTGATCAACTAAACGATAAGGGTTATCAAGTCAAGACCAGAGACCTATAATATCATGAAGACTGCGACATTAATTACGTCTCAATAAAGAGAGAATATCCTTAATTAATTGCCAAGAAGAAGAGCCTGATGGCCTGAAGTTTATATTGTTATTTATTCACACAAGCATTTTGATATTCATAGTCAAAAATAAAACTTAATGGCAAGACCTTTTAAGTTAACGAAAAGTAACTGCATATATATGCATACATTATATATATATTGGGTTATTATGACTATTATCATTATTATCATTCATTATTTCATTTCTCTCTCTCTCTCCGCACACACCCCCAACCCTTTTTAGCTCGTTCACACACACACACTGCATATATATGCATACATTATATATTTATCGGGTTATTGTGACTATTATCATTATTATCATTCATTATTTCATCTCTCTCTCTCTCCACACACACCCCTTTTTAGCTCGTTCACGTACACACAAACATTATTATCATTATTATCATTCATTATTTCATCTCTCTCTCCACACACCCCCCCCCTTTTTAGCTCGTTCGCACACACACACATTATTATCATTCATTATTTTATCTCTCTCTCTCCCCCCTACCTTCTTAACTCCTTCTCACGAAGGCACACTGAAGTACAGTTGTCATCCTGAGGTGGCCTCTTTATTATTATTTCATATGGTTATTAATTGTTTACGATTGGTACTATTATTATTACTATTATTTTTATTGTTATACGAGAAACAAACTCAAAAGGGGGGAATCCATGTGTAATTATCTAAATCAACTCTTTTCGGGGCCTTTAAACTTTAATTTTTAATGAAATTTCGATGGCAACTCCCCTTATCCCAAAATATGTTGAGAGATGTAATGGGTGCTCATTCATAGAAATATGAGACGGTCTCCTAATCCTTCGGATGTGCATGAACCAACGACACTCGAGCCCATTTCATATGCGGCGCCCCCGCAATCTAGCCTGCTAGAAATCATTCGGGGCTACTAAAGTTATAATTGCACCTGCTATTCGACCCATTATTCGTGCCATTGACCACGCATAGGGACCCAAAGATGAGCCGGCGGGCCTTTGGAACACTTGAGTCTAAGATCGTGGAATGCCATGCATAAATCTGAACGGTCAGCACGTGAGAATACCACTTCGGATCGTTATTTGGGGACCGATTTATGCTGAGAATGTAGCAACAATGTGCATGACCCTTGAACGCGAATTGGCCCAAGATTCGGTGTCACCTGGCGCTCTCAGAACTTGACTTTGGAGAGGCCCCGCACCAGGGTAGGAAAATAGCTCAACAAATGTCGGCCAAATCTAGTTGCACGTCGGGCCTAATAGGGTCTCAGATCAGGCACCCAGACTTCACTTGCGATAGACTTTGGCTCTGTTCCCTAACCTTCTTTCTGGTTTGGGGAGTCGTATCGCAACGGATGATCATGTAAAGAGACTGTGGAGGTGATGGCAGGCGCAATCCGGGCGAGTATCGGACCCCTTTAGGACCTCAACCCTTGATCATAATGGGAGAAGCTGTCTCAAGCCTCGCGGTCTTGCTCGTACGTAGTGGGTCTCATTCTACACTGTTCACTACGCTGGAAGAAAGTATGCATGGGCAGACCAATCATACTAAGGGGATTGGGGGAGTTAGGGAGGCCCAGATGCTGTCAGATGTGGAGCTATGGTGAGCTCTATTTGGGGCCATAATACTAGCCTCCTAGAGCACGCTACACCCCGGATAACGAGCACGCTACAACAATGGGGAAAACAAAGTGAAAAAAGAAAACCACACGATAGGCACGAGAGGACGGAAATAATAAGGGGGAAGAATCATGGGGTGCAGAGGAATATAACCATCGTAATTCTGAAATCATTCATAAATTTCACTTCCATTTCTCAAAATAGAGAGAGTACAAGAAGGACAAACCACACCGGGCTGAACTTGGGGAAGGAAAACCCTACCTAAAGTTGGCTCTCCTTCTATCATCTCTTCGCTCCCACTCTCTGGCCTCACTCTTTCCTCCCTCGCCGCTCTTTTCTTTTCTTCATCTCGTTTCCTCTATGCTTTCTTCCTTTTATTTTTACTTCTGCGCCCCCCTCCCTCTGCACTAACGAAGGCCGACCTTTCTATAGGTGTTGATCAGTCGTGTGGATCGGCACCATCTCTTTGAATCGATGCTGTGTTCATGCAATAAGCACGGAGGCTTGTTCCGACGTCTGGACAAGACACCGTACCATTGTTCCAACGTCATGGCATATCCTGAGATGGCGCAGTCCCATTTCAGCAATTAGCTGTATCGATGATCTGAGATGATGCTGGTCGAGACTTATTGTCGCTTTTCCTGGTATTTGGCTTTCGCCGTTGGGTCGGAAGCATGTTTACTCTCTCTCTCTCTCTCTCTCGGGTGTCTCATCAGGTGTGCCACATGACTTGTTACAATTTGAGACTTCTTCGTCGACCCTCTTGGACGTAAGTATAAGTTGATCCGACGTCTTCTATTACGACGTCGTATCACTATTTTGAGAAATGTTAACGCCGTGTCATGACTTTTAAGTCACTTCAGGTACCAAGTTATACTGTAATCTCGCCGTCGGGCCTTGCTGCTCAGCTTAACTTTACTCTAACGGGGCTTCTAAGTCACTTCAGGTACCAAGATCTTGATAGCCATTCTCGGATTGTTTTTGTTAGGGCCGTACCTGTGGATAAAACTCGTCGTTTCCGCCACCCAATTTTGAGTGTCCGACACTACATCCGTACGTCCGGACCACACGCATGCACTGTCACACGTTAAATTGTTTCTTCAAAACATGGGAGAAGATATGTAGTCCGTTGCGTTCACTATCATCTGTTAGCTGTACATCGTACGTGTGGGGAAGCACCAACTCGGGGATTAATTGACGACACTTGAGGGTGATTTGTAAATTTTTGAACCCTAACTTATAATTTGATAACTGATTATTTCAATTTGCACGAAGGAGATTGCGAATTAAAATCTGGTGAATTTATAAGTGAGAGTTATAGATTTTTTTTTTCATCTCTGTTATAAAAGAATTATAAATTTTTATTAATTTCACGAGATGTTGCTGCGGTGGAGGAAATTAATGACACCGCTCGTTGGGCATATGATCTTATCCACGCCCTTTGTCTTGTTTTGCTACGGACATGGTCACCATGCATTGCTAGTAAGAAGACAAAGTAATTGAGGCACGTGGTCGGTGGGCTGTTTCTTAATTACTCAGGCGGTGGGTATATAGCCATTCTTGTATGGACACCTGCTGTCCTTCGGTGATTGTTCCTCATTTTCCATCTTCTCCACCTAATTCTCGCTCTTGTCTGAACCCTAGACGCTGCTGGAGGTGGCTGCGTCAGGTGGTGTTTCGATCGAAAGATCAAGCAACTAGTTGATACAGAAATTTTGACGTAATATGAGAAATAATTCTCTCGTCTCATTGGCCAAACTATTTATATTTTGAAGAATTGGGCTGGCCCATCCAAATTCCCAAACTTGGATTTGGGTTGGGGTGGCCTCTTTTCATGTGGGCCAGACCAAACTACTACCTGACCCAACTCTCTAAAAAAGAGTATCATAACTTTCTTTTGTATAACTCTTGATTCCAAAATGTTATAAAACTGATTTTTAGAAATACATTTACATATATATTCCTACAATACGATAATCTAATCTGGATGGGCAGCACGGGGTGAGTTATTTCTGAATTTTCATATTTTTAATTTGCTACATGTATCTTATCCGAAGTTAGGTAGGATATATATATTCACGTGAGAGAGACGAAATGAGTTAATCTCTCGGATTAATGATCTTAAGCCCTATCTAATCTTGGGTCGTATATTCTGACTCTTAAATTTAAACAATTCATCTATCCGTTAATAACTCATCTTAATTAATTCGTCTTATTCTGTTATCAAAGTGACCCCAAAGGAGTAGTTAGATGTTTCGCCGAGCATAAAATTTTCAAACTATGTATATGTTAATATTTCAGAAAATCTCGCATATCAAACTTAATTCTGACCCAAAGTACTCAATCCAGTGAAACAACGGGAGACTTGACCCAAAATTGCAATCCTTAAGACCTATATATGACTCTGATATATATGCACGTCTTGATGGTTAATTATTTTTAAGTTTGCATGGAGTAGGGTGTGAGTTCAAACATTATGAGTTTAAGAGTTTTAGATTTTTATATATACCCATGTTATTAACTTATTTATAAAATTAAGAACTACAGATTTTTGTTTCACGAGATGTTGCTAGCTGCTGCGGTGTAGGAGCTAGATGACACCGTTGGTTGGATGTTCTTCTTATCCACGTCCTTTGTCTTTTTTTCTGGCTACTGGCGTCCATTGTCACCATGCATTTCTCATAAGAAGACGAAGGAATTGAGGCACGTGGTCGGTGGGCAGTTTTTTTATTACTGCGACGGTTGGGTATAGCACAGCGTTGCTCGGAGAAAAATTACCACGTACCGCATGGTAAAAACTCCTCAAACCACGCCATAAATACCCACCACCTGGCCCCTCAGGAAAACACACACACAACCCATTCATCAGTAGTTCTGATCAGACCAAACCCATGGAACCCGTCTTCCTCCTGGTCCTGTCCCTCCTGCTGGCCACCGCCGGAGCTGAAACCAAGGAAGCCGTCCTCGACACAGACGGCAACGCGCTGCAGCAAGGGCGGCAGTACTATGTGCTGCCCAGCATCTGGCCCAGGGGCGGCGGCCTGCGGATGTCCCGCCTGAACGGCTCCTGCCCGCCGAATGTGGTCCAGCTGTTCGGCGAGATGCAGAACGGGGAACCGCTCAAGTTCTTCCCGGAGGAGCCCTCGGACGACGGCGGCGTCGTCCGGGTGTCTCAGCTGGTCTACATCCTGTTCCCCCTCCCCAACCGCCGGTGCCCGCAGTCCACCACCATGTGGCGCCAGGATAATGGGGGATACATCACCACCGGTGGAGCGGTGGCCACAACGGATCCCCACGACAGCCGGTTCGCCATAGTCAAGTCGTCCAGCGCCCTCCCCTCCTACATCATCCGGTTCTGCCCCTGCAGACTCTGCCGCATTGCCTGCTCGACCGTGGGCGTCGACGTCGTGAACGGTAAAAGGCTTCTGGCCATCGGCTCGGAGGCTAATGCACATGAGGTTGTGTTCGTGAGGGTGAGGCGTGATGAGGACGCCACCAACATCCTGCCCGCGACCACGCTTGCTGAAGACTAGTTGTTGTTGTTGTTGTTGTACGCAGTAATAAATTCCTCTCGATCGGTCACGACTACGTGGTACTAATGCTATTATAAGTATTCCCCCAGCGGATGCTGTTCTCTGTACTCTGTCCGCCATCTGAACATGCATGCATGTACGCACCTTGCTTATTAATTAACTAGTATGAATAAAGGTCGGCGGCCGTTGAGCTTTTCCTACGATCCTTAACGTCTACAAAAATTTCCAAAGTATATATATGGCTTGTCCTCTGTACGTGTCTGATTACTTGGAGGCAGGGATCCGACTATACATATATCCTTGGGGACTCGGGGGTGGGTCAGATGGGAGAATACCAACAGGAGATTATTCACGAGTCACACCGGACAGTTTCAGGGTGATTCGTCCTTGAATTCGTCAGCGCACATAGGGCTTCGACCCATACACAACGTACGTGCGGGGAAGCACCAACTCAAGGATTAATCAATGACACTTGAGGGTGATTTGTAAATTTTTGAACCCTAACTTATAATTTGGTACCTAATTATTTCAATTTGGACGAAGGAGATCGTGAGTTTAAATCTTATAAGTTTATAATTGAGAGAGTCGTAGATTTTCTTTCACCTCTGTTATTAACTTATTTATAAAAGAATTATAAATTTACCTCTGTTATAATTGAGAGTGTCACGACTTCTTGCTCCTAGCTTCTACCCGACGATGTTAAAAAATATAAATATTATAAATATTATTTTTATCTCGTATTATATTTTTAAGATTTGTTGAAAAGAGAAAGAGTGATTAAATATTTTGAGAAAACTTACGATCGCTGGACGGAATGTTAGAAGAAATTTAAAAAGTGATATCAAGAGATAACCGTATGATATTTAAGTCAAAAACGAGGAAGAGAGCAACAAGGTGTGAGAGAGAGAGAGAGAGGGAGAGAGAGAGAGAGAGAGAGTCAATAGTGTACAGAGTGAAGATGATACACGGTGATAAGGTGAATGCTCGGCAATGTGGAGAATGTTCGAAGAAGGAGTTAGAGTTGAGGGAATTAGGTGGAAAATAAAAAAACTATATCTTAATTAGTAGGATATTATTCCTTACTTTTATGATATCCCAGTGTCAGCAAAGAACTGGAGTGATTATAGTAATTAGGAGCCAAAGGTTGGAAGTAAGTTGAGATCAACATATTTAAGACGCGAATGCGTCATCCCAACTTATTTTCAAAGTGACCCTTAGGCTCTCTTTGTAAACCTGATAGGATATCATATTCGACCTCAGAGGGTCGAATGTGATACTCGGGATCGGATAAGTATCATGTGTGTGAGAGGAGCATGTGAGACTCACATGACTCTCTCTCATCAAATTTATTGTCCGTCCCCGATATTCCGATAACAAATTGACTCTTGTGAAATTTACTTAAAACTTTCTTTTTATACAGGTCTAGGGTCAAAGATTGTCTATTTCTATTTTTGGTTAGATTTGCCTCTCTGTAAAAGGGGCTGAGGACGTACACTAACTTGTGAAGAATTCGATTGAGAATTAAATTTCCTCTCTCCATAGACACCTACTGTTCTTCGGTGATTGTTCCTCAATTTCCATCTTCTCCACCTAATTTATTCGTGTTTGCAGGTCTCTCTTCGGCATCATCTCTCTCTCTGCTCATCAAGCAAATCTTTAGACGTATGGTTCGGGATTGGGATGACGAATCTAGACCTTTACAAGTCTTATATACCATCGTGATGAACTTATTTTAAAATATCACATGATCAATCCTCGAGAGACGCACGACTGATTAAGAATTTCTGATTCACCATATTGTCCGTCAGAGGACTAAAAGCCGAGAGCGTTGCACTGTCACGTTAAGTGGTTTCTTCAAAACTTGGGAGAAGATATGTAGTCCGTTGCGTTCACTATAATCTGTTAGCTGTAGAGGGTACGTACGTACGTGTGGGGAAGCACCAACTCAAGGATTAATTAACGAAACTTGAGGGTGATTTGTAAATTTTTGAACCCTATTTGGGCGGGCTGGCTGGCCCGCTGGGAGAAGCCCTCTGGTGTGGGCACGCCAGTGCAGTCCACCGCATGCGCCGCACTCGCATGGGCTCTTCGCTGGCGCATGGGTGTGCTGGCAGGCGCCAGCCCTGGGATCTTGTCGCCACCCCCAGATGACATCCTCGGAAGGCATCGGGTGCCCTTTAGTGTGGTCACCTCGCTCGGTACTCTCACCACCTCTCGCCCTTCCTTGTATTCTCCTTCCATTAGCGCACCTGAGACCCGCACGTACGGGGAAGAATCTTGCAGGGCAGCCACATAAATCTTCCCTCCTCCATCTTATCCTCTTCTCTTTCACTTCCACCACGTGCTCCCCCTCGTCCACGTAAAATCTTCTTCCCCTTGTCCTCTTCTCTTTCACTTCCGCCACGTGCTCCCCCCTTATCCTCGTCTCTTTTCAGTCGTATATTGCATAGGATACTCGGGAGTAGGGAGTCAGCGAGTAGGGGTGAGCACTATCCACGCCATTTTTCTCTGCACGGTGAGTCCTGTAGTATTAATGGCGGGCTACCTCCTTAGGCGAAGGAACAACGGGCCAACACCTACGTCCCTTTGCCTTGCCAGGTGAGTAAACGGGACGACCCACCACCTGGCCCCTCAGGAAAACACACACACAACCCATTAATTGGTAGTTCTGATCAGACCAAACCCATGGAACCCGTCTTCCTCCTGGTCCTGTCCCTCCTGCTGGCCACCGCCGGAGCTGAAACCAAGGAAGCCGTCCTCGACACAGACGGCAACGCGCTGCAGCAAGGGCGGCTGTACTGGGTGCTGCCCAGCATCTGGGCCAGGGGCGGCGCGCGGCCTGGGGATGTCCCGCCTGAACGGGTCCTGCCCGCCGAATGTGGTGCAGCGGTTCTCCGAGGTGAAGAACGGGGAACCGCTCATGTTCTTCCCGGAGGAGCCGTCGGAGGACGGCGGCGTCGTCCGGGTGTCCCAGCTGGTCTACATCCTGTTCCCCCGCCCCAGCCGGTGCCCGCAGTCCACCATGTGGCGGATGAATGGGGGATACATCACCACCGGTGGAACGGTGGCCACAACGGATCCCCACTACAGCCGGTTCGCCATAGTCAAGTCGTCCAGCGCCCTCCCCTCCTACATCATCCGGTTCTGCCCCTGCAGACTCTGCCGCATTGCCTGCTCGACCGTGGGCGTCGACGTGGAGAACGGTAAAAGGCTCCTGACCGTCGGCTCGGAGGCTAATGCACATGAAGTTGTGTTCGTGAGGGTGAGGCGTGATGAGGACTCCACCAACATCCTGCCCGCGACCACGCTTGCTGAAGACTAGTTGTTGTTGTTGTTGTACGTAGTAATTAATTCCTCTCGATCGGTCACGACTACGTGGTACTAATGCTACTATAAGTATTCCCCCAGCAGATGCTGTTCTCTGTACTCTGTCCCCCATCTGAACATGCATGCATGTACGCACCTTGCTTATTAATTAACTAGTATGAATAAAGGTCGGCGGCCGTTGAGCTTTTCCTACGATCCTTGACGTCTACAAAAATTTCCAAAGTATATATATGGTTTGTCCTCTGTACGTGTCTGATTACTTGGAGGCAGGGATCCGACTATACATATATCCTTGGGGACTCGGGGGTGGGTCAGATGGGAGAATACCAACAGGAGATTATTCACGAGTCACACCGGACAGTTTCAGGGTGATTCGTCCTTGAATTCGTCAGCGCACATAGGGCTTCGACCCATACACAACGTACGTGCGGGGAAGCACCAACTCTAGGATTAATTAACGACACTTGAGGGTGATTTGTAAATTTTTGAACCCTAACTTATAATTTGGTACCTAATTATTTCAATTTGGACGAAGGAGATCGTGAGTTTAAATCTTATAAGTTTATAATTGAGAGAGTCATAGATTTTCTTTCGCCTCTGTTATTAACTTATTTATAAAAGAATTATAAATCTTTATTTCACGAGATGCTGCTGCTGCGGCAGAGGAAATGACACCGTTGGTACGGTGTTCTTATCCACGTCCTTTGTCTCTTTTTACAACGTGACCCGAGTCACATGGCATCCATGGTTACCGTGATATTCATGAGAAGACAGAGTGCGGTCCGCCGCATGCACGCCGCCGAACTCCCCTCCCCCGTCGATCTTGTCACAACCCTGGATGACAACCTTGGAACGCACCAGGTCCGCTCACCCCCTTCTCACTCTTCCTTATCTTCTTCCCCATCTATTAACGCACGTGGGGGCATGGGAAGCATCTTGCAGCGGTGGGCCACGGTAATCTTCCCCTCCTTCCTCTTATCCTCTTCTCTCCCACTCCCACCACGTGCTCCCCCCTCATCCTCACCTCTTTTCAATCGCCGCGCATCATCTCCTCGTTGCCTTGGTACGTTGCTGTCATTGCTCATATCTAACGGCTTATCGCCGTCGGTTTGTTCGATCGCGATGGTATCCCGTAGAGTACCGTGCGAGATGGGTGTGTGTGGAGGAAGAAACTCCTCGGGAAGCTTGTGGAGAGCGTGGGACGCCAGGACGATCATATCGCTAGTATTACGATAGTTTTCAAGAGTGTCACGACTTCTTGCTCCTTCTACCCGACGATGTTAAAAAATATAAATATTATAAATATTATTTTTATCTCGTATTATATTTTTAAGATTTGTTGAAAAGAAAAAGAGTGATTAAATATTTTGAGAAAACTTACGATAGCTGGACGGAATGTTAGAAGAAATTTAAAAAGTGATATCAAGAGATAACCGTCTGATATTTAAGTCAAAAACGAGGAAGAGAGCAACAAGGTGAGAGAGAGAGAGAGAGAGAGAGAGAGAGAGAGAGAGAGAGAGAGAGAGAGTGAAGATGATACACGGTGATAAGGTGAATGCTCGGCAATATGGAGAATGTTCGAAGAAAGAGTTAGAGTTGAGGGAACTAGGCGGAAAATAAAAAAACTATATCTTAATTAGTAGGATATTATTCCTTACTTTTATGATTTCCCAGTGTCATTAGTAGCAAAGAATTGGAGTGATTATATTAATTAGGAGCCAAACGTTGGAAGTAAGTTGAGATCAAACATATTTAAGACGCGAATGCGTCATCCCAACTTATTTTCAAAGTGACCCTTAGGCTCTCTTTGTAAATCTGATAGGATATCATATTCGACCTCAGAGGGTCGAATGTGATACTCAGGAACGGATAAGTATCATGTGTGTGAGAGGAGCGTGTTGGACTCACATGACTCTCTCTCATCAGATTTATTGTCCGTCCCCGATATTCCGATAACAAATTGACTCTTGTGAAATTTACTTAAAACTTTCTTTTTATA
This sequence comes from Amorphophallus konjac, assembly GCA_022559845.1. Lineage (NCBI taxonomy): Eukaryota > Viridiplantae > Streptophyta > Magnoliopsida > Alismatales > Araceae > Amorphophallus > Amorphophallus konjac. Next base: position 171,325 of record JAHNEJ010001512.1, on the reverse strand, counting down.
CAGGTCTAGGGTCAAAGATTGTCTGTTTCTATTTTTTGTTAGATTTGCCTCTCTGTAAAAGGGGCTGAGGACGTACACTAACTTGTGAAGAATTCGATTGAGAATTAAATTTCCTCTCTCCATAGACATCTACTGTTCTTCGGTGATTGTTCCCCAATTTCCATCTTCTCCACCTAATTATTCGTGTTTGCAGGTCTCTCTTCGGCATCATCTCTCTCTCTCTGCTCATCAAGCAAATCTTTAGACGTATGGTTCGGGATTGGGATGACGAATCTAGACCTTTACAAGTCTTATATACCATTGTGATGAACTTATTTTAAAATATCACATGATCAATCCTCGAGAGACGCACGACTGATTAAGAATTTCTGATTCACCATATTGTCCGTCAGAGGACTAAAAGCCGAGAGCGTTGCACTGTCACGTTAAGTGGTTTCTTCAAAACTTGGGAGAAGATATGTAGTCCGTTGCATTCACTATCATCTGTTAGCTGTAGAGGGTATGTACGTACGTGTGGGGAAGCACCAACTCAAGGATTAATTAACGAAACTTGAGGGTGATTTGTAAATTTTTGAACACTGTTTGGGCTGGCTGGCCCGCTGGGAGAAGCCCTCTGGTGTGGGCACCCCAGTGCAGTCCACCGCATGCGCCGCACTCGCATGGGCTCTTCGCTGGCGCATGGGTGTGCTGGCAGGCGCCAGCCCTGCGATCTTGTCGCCACCCCAGATGACATCCTCGGAAGGCATCGGGTGCCCTTTAGTGTGCTCACGTCCCTCGGTCCGCTCACCACCCCTCGCCCTTCCTTGTATTCTCCTTCCAATAGCGCACCTGAGACCCGCACGTACGGGGAAGAATCTTGCAGGGCAGCCACATAAATCTTCCCTCCTCCCTCTTATCCTCTTCTCTTTCACTTCCACCACGTGCTCCCCCTCGTCCACGTAAAATCTTCTTCCCCTTGTCCTCTTCTCTTTCACTTCCGCCACGTGCTCCCCCCTTATCCTCGTCTCTTTTCAGTTGTATCTTGGGTACTCGGGAGTGGGAGCTAGTGAGTAGGGGTGGGCACTATCCACGCCATTTTTCACTTGACCAAGCATGCACGGGTGGGTCCTGTCATATAAATGGCGGGCTACCTCCTTAAGCGAAGGAACAACGGGCCAACACCTACGTCCCTTTGCCTTGTCAGGTGAGTAAACGGGACGACCCACGACTCCACATCTGTCACTATAAGAAAAGTTGGAGTTTTCGACGGAAATAATACGTCAGAAATCCGTCGAAAATTTATCGGAAGCATCAGTCCTGACGGAATTCTCGACGGATTACGTCCGTTGGCTATTCATTGTTAGAAATTTCCGACGGATGAATATTCCGTCGGCAATCCGTCGGAAAGTTCCGACAGACAAATAGGAGACGAAAATTTCATCGGTAATTGTTGGAGCCTCATTTTTTCGACGAAAATTATATCCATCCGAGATTTCGTCGGAAATTATTTCCGACAAAATACCTTTCAGTCGGAGATTCCATAGGAAATTATGACGTTAAAAGAAATAAAAATATATATGTTTTCGAACGGAATTTTTATTTCGTCGGTGATTCCGTCGGAAAATATATTTTATTTTTTTTAAAAAAATAAAATTTATATAAAAATCTGTTTAAATAAAGAAGATATAAAACCCATCCATCACAGGTAAAACAAAAGATATACAAGAAACGAAACACAATAACAATTATCAATTTTATAATAATAAAAAAATTAAGAAATATACTCCGCATCCTCTATATCCTCATTCTCCCCGTCCTATTCGTCTTCTCCGTCGTCGCTCGTTGGAGAATTCTATATTAAAATAATAATAACATTAATTATGCATTAATAAATAAAAAATGATTGACAGATAAATTAAATATTTTATTTGATTGTATAAATTCAAATCAGATAAAATATAATATCAAATCGATAATTTTAATACTGAACTCAAATCGAGTATCCGATTTAGATTCCGTCAACTCTCACAAGTCATTTTTACCTCCCAGGTCGTGTTGGAAGGATCGGCACGCCGATCAGATCGATATTTTAGATTTTGGACCCTCCAACCCAACTTCTTTAATTTTAAACTAAGTGCATATAGAGAATGTACTTCTGAGCGCCGGGCTCAAAGCGGATATCCGATTTGGATTCCGTCAGTTCTGACAAGTCACTTTTACCTCCCAGGTCGTGTTGGAATGATCGGCAAGTCGATCAGACCGATATTTTAGATTTTGAACCCTCGAACCTAACTTCGTTAATTATAAATTAACTGCATTTAGAGAATGCACTTCTGAGTGCCGGACTCAAATCGAGTATCCAATTTCGATTCCGTCAACTTTCACAAGTCACTTTTACCTCTCATGTTATGTTGGAATGATCGGCATGTCGATCAGCCCGATATTTTAAATTTTGGACCCCCGAACCCAACTTCTTTAATTTTAGACTAAGTGCATTTGAACAATGCACTTCTAAGCGCCGGGCTCAAACCGAGTATCCGATTTGAATTCCGTCAACTCTCACAAGTCACTTTTACCTCCCAGGTCGTGTTAGAATGATCGGCACGTCAATCAGACCGATATTTTAGATTTTAGACTCCCGAATTTAACTTCTTTAATTTTAAATTAAGTGCATTTAGAGAATGCACTTCTGAGCGACGAACCCAAACTGGGTATTCGATTTGGATTCTGTCAGCTCTTTCAAGTCACTCCATCACCCAGGCTGCGTTGCAATGATCGACATGTCAATCAGGTCAGTATTTTTTATTTTCGACTCTCGAACGCAACTTCTTTAATTTTAAACTAAGTGCATATAGAGAATGCACTTCTGAGCGCCGGGCTCAAACCGGATATCCGATTTGGATTCCGTCAGCTCTCACAAGTCACTTTTATCTCCCAGATTGTGTTGGAACGATCGGTACGCCGATCAGATCGATATTTTAGATTTTAAACCCCCGAACCTAACTTCTTTAATTATAAAATAAGTGTATTTAGAGAATGCACTTCTGAGCACCGGGCTCAAATCGGGTATCCGATTTGGATTCTGTCAGCTCTCACAAGTCACTTCTACATCTCACGTCATGTTGAAATGATCTGCACATCGATCAGATTGATATTTTAGATTTTAGACTCTCGAACTCAACTTCTTTAATTTTAAACTAAGTACATTTGAAGAATGCACTGTTGAGCACCGTGCTCAAACTAGATATCCGATTTGGATTCCGTCAACTCTCACAAGTCACATTTACCTCCCAAGTAGTGTTGGAACGATCAGCATGTCGATCATACCGATATTTTAGATTTTGGACTCCTGAACCTAACTTCTTTAATTTTAAACTAAGTGCATTTAGAGAATACACTTCTGAGCGACGAACCCAAACCGGATATCCGATTTAGATTCTGTCAGCTCTCTCAAGTCACTCTCATCACCCAGGCCACGTTGGAATGATCGGCATGCCAATCAGGCCAGCATTTTACATTTTAGATCTCCGAACCCCTAGTTATGTGAATTTTTTTAAACAAAGTTAGCTTTGAAAACTAACTTAGTTTTGAAAGTCAACCCCAAGATGGAGATAGAAATAGAACCCTGGCCTGACGGCCATGGGATATGTAAGTTTAACACCTCAAGCTCTCTGTCACTCTCTCACTCCAGTCCCTCATCCTCTCTTCTCCCGAGTACTCGTCACCGTCTCGTCTGTTATTTGATTGACCGTCACAGGATTGTCTCATAAGATATCTCCCAAGACTCCTTCTGACCCTTATTCGTGTTTGAAGGTCTCTCTTCGACATCATCTCTGTCTTTTCTCATCAAACAAATCTTTAGACGTATAGTTCGTGATTGAGACGACAGATCTAGACCTTTACAAGTCTTATATACTATTGCGATGAACTTATTTTAAAATATCACGTAATCAATCATCGAGAGATGTATGACTTAGGATTTTCTGATTCACCAGATTGTCTGCCACCAAGAAAAAATATTCTTTTTATTCTTCTCTCGACATGATATTTTAATAGTTCACTAAGGGTTATTACTAATGTTAAGGAAACACGTGTCAATTTTCATGCAGTTTTATTTCTAATAGGAATATGTATGAAATATAATTATCATATAATGTTGGATTAATTATCATGCCCAGGAACAGATTATGTTAGCTTGGATGTTATAATTATGAGTAAAATTAAGAGAAGAGAGTCAAATTAATTAATGGTCGTCCATTGCTTCCATATAGATGCAATTTCACACTCTTTGTGTCACCGGGCGGGGAGAAACATACCTACATGCGGGAGAGGGGGAAAATTTCCTTCTTTATAAATAAATTACTTTCTGCTGGGTTTTTGATATTTGTCTATTATTTTATGTGCGCAGGCGTACCAATCACGCAGTAAGAATTTATTTTAGACCCTAGAAGTCAGAGGACTAAAAGCTTAGAACGTTGCACTCCGTCTGATCAACTAAACGATAAGGGTTATCAAGTCAAGACCAGAGACCTATAATATCATGAAGACTGCGACATTAATTACATCTCAATAAAGAGAGAATATCCTTAATTAATTGCCAAGAAGAAGAGCCTGATGGCCTGAAGTTTATATTGTTATTTATTCACACAAGCATTTTGATATTCATAGTCAAAAATAAAACTTAATGGCAAGACCTTTTAAGTTAACGAAAAGTAACTGCATATATATGCATACATTATATATATATTGGGTTATTATGACTATTATCATTATTATCATTCATTATTTCATTTCTCTCTCTCTCCGCACACACCCCCAACCCTTTTTAGCTCGTTCACACACACACACTGCATATATATGCATACATTATATATTTATCGGGTTATTGTGACTATTATCATTATTATCATTCATTATTTCATCTCTCTCTCTCTCCACACACACCCCTTTTTAGCTCGTTCACGTACACACAAACATTATTATCATTATTATCATTCATTATTTCATCTCTCTCTCCACACACCCCCCCCCCCCTTTTTAGCTCGTTCGCACACACACACATTATTATCATTCATTATTTTATCTCTCTCTCTCCCCCCTACCTTCTTAACTCCTTCTCACGAAGGCACACTGAAGTACAGTTGTCATCCTGAGGTGGCCTCTTTATTATTATTTCATATGGTTATTAATTGTTTACGATTGGTACTATTATTATTACTATTATTTTTATTGTTATACGAGAAACAAACTCAAAAGGGGGGAATCCATGTGTAATTATCTAAATCAACTCTTTTCGGGGCCTTTAAACTTTAATTTTTAATGAAATTTCGATGGCAACTCCCCTTATCCCAAAATATGTTGAGAGATGTAATGGGTGCTCATTCATAGAAATATGAGACGGTCTCCTAATCCTTCGGATGTGCATGAACCAACGACACTCGAGCCCATTTCATATGCGGCGCCCCCGCAATCTAGCCTGCTAGAAATCATTCGGGGCTACTAAAGTTATAATTGCACCTGCTATTCGACCCATTATTCGTGCCATTGACCACGCATAGGGACCCAAAGATGAGCCGGCGGGCCTTTGGAACACTTGAGTCTAAGATCGTGGAATGCCATGCATAAATCTGAACGGTCAGCACGTGAGAATACCACTTCGGATCGTTATTTGGGGACCGATTTATGCTGAGAATGTAGCAACAATGTGCATGACCCTTGAACGCGAATTGGCCCAAGATTCGGTGTCACCTGGCGCTCTCAGAACTTGACTTTGGAGAGGCCCCGCACCAGGGTAGGAAAATAGCTCAACAAATGTCGGCCAAATCTAGTTGCACGTCGGGCCTAATAGGGTCTCAGATCAGGCACCCAGACTTCACTTGCGATAGACTTTGGCTCTGTTCCCTAACCTTCTTTCTGGTTTGGGGAGCCGTATCGCAACGGAGGATCATGTAAAGAGACTGTGGAGGTGATGGCAGGCGCAATCCGGGCGAGTATCGGACCCCTTTAGGACCTCAACCCTTGATCATAATGGGAGAAGCTGTCTCAAGCCTCGGGGTCTTGCTCGTACGTAGTGGGTCTCATTTCTACACTGTTCACTACGCTGGAAGAAAGTATGCATGGGCAGACCAATCATACTAAGGGGATTGGGGGAGTTAGGGAGGCCCAGATGCTGTCAGATGTGGAGCTATGGTGAGCTCTATTTGGGGCCATAATACTAGCCTCCTAGAGCACGCTACACCCCGGATAACGAGCACGCTACAACAATGGGGAAAACAAAGTGAAAAAAGAAAACCACACGATAGGCACGAGAGGACGGAAATAATAAGGGGGAAGAATCATGGGGTGCAGAGGAATATAACCATCGTAATTCTGAAATCATTCATAAATTTCACTTCCATTTCTCAAAATAGAGAGAGTACAAGAAGGACAAACCACACCGGGCTGAACTTGGGGAAGGAAAACCCTACCTAAAGTTGGCTCTCCTTCTATCATCTCTTCGCTCCCACTCTCTGGCCTCACTCTTTCCTCCCTCGCCGCTCTTTTCTTTTCTTCATCTCGTTTCCTCTATGCTTTCTTCCTTTTATTTTTACTTCTGCGCCCCCCTCCCTCTGCACTAACGAAGGCCGACCTTTCTATAGGTGTTGATCAGTCGTGTGGATCGGCACCATCTCTTTGAATCGATGCTGTGTTCATGCAATAAGCACGGAGGCTTGTTCCGACGTCTGGACAAGACACCGTACCATTGTTCCAACGTCATGGCATATCCTGAGATGGCGCAGTCCCATTTCAGCAATTAGCTGTATCGATGATCTGAGATGATGCTGGTCGAGACTTATTGTCGCTTTTCCTGGTATTTGGCTTTCGCCGTTGGGTCGGAAGCATGTTTACTCTCTCTCTCTCTCTCTCTCGGGTGTCTCATCAGGTGTGCCACATGACTTGTTACAATTTGAGACTTCTTCGTCGACCCTCTTGGACGTAAGTATAAGTTGATCCGACGTCTTCTATTACGACGTCGTATCACTATTTTGAGAAATGTTAACGCCGTGTCATGACTTTTAAGTCACTTCAGGTACCAAGTTATACTGTAATCTCGCCGTCGGGCCTTGCTGCTCAGCTTAACTTTACTCTAACGGGGCTTCTAAGTCACTTCAGGTACCAAGATCTTGATAGCCATTCTCGGATTGTTTTTGTTAGGGCCGTACCTGTGGATAAAACTCGTCGTTTCCGCCACCCAATTTTGAGTGTCCGACACTACATCCGTACGTCCGGACCACACGCATGCACTGTCACACGTTAAATTGTTTCTTCAAAACATGGGAGAAGATATGTAGTCCGTTGCGTTCACTATCATCTGTTAGCTGTACATCGTACGTGTGGGGAAGCACCAACTCGGGGATTAATTGACGACACTTGAGGGTGATTTGTAAATTTTTGAACCCTAACTTATAATTTGATAACTGATTATTTCAATTTGCACGAAGGAGATTGCGAATTAAAATCTGGTGAATTTATAAGTGAGAGTTATAGATTTTTTTTTTCATCTCTGTTATAAAAGAATTATAAATTTTTATTAATTTCACGAGATGTTGCTGCGGTGGAGGAAATTAATGACACCGCTCGTTGGGCATATGATCTTATCCACGCCCTTTGTCTTGTTTTGCTACGGACATGGTCACCATGCATTGCTAGTAAGAAGACAAAGTAATTGAGGCACGTGGTCGGTGGGCTGTTTCTTAATTACTCAGGCGGTGGGTATATAGCCATTCTTGTATGGACACCTGCTGTCCTTCGGTGATTGTTCCTCATTTTCCATCTTCTCCACCTAATTCTCGCTCTTGTCTGAACCCTAGACGCTGCTGGAGGTGGCTGCGTCAGGTGGTGTTTCGATCGAAAGATCAAGCAACTAGTTGATACAGAAATTTTGACGTAATATGAGAAATAATTCTCTCGTCTCATTGGCCAAACTATTTATATTTTGAAGAATTGGGCTGGCCCATCCAAATTCCCAAACTTGGATTTGGGTTGGGGTGGCCTCTTTTCATGTGGGCCAGACCAAACTACTACCTGACCCAACTCTCTAAAAAAGAGTATCATAACTTTCTTTTGTATAACTCTTGATTCCAAAATGTTATAAAACTGATTTTTAGAAATACATTTACATATATATTCCTACAATACGATAATCTAATCTGGATGGGCAGCACGGGGTGAGTTATTTCTGAATTTTCATATTTTTAATTTGCTACATGTATCTTATCCGAAGTTAGGTAGGATATATATATTCATGTGAGAGAGACGAAATGAGTTAATCTCTCGGATTAATGATCTTTAAGCCCTATCTAATCTTGGGTCGTATATTCTGACTCTTAAATTTGAATAATTCATCAATCTGTTAATAACTCATCTTAATTAATTCGTCTTGTTCTGTTATCAAAGTGACCTTAAAGAAATAGTTAGATGTTTCGTCGAACATAATTTTTTTAAACTATGTATATGTTAATATTTTGGTAAAAAGATTTGCATCTTGCATATCAAACTTAATTCTGACCCAAAGTACTCAATCCAGTGAAACAACGGGAGACTGGACCCAAAATTGCAATCCTTAAGACCTATGTATGACTCTGATATATATGCACGTCTTGATGGTTAATTATTTTTAAGTTTGCATGGAGTAGGGTGTGAGTTCAAACATTATGAGTTTAAAAGTCATAGATTTGGGTTGGGTTGGGTACTCTTGCATTTGGGCCAGACCAAACAACTACCTGGCCCAACCCACCTAGGTCTCTCTCTCTCTCTCTCTCTCTCTTCTTCTTCTTCTTCTTCTTCTTCTTCTTCTTCTTCTTCTTCTTCTTCTTGTCACGGGGCTATTAGTTAAAAGTTGTAAATATAACAACCGTTTGAAGAGATTATAGTCTCTCTCTTCTTCTTCTTCTTTTTCATAGTCTCTCTCTCTCTCTCTTCTTCTTCTTCTTCTTCTTTTTCTTCTTCTTGAAGTCACGGGACTATTAGTTAAAAGTTGTAAATATAACAATCTTTTGAAGAGATTATAGTCATTTCACGCTCAAGTTTAGGCTAAACTTGCTCTGCTATGGTTTTTTTCGAACGTGAATAGTACCACCAAACATATAAAAGAAAAAAAAAGAAAAATTATAAGTACGAAGGGAGAGCTCTCACTAATCGACTCCCAAAGAAAGTATCATAATTTTCTTTTGTATAACTCTTGATTCCAAAATGTTATAAAACTAATTTTTAGAAATACATTTAGATATATATTCCTACAATAGGATAATCTAATCTGGATGGACACGGGGTGAGTTATTTCTGAATTTTCATATTTTTAGTTTGATACATATCTTATCCGAAGTTAAGTAGGATATATATTCCTGTGAGAGAGATGAAATGATCAGTTAATCTCTCGGATTAAAGATCTTAAACCCTATCTAACCTTAAGTCGTATGTTCTGACTCTTAAATTTGAATAATTCATCGATCCGTTAATAACTCATCTTAATTAATTCGTCTTGTTTAGTCATCAAAGTGACCCTAAAGGAGTAGTTAGATGTTTCGCCGAGCATAAAATTTTCAAACTATGTATATGTTAATATTTCTGAAATTTTTTTTTGCATCTCGCATATCAAACTTAATTCTGACCCAAAGTACTCAATCCAGTGAAACAACGGGAGACTCGACCTAAAATTGCAATCATTAAGACCTATATATGACTCTGATATATATGCACGTCTTGATGGTTAATTATTTTTAAGTTTGCATGGAGTAGGGTGTGAGCTCAAATATTATGAGTTTAAGAGTCATAGATTTTTATATATACCCATGTTATTAACTTATTTATAAAATTAAGAACTACAGATTTTTGTTTCACGAGATGTTGCTAGCTGCTGCGGTGTAGGAGCTAGATGACACCGTTGGTTGGATGTTCTTCTTATCCACGTCCTTTGTCTTTTTTTCTGGCTACTGGCGTCCATTGTCACCATGCATTTCTCATAAGAAGACGAAGGAATTGAGGCACGTGGTCGGTGGGCAGTTTTTTTATTACTGCGACGGTTGGGTATAGCACAGCGTTGCTCGGAGAAAAATTACCACGTACCGCATGGTAAAAACTCCTCAAACCACGCCATAAATACCCACCACCTGGCCCCTCAGGAAAACACACACACAACCCATTCATCAGTAGTTCTGATCAGACCAAACCCATGGAACCCGTCTTCCTCCTGGTCCTGTCCCTCCTGCTGGCCACCGCCGGAGCTGAAACCAAGGAAGCCGTCCTCGACACAGACGGCAACGCGCTGCAGCAAGGGCGGCAGTACTATGTGCTGCCCAGCATCTGGCCCAGGGGCGGCGGCCTGCGGATGTCCCGCCTGAACGGCTCCTGCCCGCCGAATGTGGTCCAGCTGTTCGGCGAGATGCAGAACGGGGAACCGCTCAAGTTCTTCCCGGAGGAGCCCTCGGACGACGGCGGCGTCGTCCGGGTGTCTCAGCTGGTCTACATCCTGTTCCCCCTCCCCAACCGCCGGTGCCCGCAGTCCACCACCATGTGGCGCCAGGATAATGGGGGATACATCACCACCGGTGGAGCGGTGGCCACAACGGATCCCCACGACAGCCGGTTCGCCATAGTCAAGTCGTCCAGCGCCCTCCCCTCCTACATCATCCGGTTCTGCCCCTGCAGACTCTGCCGCATTGCCTGCTCGACCGTGGGCGTCGACGTCGTGAACGGTAAAAGGCTTCTGGCCATCGGCTCGGAGGCTAATGCACATGAGGTTGTGTTCGTGAGGGTGAGGGACGGGGACTCCACCAACATCCTGCCCGCGACCACGCTTGCTGAAGACTAGTTGTTGTTGTTGTTGTTGTACGCAGTAATAAATTCCTCTCGATCGGTCACGACTACGTGGTACTAATGCTACTATAAGTATTCCCCCAGCAGATGCTGTTCTCTGTACTCTGTCCGCCATCTGAACATGCATGCATGTACGCACCTTGCTTATTAATTAACTAGTATGAATAAAGGTCGGCGGCCGTTGAGCTTTTCCTACTCCTCATGTCTACAAAAATTTCCAAAGTATATATATGGCTTGTCCTCTGTACGTGTCTGATTACTTGGAGGCAGGGATCCGACTATACATATATCCTTGGGGACTCGGGGGTGGGTCAGATGGGAGAATACCAACAGGAGATTATTCACGAGTCACACCGGACAGTTTCAGGGTGATTCGTCCTTGAATTCGTCAGCGCACATAGGGCTTCGACCCATACACAACGTACGTGCGGGGAAGCACCAACTCAAGGATTAATCAATGACACTTGAGGGTGATTTGTAAATTTTTGAACCCTAACTTATAATTTGGTACCTAATTATTTCAATTTGGACGAAGGAGATCGTGAGTTTAAATCTTATAAGTTTATAATTGAGAGAGTCGTAGATTTTCTTTCACCTCTGTTATTAACTTATTTATAAAAGAATTATAAATTTACCTCTGTTATAATTGAGAGTGTCACGACTTCTTGCTCCTTCTACCCGACGATGTTAAAAAATATAAATATTATAAATATTATTTTTATCTCGTATTATATTTTTAAGATTTGTTGAAAAGAGAAAGAGTGATTAAATATTTTGAGAAAATTTACGATCGCTGGACGGAATGTTAGAAGAAATTTAAAAAGTGATATCAAGAGATAACCGTCTGATATTTAAGTCAAAAACGAGGGAGAGAGCAATAAGGTGAGAGAGAGAGGGAGAGAGAGAGAGAGAGAGAGTCAATAGTGTACAGAGTGAAGATGATACACGGTGATAAGGTGAATGCTCGGCAATGTGAAGAATGTTCGAAGAAGGAGTTAGAGTTGAGGGAACTAGGCGGAAAATAAAAAAACTATATCTTAATTAGTAGGATATTATTCCTTACTTTTATGATATCCCAGTGTCATTAGTAGCAAGGAAGTGGAGTGATTATATTAATTAGGAGCCAAAGGTTGGAAGTAAGTTGAGATCAAACATATTTAAGACGCGAATGCGTCATCCCAACTTATTTTCAAAGTGACCCTTAGGCTCTCTTTGTAAACCTGATAGGTTATCATATTCGACCTCAGAGGGTCGAATGTGATACTCAGGAACGGATAAGTATCATGTGTGTGAGAGGAGCGTGTTGGACTCACATGACTCTCTCTCATCAGATTTATTGTCCGTCCCCGATATTCCGATAACAAATTGACTCTTGTGAAATTTACTTAAAACTTTCTTTTTATACAGGTCTAGGGTCAAAGATTGTCTGTTTCTATTTTTTGTTAGATTTGCCTCTCTGTAAAAGGGGCTGAGGACGTACACTAACTTGTGAAGAATTCGATTGAGAATTAAATTTCCTCTCTCCATAGACATCTACTGTTCTTCGGTGATTGTTCCCCAATTTCCATCTTCTCCACCTAATTATTCGTGTTTGCAGGTCTCTCTTCGGCATCATCTCTCTCTCTCTGCTCATCAAGCAAATCTTTAGACGTATGGTTCGGGATTGGGATGACGAATCTAGACCTTTACAAGTCTTATATACCATTGTGAGGAACTTATTTTAAAATATCACATGATCAATCCTCGAGAGACGCACGACTGATTAAGAATTTCTGATTCACCATATTGTCCGTCAGAGGACTAAAAGCCGAGAGCGTTGCACTGTCACGTTAAGTTAACTTCTTCAAAACTTGGGAGAAGATATGTAGTCCGTTGCGTTCACTATCATCTGTTAGCTGTAGAGGGTACGTACGTGTGGGGAAGCACCCACTCATGGATTAATTGATGACAGTTGAGGGTGATTTGTAAATTTTTGAACCCTAACTTGTAATTTGGTACCTAATTATTTCAATTTGCACGAAGGAGATTGTGAGTTAAAATCTTATAAATTTATAATTGAGAGAGTTAAAGATTTTCTTTCGTCTCTGTTGTCAACTTATTTATAAAAGAACTATAAATTTTTATTTCACTAGATGTTGCAGCTGCGGTGGAGGAAATGACATCATTCGTTCGATGTTCTTATTCACGTCCTTTGTCTTTTTTTTGGCTACAGGCATCTGTTGTCACCACGTACCACATGGTAAAACTCCTCAAACCACCATAAATACCGACCACCTGGCCCGTCAGGAAAACGCACACACACACACACACACACACACACACAACCCATTCATCAGTAGTTCTGATCAGACCAAACCCATGGAACCCGTCTTCCTCCTGGTCCTGTCTCTCCTGCTGGCCACCGCCGGAGCTGAAACCAAGGAAGCCGTCCTCGACACAGAAGGCAACGCGCTGCACGAACTGAGGCCGTACTATGTGCTGTCCACCATCTTGGCCAGGGGCGGCGGCCTGCGGATGTCCCGCGTGAACGGGTCGTGCCCGCCCAATGTGGTCCAGCTGTCCTCCCTGTTGGAGGACGGGGAACCGGTCATGTTCTTCCCGGAGGAGACGTCGGACGTCCGGGTGTCCGAGCCGGTCTACATCGAGTTCACCGGGGCCAGAGAGTGCCCGCAGTCCACCACGTGGCGGAAGTCTGGGAGATATATCACCACCGGTGGAACGGTGTCCAAAATAAAGGATCCCCACGACAGCCGGTTCGCCATAGTCAAGACGTCCACCACCCTCCCCACCTACATCATCCAGTTCTGCCCCTGCAGATTGTGCAACATTCCCTGCTCGGCCGTGGGCGTCGTCGACGTGAACGGTGAAAGGCTTCTGACCGTCGGCTCGGAGGCTAATGCACATAACGTTGTGTTCGCGAGGGCGTGGGATCAGGGCTCCGCCAACATCCTGCCCGCGACCACTCTTGCTGAAGACTAGTTGTTGTGTACGTTGTAATTAATGCCTCTCGATCGGTCACTACTGCCTGGTACTAGTACTACTATAAGTTAATTGGGCGCTGTTCTCTGTTCTCTGTCGACCATCAGAACATATATGCATGTACCCACCTTGCTTATTAATTAGTATGAATAAAGGTTGGTGGCCGTTGACCTTTTCCTACTCCTTACTGTCTACAAAAAATTTCAGAGCATGGTTTGTCCTCTGTACGTGTCTCAGTGCTCGGACGCAGGGATCGACTATCCTTTGGCGTCGTACGTGGGTCGACACAGGGGAAAGAAGGATTTGAAACTCGAAAATCACATCGACTATTCATTGTGCGTATATATGAATCGTAGATGGTCATGAAAGACTTGAGGATCTCGAATTTATGGGTCGAATGATGAAAAGATCTCGTTTCATGGTATAGATAGCACCAGCAGTACGTACGTACTTTGCATGCTAACAAGAGGCAGCTATGGTACTGGGGGCAGGACTGGATTATGCATGTGGCCGATCGATGCCATAGGGTTTAAAACACGAAGACTATCAAACAGCACGTTGTTGTGAGGTTCCCCCGAGGACAGACAAAGCTTCCACCGCCAGTATGTGGCGGCAAACATGAGAAAGATTTGCTGCACACACAGTCGGTTACATAATCTGGATGTGTAATATTTTTTAATTTTATATTTTTAAAATTTTATTAGAGTGACTTATGTAAATTACCTTAACTTAACCTGCAGTGTAAAATCTACTAACGAGCACAAGGCCCAACGAGTGCTTATTTGGGCTGGCCTGCTGAGAGAGGCCCTCTAGTCTGAGCAAGCCAGCGTGGCCCACCGCATGTGGCGCACTCGCATGGGTTTGCTGACGCATGGGTGCGCGTGCAGATGCCAGTCATGGCCGGATCCGCTGAACTCCCCTGCCCCGCATAACTTGTCATCACCCCATATGACAGCCTTAATCGGAAGCAATGTTACGAGAACTACTGAACCATCAATTGAATCGGTCAACGGGTTAGTTCGATTTGAATCGATTAGACCGTTCAATCGAATCGATTTGAACCGTGACGTCAAAATAATATAATTATGATATCATAAAAATTTAATAATTATATATATTATAATTTTTAAATAATATGATAAATTATAATATGTATGAAACAATGATTCTATAACCCAAGATAATAAGAAACACTACCAGAAAAAACGGGATTTCAGACGAAAAATAATCCGTCTGAATATCTGTCATAAATTACGACGATCACGGTCGGTGAGAAATTTCATCTGTATTTCAGACGAATTAGAATCCTTCGAAATATCTATCATAATTTAAGATAGTTATTTCGACGGAAAATAATTCGTTTGAATTCAGACGACATTTCCGACGGAATATAATTCCGTCTGAATCCGTCGGAATTTTTTACCCAAACCCGCGGTCGAACCCTCTCCCGCCCACTCAGTCACACTCTCACTCTCTCTTTCCACACTCTCCCTCCTGACGAGACCCCGTCGGAGCTCGCCTTCGTCGCCGTCCCCACCGGAGTCGTGGTAGCTCGCCGTCCCCGTCGGGCGCCCCTCCTCCCCCATTCCGGTGGCGTCCTTGCCGTCGCCGCCTGAGCTCGTCGTCGTCGCCAGTACATCACCGTCGCCACAGGTACATCGCCGTCCTAGACACGGACTTCGCCATCGCCACCCTCGTCGGTCCTTGCCCTCCCTCTCCCTCTCCGCATTCCGCGCTGGTGCCATTATCTTTTTTTTATTTTTATTTTTGGCTGGCCCACTGGGGGAAGCCCTCTAGTGCGGGCACCCTAGATGACAACCTTGGAAGGCACCGGGTACTTCTGGTGTCGTCACCTCTCGGAACCGCTCACCACCTCTCACTCTTCCTTATCTTCTTCCCCATCTATTAATGCACGTGGGGGCATGGGAAGAATCTTGTAGGGGGGGCCACGTAAATCTTCCCCTCCTTCCTCTTGTCCTCTTCTCGATCTCCCACTTCCACCGCGTGCTCCCCCTCATCTTCGTCTCTACATATATCTAAAAAAGAATAATAAATAACAACAAATTAATAGTAAGATGATTTTGTTCACATATAAATATTATTTTAAATATTAAAATATTTTTATTTTTTATTAAAAAATAAATCAAATCATATTAATTTATCGACTGAACCGTCGTTCATCTAATTTTTTAATATTAAATCAAACCAATTTTAATCCACGTGCTCCACCTCCTCCTCATCTCTTTTCAACCGCCAATGCAAGCCCCACGCGTCATCACCTCGTTCCTCTCCCTCCATCCAAATTTAAATAAGGGGGTGAGGGTGTACGTGTTAATTGTGTACATATAAAAAAATGTGTTAAGGGTGCAAGTGTGGATTTCGTAAGTTGTGCAGGAAGGTGAGTGCAAGCGTGTTACGCGTGTGTTCATCACCGTTGACTTCGTAGGTTCATCAACATTGACTTTTAGATTCAAAGGTGGACTCATGGAATATACTAAGTTAGTCTCCTTCCAAACCGCTCGAGTGTGTCCGCTTCGACAAAGTTTGTTGAATATCTCCATCTCTACTTCATCGTCAGTTTCGACTTCTACTTTCATTCCACTTTTGTTATTACTTTTGTTATTATGTTCTCTTTATGCAAACAAAATGTGCATTTACACTGTGCTTGTGATTTTTTAATCTCACACACACACACACGCGCGTGCGCACGCGCACACGCACACACACACATAGAGAGAGATATATATCATGAGTTATAAACGGTTGAGATTTGTTGTTGAAAATCTAAACACATGGACCAATAAAACAATAAAAATGAGAAAAGTTAGAAACATAATAGGTTAGGTCGAAACGTGTAGTCGCTAGTATCAGGAGTTCTATTGTCTCTCGACATGTGATTCTTTTGGCAATATGCTCCTAGAGATACGGTGACCCTGAAATAGATGATCCTCTCTCTCCTGTTAGCATGTCTTAAAGGAGAGCTTTACTAACCCCAACCTTACTCTCAAGTACTCAACAGTAAAGAAGAGCAAGGAAGCAAAGTTACAAGAGAACAATAACATAATCGTGCGTCAATATATATGAATGATCACACAAGGTGGTCTATTCATAGTGGAGGAGAAGCCCAATAAATCTTGATAACGAAATCACATAAGTAAGTCCGTCCGTGACGGATATTTCTGTTGATTTCGCAATGGACGTATTCGTCGATTTTGAAAATGAAACAATCGGTCAAACAATCAGCACCAAAAGTTAACAATAGGGAAATATTTTATATTACAACATGACAGATCTTATTTTATTATAATGTAAATATGTGGTAATGCATTTAATGCACTTTCCACTGCCATTACTAACAATCTCACACATCATTATAATGTAATTATGTGATTAGCAAATTTGATGGTTTGTTCAGTCGAGGAGCTTCCATCTTTGTATTTCCTTGCTTTAAACCGAGAAGATTCATTGACCTCATATAATTCTAAATGCATGGAGGAAGTCGCTTTCCTTTGGGAGGATTGGAGGTCTTATAGACGATGAGAAAATCCAACTAGGAACTTCTTTGAGCTGCTTAAGAAGCATCTCTACTCAACATGAATGGTATTGTGGATAGACGGAGATGGGAAAGCATGATATTTGCATATTAGCTTGCTATGAGAGCTCATATGCCCATTCATAAGACAAATGTTGTCTCCATGTTTGTTGTTGAAAATGGTCCTCAGTGAAAGATTGTCTTCATCTCAATGCTAATAGAGAGGCTTCGTCTCTTGTGATGAGGAGGTTGAAAGGAACATAAAAGGGTGAGTATTTAAGGCTCCAACAGCTATTCTCTCATATTTATAATTTTATATCACATGAACTGGATAAGATTCTTTTGAATAATCGATAGCAGGTCCGGAAAATACGGATAGAGATTTTATTTTTGTATGGACTTTTGTCAATATAAATGTGAAAATAGACATCTTCCTTACTTTCAAGAAGTATCACATCGTGAATGAAGATGCTGCAAGAGCTAAAAATGTCCGTGGCTAAGACCTGGGCAACAACGGAGAAATGGTTGTCTCTCTCTGAATATCTCTCTGGCTCTGTGCTTGGGTGAAAACAGACGAGAAACATATCCGTGACGGACTCACACGCCCGTTCACAAACGGGCGCACACGTCCATGGTAATGGGTTAACATGTTTTAAATCACTTGTTTTTAGGGCGCTATATTTAACACGCTCACCATCGCTCCTTGTCGTATTTATCTCAAAGAGTTTGTCGTAGATGTTGATCACATTTCTCAAAGAGGATTGCCCTTTCGTGATGCTGTAAGCACAATCCTCGAGGGTCCATCAAGAACCTACTATTTTCCTAATCCCACTTTGTTATTGAGTTAGGATGAATTACAGTAACTAACCTCATGAGAGAGAAATGCAAGTCTCACATCATTTGCTTCTCACACACAATATAGTCGCCTGGGGTCGAGTAGCGTATTAGAGCCCCGGAGCTCGAATACGCTGCCCTACCCCATTTTCAAAGCAGGCCTTACTGATCGGATCACTCCATCTCCTGTATATATATGTGGCTGCCAGAAACTTACGAAGTAGTGCAGCCTATCTATCACTCGAGGAAGAAGCTACCCCACTTAATTTCTCTTCAAAATTAAGTAGATTAATCTTCTCCTAATTACTTTCATTTTGTGTGGCTAGCCCTCTTACATCTCTAATGCGTGCTCTACTGTGTATGTATATATGGTGATACGTGTCGGGATTGAGCTGGTTAATGTTGCACAAGCGAAAGATCATGCAGCTCGTTGATGCAGGAAATTTTAGGTAATATAAGAAATAATTCTCTCATCTCATTGGCCAAAGTATTTATATTTTTAAGACTTGGGCTGGCCCATCCAAATTCACAACCTTTAATTTGGGTTGGGGTGGCCTCTATTCGTTTGGGCCAGACCAAACTACTACCTGGCCCAACCCACCCAGGTCTCTCTCTCTCTCTCTCTCTTCTGGGAGTCACGGGGCTATCAGTTAAATGTTGTAAACATAACAACCTTTTGAAGAGATTATCGTCATTTAACGCTCAAGTTTAGGCTAAACTTGCCCTGCTATGGTTTTTTTTTGAACGTGAATCGTACCACCAAACATATAAAAGAAAAAAAAGAAGAAAATTTACAAGTACGAAGAGAGGGCCCTCACTAATCTCCCGAAGAATGTATCATAATTTTCTTTTATATAACTCTTGATTCCAAAATGTTATAAGACTAATTTTTAGAAATACATTTGCATATATATTCCTACAATCATAATAGCTATACGTACACTATGTACCCCCTCCATTATTCTCCGTTAAATGGCAGCCAAATGAAAGCCCACGCAACGGTATGTAACATTAAAGCAGACATCAGAGCCTAAAATAGTCAGAAAATTTGAAGGCTATGTAAGCAAGAGAATTGATTCCAAAATTTCTCTATAGTGAGAGTATGTATGCAAAAATCTTAACAGACACTTTGATAATAGTTTAGGATAATCTAATCTGGATGGCCTAGTGGTGAGTTATTTCTGAATTTTCATATTTTTAGTTTGATACCATATCTTATTCGGGTCGGTAGGATATTCTTGTGAGAGAGATGGAATGAGTTAATCTCTCGGGTTAAGGGTCTTAAGTCCTATACAACCTCGAGTCGTATATTTCGGTTACTGGCGTTGTGGAGACTCCCACGTGGTGCCATGACTTTTCGCTCGTCTTCCCACAGACGGCACTAAGAAGTATAGAGGCTGAAATCTAGTTTCTATGTCACGTACTATCTTCTCTATTTGTTAAGTGGGGAAGTCGTCCGACACCTGTGGAAGTCTGCACACACCAGAACCCAAAAGGACGTCAGAAGGAGTCTCGGCCGGGTGTTACCCTAGGGGACAACCCTCTGATACTTAAGTCAGCAACAAATTGATAGAGAGTAGAGAAGAGCTAGAGAGAGATTGAGATAGAGGTCGAGGAAGAAGATCGGGGAGCCCTGGAGATCCCCGCTCCCAGTGTCCACTTGGAGAGTGTACGTTGGGTGGTAAGGTCGTGCAGGAGGACTTTTCTCTATGATCGTGACCTCTCTCTTCCTGTAAGTAGGCTAGTAGCTCTGTGCTCTTGGGTAACGATTTGGCAGAATGAATCACCGTACTTCTCTCCTATGTCGATGTCCCTTTTATAGGGGGCTGTCCTAGAGAAAGAGCCCTATCCCTTAGCGGGGAATGACGTGCATAGTGGAGTAACGTTTTCAGCAATTTTGGAGGGAGTTTCCCGTTGGATGGCGATTACTCTGGCATCGACTGGTCCCTGGGTGAGTCTTACGATGCCCGTGAGGCGTGCTCGCCCGTTGTGGGGTCGAGGGCGATGTCATGGGCCGGGGGAATAACGGTCGGTCGTCAGAGGATTCTCCGGCGGTCATCGCGCCTGGGCCGTAACTTTCTCATGCTGTCGAATCCGATGTTGAATCATAACGGGCCGCGACTGCTGAGCGCCTCTTGGACGTGTTGTGGATGCGGGGCCGATTTGGGCCCGTCGTTGTTGGGCCGGTCACGGGCCAGGCCAATTTTACCCTCCTCTAACTCTGATATACAAATCTTGATGGTTAATTATTTTCGTATGCATGGAGTAGATTGTGAGTTCAAATATTAGGAGTTTAAGAGTTAATAGATTTATTTCATCTCGGTTGTCAACTTATTTATAAAAGAACAATAAATTTTTATTTCACGAGATGTTGCTGCTGCGGTGGAGGAAATGGCGCCGTTGGTTCGATGTTCCGGTCCACTATAAACACATCTTGATAGCCATTCTTGGGCTGTTTTTGGTCGGGCCGTACCTGTGGATAAAACTCGCTGTTTCCGCCACCCAGTTTTGAGTGTCAGCACTACATCCGTCCGGACCACACGCAGGCACTGTCCGGACCAAATCCATGAAAGATTTTCTTTCGTCTCTGTTGTCAACTTATTTATAAAAGAACTATAAATTTCTATTGCACGAGATGTTGCAGCTGCGGCGGAGGAAATGACACCGTTCGTTCGATGTTCATATCCACGTCCTTTGTCTTTTTTTTTTTTTTTGGCTACAGGCATCTGTTGTCACCTCGTACCCACATGGTAAAACTCCTCAAACCACCATAAATACCGACCACCTGGCCCGTCAGGAAAACGCGCGCACACACGCACACACACACACACAACCCATTCATCAGTAGTTCTGATCAGACCAAACCCATGGAACCCGTCTTCCTCCTGGTCCTGTCCCTCCTGCTGGCCACCGCCGGAGCAGCTGAAACCAAGGAAGCCGTCCTCGACACAGACGGCAACCCGCTGCACGAACTGTGGCCGTACTATGTGCTGCCCAGCATCCGGGGCACGGGCGGCGGCCTGCGGATGTCCCGCGTGAACGGGTCCTGCCCGCCGAATGTGGTCCAGCTGTCCGAGTTGCAGAACGGGGTACGGCTCATCTTCTTGCCGGAGGAGTCGTCGGACGTCCGGGTGTCCGAGCCGGTCTACATCGAGTTCACCGGGCCCAGAGAGTGCCCGCAGTCCGCCACGTGGCGGAACTCCGGGGGATATATCACCACCGGTGGAAGGCTGGCCGAAACGGATCCCCACGACAGCCGGTTCGCCATAGTCAAGTCGTCCAGCGCCCTCCCCTCCTACATCATCCAGTTCTGCCCCTGCAGATTGTGCAGCATTCCCTGCTCGACCGTGGGCGTCGTCGACGTGAACGGTGAAAGGCTTCTGACCGTCGGCTCGGAGGCTAATGCACATGAAGTTGTGTTCGTGTTGGGGCCTTGGGGGGGGGGATCAGGGCTCCACCAACATCCTGCCCGCGACCACGCTTGCTGAAGACTAGTTCTTGTTGTGTACGTAGTAATTAATTCCTCTCGATCGGTCACTACTGCTTGGTACTACTACTACTACTATTTAAGTTAATTGGGCGCTGTGCTCTGTTCTCCGTCGCCCATCAGAACATATATCCATGTACCCACCACCTTGCTTATTAATTAGTATGAATAAAGGTTGGTGGCCGCTGACCTTTTCCTACTCCTTACTGTCTACAAAAACTTTCAGAGCATGGTCTGTCCTCTGTACGTGTCTCAGTACGCTTGGACGCAGGGATCGACTATCCTTAATTGCCGCCGTACGTGGGTCGACACAGGGGAAAGAAGGATGTGAAACTCGAAAATCACATCGACTATTCATTGTGCGTATATATGAATCGTAGATGGTCATGAAAGACTTAATCGCGGTCCCCGCCGGAGTCGTGGTAGCTCGCCGTCTCATCGGACGCCCCTCCTCCCTCATTCCGGTGGCGTCCTTGCCGTCGTCGCCTGAGCTCGTCGTCGCCGCCAGTACATCACCGTCGCCGCAGGTACATCGCCGTCCTAGACACGGTCTTCGCCGTCGCCATCCTCGCCGGTCCTCGCCCTCCCTCTACCCATTCCCCGCCGGTGCCATTATCTTTTTTTTTATTTTTATTTTTGGCTGGCCCGCTGGCGGAAGCCCTCGAGTGCGGGCACCCTAGATGACAGCCTTGGAAGGCATCGGGTGCTTTTGGTGTGGTCACCTCCCGGGACCGCTCACCACCTCTCACTCTTCCTCTATTAATGCACGTGGGGGCATGGGAGGAATCTTGCAGGGGGACCACATAAATCTTCCCCTCCTTCCTCTTGTCCACTTCTCTCCCACTTCCACCTCGTGCTCCCCCTCATCCTCGTCTCTTTTCAATCGCCGACGCGTCCACGCATCATCTTCTCGTGGCCTTGGTTCGTTTCGAATCGGTTAGACCGTTTAATCGAATCGATTTGAACCGTGACGTCATCGTAGTATAATTATGATGTCATAAAAAATTAATAATTATATATATTATAATTTTTAAATAATATGATAAATTATAATATACACGAAACAATGATTCTATAACCCAAAATAATAAGAAATAAGATATAATTATCAAAATAAAAAAATATACATGCATAATTATTATTCATGATTATATAACTAAACAAGTAAAAAAATTATAATAACATTGTTAAATAAACTGATTCTAAAATTTTGTGATATTTTATTGATATTCACTCTTCACTATTGACATCTATACTTATTTAAATTTTAAATCTTAACATATATCTAAAATAAAATAATAAATAACAACAAATTAATAGTAAGATGATTTTGTTCACATATACATATTATTTTAAATATTTGATTATTTTTATATTTTATTAAAACCTAAATTAAGTCACATTAATTTATCGGCCAAATCATTATTTATCTAATTTTTAACATTAAATTAAATCAATTTTAATTAAATTAATATTCGAACAGGTCAATTCAACTCAATTATGATAACACTGCTCTTAAGTGACCGGGTGCTTTTGGCATGATCACCTCAATGGATCCACTCGTTGTAACCTTCCTCTCCTCCTTCGTCTTTTAATTATTGGAGAATTCAAAATCTCTCTCCTACATCTTTTCCAAACGCGTCATATTATCCTCTCCTCTTCCACTTCCACCACGTGCTCCCCCTCCTCCTCGTCTCTTTTCAACCGCCAATGCAAGCCCCACGCGTCATCACCTAGTCCCTCTCCCTCCATCCAATATAAATAAGGGTGTGAGAGGGTACGTGTTAATTGTGTATATATAAAAACAAATGTTAAGACTGCAAGTGTGGGTTTCGTAAGTTGTGCACGAAGGTGAGTGCAAGCGTGTTACGCGTGTGTTTATCACCGTTGACTTCGTAGGTTCATCAACGTTGACTTTAAGATTCAAAGGGTGGACTCTTGAGATATACTAGGTTAGTCTCTTGAGATATTCAAAGGGTGGACTCTTGCAAACAAAATGTGTATTTACATTGTGCTTGTGATTTTTTAATCATATATATATATATATATATATATATATATATATATATATTGTCATGGGTTATAAACTGTTGAGATTTGTTGTTGAAAATTTAAACACGTCAGTGAATTCTACAAAGAGTGTAATAAGCAAAATTATCACCTTGTCTCTTGGATCTTGAATTCTTTATGAGTATAGAACTCATGGGGATGGGGGCATAATTAATTAGTGCTCCGCTTAGTCACCTATCAAGGTTGTTTCTACCCATTGAATCTCCGTGAGATTAGGTTGTCGCCGTGGTAACTATTTCTTTTACGACCTTAATCTCATCTCTCTCGATGCCTCTAGAACCTCCATTCTGGGTAAAATTTTTATGATTACATCTGATTTCACAAAAATTTAAGATAATCGATCATTACTTCATTTTTTTTCCTCATAGATTTATGTCTCACTTTCAAATGTATATTTACTTTCCCATCTGTATTTGATTGTGTGCATACATTATACTTTATCAATGGAATATCAACTACAACGTGCACGTTAGAAGTAAAAGTCAGTCATATAAGATAATCAACTATTTTATAGTACACATGCATCCATTTGATTAATCATAGATTTAAAAAATAATATTTTTAGATATTTATTATTATTATTTTTAAATATCTCCACATCTTTCAAATTTCTTACGGCATTGAGTCTTTTGGTTAAAATGAATTCTATATAATAAGAAGTCTTTAATAGTCTATCACCACAAGTTTTCGGACATCACACACTTGGAAAATGATCTGCAAAGTGACAACTTTCCCATTTATCTTCTTTTTCCTTCCCTTGTTTGCTGGGTCAATCAATTCCAAAACTAGAATTGTCTAGTTAATTATGTGATTAGCAAATTTGATGGTTTGTTCAGTCGAGGAGCTTCCATCTTTGTATTTCCTTTGCTTTAAACCGAGAAGATTCATTGACCTCATATAATTCTAAATGCACGGAGGAAGTCGCTTTCATTTGGGAGGATTGGAGGTCTTATAGATGATGAGATAATCCAACTAGGAACTTCTATGAGCTGCTTAAGAAGCATCTCTACTCAACATGGATCGGAGGAAGTCGCTTTCCTTTGGGCACACACGTTCGTGGTAGTGGGTTAACATGTTTTAAATCGCCTATTTTTAGGGTGCTATATTTAGCATGCTCATCATCGTTCCTAGTCGTATATATATCTCAAAGAGTTTGTCGTAGATGTTGATCACATTTCTCCAAAAGAGAATTGCTCTTTCGTGATGCTGTAAGCAGAATCCTAGAGGGTCAATCAAGAACCTACTACTTTCCTATGCCCACTTTGTTAGGCCGTCTTTGACAACGGCTTGGTCCCTCGGTTAGCCGACACCGGCTAACCGAGGGGCCCCACCTCCGCTCGCCCTCCCCCTCACACAATCGGCTAACCGAGGGTCGATTATCTCAATCGACCCTTCGGGGTCGGTTAGTCGCCCCCCTTACTCGGATGTCAAAGGTGCCCTAATATTGAGTTAAGATGAGTTACAATAACTAACCTCGTGAGGGAGAAATGCGAGTCTCACATCATTTGCTTCTCACACACAATACAGTTACTTGGGGTCGAGTAACGTATTAGAGCTCCCGAGCTCGAATACGTTACCCTACCCCATTTTCAAAGTAGGCCTTATTGATCAGATCACTCCATCTCCTATATATGTATGTGGCTGCCAGAAACTTATAAAGTAGTGCAGCCTATCTATCACTCGAGGAAGGAGCTATCCCACTTAATTTCTCTTCAAAAGTAGATTAATCTTCTCCTAATTACTTACATTTTGTGTGGCTAGCCCTCTTACATCTCTAATGCGTGCTCTACTGTGTATGTATATATGGTGATACATACATGTCGGGATAGAGCTGGTTAATGTTGCTGTATCTGTCCATGGGATGGTATGTATAGTTGGTCTACCATGTATATTTGGCCTTCTTTAATTAATGACTTCTTGTATGTATGTATCACATTCGGCGCACCGGATCGACCCGTTCGCTAGCTAGCTCGGACATGTTCATACCACCACCCTTGGTGAAGGTGGCTGTTGAATTGTTCACTTAACACGTGGTTAATTCAAGTACTTCTGGCTTTTATGAAAGATAATGATGATGTTAGAATTGGGCTTGACCCAATTCATCTTCATCGGGAGTGGCCCATGATGTGCCATCTTTAATCTCCATTCAAACTAAAAGATTAATTTCTATTTACTAACGGCCGTTAAAGTGGTGGGCAATGCATGATGCCATCTTATTATTATGATATGTTCTCCACAGAGTCGAAGAAGGATTCTGAAGTCTCAGTTATTAGTGCCCCTTTGATACGGGAATAGGATAGGTGGGAATATGGTGAGGGAGAAAGTGGGGCTCACATGTGCCCTCCTCACAATAGCGGAGCGTTAATCGGGGGCGGATAGCGTATTCACATTTAGGGATGCGAATACGCTATCCCAACCCGTTTCAAAGAGGCGCCCGTGGAATTTACTTAAAAATTTCTTTTTATACAAGTCTACGGTCAAAGATTGTCTGTTTCCATTTTTGGTAAATTTTGCCACTCTATGAAAGGGGCTGAGGATGGACGCTAATTGGTGAAGAATCCCGAATGAGAATTAAATTTCCTCTCTCCATTGACACCCGTCGTCCTTCCTCCGGTGATTGTTCCTTAATTTCCATCTTCTCCTTCTAATTCTCTCTCTTGTGCGAACCCTAGGTGCGACTGGAGGCGACTGCATCAGGTGGTGTTTCGATCGAGGTACTAATTAGTGTTGGGCACAAGCGAAAGATCATGCGGCTCGTTGATGCAGAAATTTTGAGGCCATATAAGAAATAATTCTCTCATCTCATTGGCCAAAGTATTTATATTTTGAAGAATTGGGGTGGCCCATCCAAATTCAGAATCTTGGATTTGGGTTGGGGTGGCCTCTTTTCATTTGGGCCAGACCAAACTACTACCTGGCCCAACCCACCCAGGTCTCTCTCTCTCTCTCTCTCTCATTGGCCAAAGTTGTAAATATAACAACCTTTTGAAGAGATTATAGTCATTCAACGCTCAAGTTTAGGCTAAACTTGCTGTGCTGTAGTTTTTTTTGAACGTGAATAGTACCACCAATCATATAAAAAAAAGAAAAAAAAATTACAAATATGAAGGGAGGGCTCCCACTAATCTCCCAGAGAAAGTATCTTAATTTTCTTTTGTATAACTCTTGATTCCAAAATGTTATGAAACTATTTTTTAGAAATACATTTACATATATATTCCTACGATCATAGCTATACGTACTCCATGTACCCCCTCCATTATTCTCCATTAAATGGCCGCCAAATGAAAGCCCCGCAGTACTATCCAACCTCGAGTCGTATATCCACCCGTGAACGACTCATCCTAATTATTCTTATTCTATTATCAAAGTGACCCTAAAGGAGTTGTTAGATGTTTCGCCGAACATAAATTTTTTAATTGAAATTTAGCATATTTTAGTATTTTGGTAAAAAAAATTGCATCTTGCACTCGATCAACAAAATAAAAAATTATATATATTTTAGTAGGATATTCTTCCTTACTTTTATGACATCCCACTGTCATTAGTAGCAAGGAAGTGGAGTGGTTACATTAATTAGGAGCCAAAGGTTGGGATGGTTTACTGGGGACGAATCTTATATTATATATATCAAGTTGAAGTAAGTTCAGATCAAACCAAATTCTGACCCTAATTAAGTACTCGATCTAGTGAAGCAACGGGAGACTTGACCCAAAATTGCAATCCTTAAGACCTGTGACTCTGATATACACATCTTGATGGTTAATTATTTTTATTTAAACAGAGTAGATTGTGAGTTAAAATCTTTTATATTTATAATTGAGAGTTAAAGATTTTCTTTCATCTCTTTTATTAACTTATGTATAATAGAATTATAAATTTTTTTTTCACGAGATCTTGTTGCGGTGGAGGAAATGACACCGTTGGTTGGATGTCGTTGTCCACGTCCTTTGTCTTTTTTTAATAATGGAGGCACGGGGTAGGCGGGCAGTTTTTTATCCTTGGTCCTGTCCCTCCTGCTCGGAGAAAAATTACCACGTACTACGTGGTAAAACTCCTCAAACCACCATAAATACCCACCACCGGGCCCGTCGGTAAAACACACACACACACACACACACGCAACCCATTCATCAGTAGTTCTGATCAGACCAAACCCATGGAACCCGTCTTCATCAGTAGTGAAACACGGAGATACGTAATTTACTATTCACTATGAAGTAATACTGTGATATATTACAATAATGTTATTCATTTCTTTTTTATTTTAAAATTATTTTAAATGAATTTTATAAAATAGATTTATGGTCTTACTTTGTATTCAAGAGGTGAACTGAGCCTTTTTTTTAATCAAAACCAGATAAACTATTTTGTGACAGGAATACATCACTCAACTCCAAACTCAGGAAACATAAAAATAGATGTATAACTTGAAATATGTAAAGATAAATTCATGTCAAATGATTCTCAAATTAAATACACGGCCAACTCCAACCTATTCTTTCATTACATGATTCTCAAATTAAATATTTCATGTCACTGTAAAGCTTAAATACAACACAACTCTTGAGTCATAATAATGATATCACGACTATACAGCTTAAAATGTATCTGCATGATCATGTCAAAAAATCTTCTCATTTCCTTGGTGTAATCACAAGAGCATGCAATTGGAAAAATCTGCATGTATCCCCATTCACCTGCATATTGACACAATGATTAAAAGAAGATATAATATGGAATTATAAGACCATATACAACAAACACATGAATCAATAATTGATATACTTACAAAAAGTTCTTTTACTAAAAAAAAGCATCTTCCAAGATACTCCTTTGTCCATTTAGTAAGGAGATGTGCAGATCTTTCACAAATCAATAATAAAGTCAAGACCCAATAAAGATATAAGTCCGTCTAATTTTCATTTTAGAAAAATAACCTACGTTACATTGTCAGCCACCCCACGTCCACGTCCTCTAAGGTGACCTCTCGTACTTCCCCTTCTCATTTCGACACAAAGAATATTATCGTAATTCATCAAAACAATAAATGTAGAAGCTAGACATTTGAAATTAAAATCAATAGGCAAAATTAAATCACGTACCTTGGACTCTCATTTTCTATGCCTTCACTCCTTAAACTTGGGCAGTTGCGCTTATCATGTCCTAAAGTCATCTTTCCACAACCTTTGCAGTGTCTCACTTTTTCCTCCTTACCAGATTTAAATCTTTTATTACTTCCACGACCTTTAGTTTGTACCACGTGAGGATCCAACAGAATATCCTCTTCATTCGAATGAGGAATGATGTTAACTCTTCTTTGATGACTTTCCTGTGTTAGATATAAATTCAACTCTTCGTTGACTTGATTAGTGCTACCACGTGCTTCATTACTTGTATCTTGCACAGCTTTAGTCGATGCCTCTAGATGAGACATACATGTCTCATATGCCTTGGTAGTTTTGGACCCATCCGTCAATAGATAACTCATGATACGGGCTATATTATTTCGACGTCTCAGAGTTGATTCAACAACATTATCATTACAACTTTGAATTTTAGATGAACTTGTAGCCCTAACATAAGGTGTCCATCTGAGTACTATAAATTTATTTGGGATTTTCATTACACGTTCATGCTTCAGTACAGTGAGCAAGTGACTGCGAATAATTTCATTAAATTAAAATTTTCGACACAAGCACCCCCCAAATTGGTCTTTAGCATTCCAATACACATTGTAGGTTCGGTCTTTCTATCTCCATTCATACATACTATACCGATTTAGTTCACCATCCTTTTCAACTAATTGTGCAAACAAAATTGCACTCTCTTTCACCTACTTTTGGAACTCATAAAATACATTTCTTGTATAAATTTTAGCAATTTCACTTTCTAATGGAATAGGTGTAGATGATACCGGAGTGCCTTATACTGTGGCCGCATCTTCTTGCTTTCATCTTTCCTTCGTTTCTCAACTAATTGTTGGTACCCTTAAGCAAAGTCTAATAATGTTGACTTGTGATTCACAAAGAAATCTAAGAAAGAATTCATTCCCTCATTTCTTTGAATTGTTGTCATTCCCGCAAAAAATATATTTTTTAAGTAAGTTGGGATCCACTTATGACGAATAATATTCTACATATCCTGAATCTAACTATTCTCCTCAAGTTTATAGGTACTCACCATTTCAGACGAGAGCGATTCAAATTCTTCATGAGAAACAGTATTATAGATAAAATTTTTCCATATATCATTGAATTCTAGATGGGCATGGATGACATGAGAGAACTTTTCAGACACTTTCTACAGAATGTGCCACATGCAGAAGCGATGCTCACTTGCTGGAAAGACGAGCGACGACTGCAGTAATTGCAAGATCTTGATCTATAATTATTACTTTTGGTTGTTTCCCGCCCATAGCTTCTAGCCATGTACGAAGTAACCATTCAAAAGACTCAATTGTCTCTCCAAATAGTAGACCGACCTCAAATAATATACTCTATCGGTGATGATTTACCCCAACAAATGGGTCAAAAGGCATGTCGAATTCATTTGTTTTGTATGTAATGTCTAAACATATGACATCTCAAAAAGTCTGATAGTCTTGTTTGGATTTGGAGTCAGCCCAAAAATAAGATGTTAGTCGCATTTCATCATCAACTTAAATTTCGAAGCTAAATTCAATATCCTCTTTATGCCTCATCCTGAAATAATTCAAAATTGCTTGCGCCCCGCTGCCATATCTCTCTGATCGTTTCTTTCTTAGCATTTTGTATGTCCCTATTGAGGAAACCTACATTCTCATGGTCCCCGGCTTCATTAACAAAAAAATTTAGGGCTTTTAACGGACCGATCCTTGCCCTATGCATATGGTTCAAAACATCCAAGTGATTGTCAGAAATCGCCTATGTGACGGTAGGTAGTAAGACTGTGACGCCCCGACTCGGAGACCCGGTCCAGTCGTAAAGACTCGCGTCGGATCCCGATCGAGACGTCACAGTGGGAACAACCCAAGCGGTACAATTACAATTGAGAATTACACATAAACACTGAGATATCATTGCAGCGGAAATGAAAATACTCAATTCATCAGCTTATAGTCAAAGACTACATCCACATAGATAGGAATAAAGATAACAATTTCACAAGTCTTTTATTACAAATCCAAATTTCACACACTTTTTTTTCTAACATCACCAATACAACTCATAACACAACTACCTAAGAAAATAACTCGAAGTAATTCCAAGACGCGGTCAGAACACTGCGAGATCACTCCTCCCTTTCCTCTACCGCTTCTCCTGAAAATGTTCAACGTGGTGAGTATACGAATAGACCAAGTAAGAGACTAGCATAGTCCCCAGTCATAACATGTAAGAGCACACCTAAAGTGATTTACGGCATTTCATGTTACAAAGTGATCATAAGTCATGCTATTAACCTTTTACAAATAAAACATGTACAATAAAACTCTATTCTATCACTGATAATTTAACATTTGTAAATATTATTATGCAAGGTAATTCAGTTCACTTACCAGTAGAATGATTCCAGTACTAGGCGGAGTAGTCTCACGCATAGTGATAGGATCCAGACATACATAATCTGCCCTTTTCCAAATCACCATTTGATATACTGGAGATTCATTAACAGTGAATATTTACCGTGTAGTAACAGTAAAAATGCAACAACAATAATTTCAATATCAGTTAAATGAGTAATAACAATAGTTTCGGTGAACAGTAAAAGCAGTTCCAATATCGATTCAGTAACAGTAATAGTCGTATAAATAACGACTCAGTGAACAGTAAAAGTAATTCAGTATCAATTCAGTAAGCAGTATCAGTTGTTCAATTTCAGTTCAATAAATAATAACAGTGGTATAAATAGTCAGACACGGTGCCCAAACCACCACTAGAAGGACATTCAGTTGGTACTCGATCACCTAGGTAAATAGTGATGAGTCTTGGTTACTGCGTAGAACCGGGAGAAGTCCTCTCCACCTTAACCAGTGATACTTGTCCACCTCCAGGATTTCAATCCCCGTTACCCTCGGGGCCAGTACAGTGTGAACCTCCCCATAGGGGCATTTCTATAGTTTGGTTCCAGTCTCCCTCTATGGTGGCAATGTCCATTTGACATTACTAACGGTATGGTAAAAAATATAAATATGACTTATATGAAATGGACACATGTCACTCAATATTCTTGCTGTGAATATTAATATACCAATAGTGAAAATTATTTTTCTTTTTCTGAAATTTTCAAGTTATTCAAATATAATGACATATGTATATATCAAAATTTACTAAATCTGTTTACATGTATAAGAATGCCTTGAAATTTCAGGGAATCAATATATTTACAGAAAGAATCCAAACATAAAATTTCCATCAATTTTCAGACAGAGTTTATAATTTTCCAAAATTACTTGTATATCAACATGTATCAAAAATTTACTAAATTTAGCTACCATGTTCTGAAAATCATTTAACTTTTTATGCATATCATATTTATATGTAACATTACACATAAAATTTTCCACAAATTTTGTATGCAGTAATTTGAATTTTTCTAGAATTACATCTATTTCAACATATATCATAAATTAACTAAATTTAGTTATTATGTTCTGAAATTAATCAAATTTTTAATTCAAATCACATTTACATGTAACATTATACAGAAAATTTTTCATAAATTTTCATGTAGGAATTTATATTTTTTTAAGAATTGTATAAATTTTCCTATACATGGAAAATTAACTAAATTTACTCACAACACTATAAAAGTCACCATAATTCGTAAAACCATCATACATAAAAGAAATATCAATTTTAAAACTTCTTATTATTTTTCCCACTGTATTACTATTTTTCACACTGTATTACTATTTTTCACACTAAGTAAGAAAAATATATCATGAGTAATAAATCAACTAAATATATCCAAAATGATCAGATAATTTCTAAATATTTACAGAATGTTGTTTCAGACAGAAGTGTCATACATAAAAATTTTCATCATTTTTCATTCAGTAAATCTATTTTATAAAATTTTATATCAGTTTCTAAAATTTATAATAATTTACAATAATAGTTTTTAAATAGATAAAATTATCCAGAACACTTTCAATGACCAAAATATACTGAAAACTAACTTAAAAGTACTTTATATCAATTCTGTAATATTCTCAGAATTTTTCACAGAATATTAATATTTATTTAATTTTCTAATCATTTATTTAAACATGGGTAATTATACTATTAAAGATTCTGTTATCAGACTATGGTGAAAATTTCATCACTTAGTTCTAACATGCATTTTTACATTTTGGTAAAGTTTCAATAATTTTCATACCGTATTTCTATTTATCCTTTAATTTTACACTTCTAATAAAATATTAAAAATTATGTAATATTACTTGCAGGCATCAGTAATTATTGAAAATTTGAGAATACAACAATCTTAATGTAAGAATATTTCTGTGAAATTTTAATATTTTTGTGAACATGATCTCTAATTTCTGTAATTTTTATATAATTATTTGTCTATATTATCATGTATGAAAATCAATTAAAATAAACAATCTTGATCTAGAAATTATGAAAATTTTTATATACATGGCAGTCACAGTACGATGCATTCTTAAAATTTTAGGTGATTTAATATCATCCCTTTAATATTTTAGTATAATTGAACACATTAAGGATAATATTAAAATATTCATAAACGTAATAATAAATTAAATAAGACATGAAATTTTTTACAGAAAGTTTAGAACATCATATTTTATGATTCTGGAAACTTTTTAAGTTTATCTTACACCGTTTCTAATTATAAGACATTAATCACTTGATTTATCCTTAATTACATACTTTAATATTAATGATCTAATACTAATCCGACTAAGACATATGGTCACAGATCATGAAATAATGATCTATGGACTTAACTACATATATAGATACTAATTACACACTTTAAACCAATCTAAATATGCTAATCCATGAGAATAAAGTACTAATCCCTTATCTTAATGATGCTTAAACTTCTCTTTAAAGACCTTGACACCTTCTGCCTCAGCCCTTCACATACCCAGC
Source organism: Amorphophallus konjac (assembly GCA_022559845.1). Lineage (NCBI taxonomy): Eukaryota > Viridiplantae > Streptophyta > Magnoliopsida > Alismatales > Araceae > Amorphophallus > Amorphophallus konjac. The sequence goes on along the minus strand of JAHNEJ010001512.1, from coordinate 137,487 downwards.
CAGCAATAGGGGCAAATGAGCCCCCCTAGCCCTTCTATTTATAGGCATTTCCCTTAATCAAATCCTACCCATTGATTTAAATCAATGGTTGAGATTAAAATAATTATTTTAATATTATTTACTTAACTTTTGATATTCAAACTCCACCTAACTTCTTTTGACTAACCCTCATTTTTTTTATGCATATAGCATGTGATATTTGACTAAAGAAAGAAAGTAGATTAACTAACTAATAAACAAGGTTTTTTAATTTTTTTTTTTAATAAGTCGCAAAGCGGCAAAACAAAAGGGGGGGGGCGCCCGCCCGCGGGTGCGCGCGCATGCGCGCACGCGGGCGGCCGCCTGTGCGGCTTCCGCCCAAAACCTTTTTTTAGTTTTTTTTATTTTTTTCTCGATTTTAACCCTCTTTTTTTATATTTATATTTGCATCCTTTCTTTCATTTTTTTCAAGCCTTTAAAATTTTTATAAAATCATTAACCTTCTATAATTTTTGTTTAAAACTTTATTTATTAGATTCTTTCCTTTCTTCACTTTCTTTAACTTTTAAACTTTCTCTTTTTTTTATGTCGAAAATAAATATAATAAAATATGTAATTTAAGCATTTAAACATACATAATTTTTTTATACAACCAAATAAAATGCTATAAAATAGCAGGGCATTACAAAGACTTAGTTGGGGTTATATAAATGTGATTATGTTTGTCTATAAATTGCATCACAATCAAAGCCTCTGAACCCTTCTTTTCACCAACATTCAATTTCATAGGACAACCACATCTTATCTCCTATTTAGGCCTCCTCTTCCTATCTTCATGTTCGATCCATTTTTTTTTCTACTGTCTTCTTTTGCGAACACCCATGTCTTCTCCCTTAAATCATTGTTGTGATCAAACTTTCTTGCATGACCCTTTTGCGTGTTAAACCCACAATATTTGACATATTCATTGTAAAAAATTTCAGCTTCAACGAGAGATTGAAATTGTATTCTTACCTTTGGCTGTAATTGCTCAGGTGCTTCGAGAATATATTCTCCAAGTTCTTTACTTTGTTCATGCATCGTATCACTGGGCTACCACATTCTTCGTTAATGAGATGTATGTGTAATTCTTCATCCATCTTATTTAATTTGGGCTGTCCATACACAAAAAAATAGACAAAAAATTGTTATAATTTTATTGAAAGCACCCTTCACAAAGATTTGTGCACATAACTACATAAGTAGCATCCCGATAATGCTTCAATGGAGGGTACCTTGCAGCTGCAGCTTGTTCACTGTTTAGAGACGACGTCAGCTGCGGAGGGTGCTTTTAGATAACTATATATGAAACTATGAAAACTCCAAAATGGAGGCACCGCATCAATCTACCCATTAAAGATGCCAATGCAGAAAATACAAAATACCTGATGTTGACAAAAGTTGTCATCATGCTAAAAAAAATGCCACCGGCTTACCTTGTTGGTGCAACGTATTCCTTGTTTAGAGACGGTCTGGGGATGTGATTGCTACTGTTGCGTATTTCAAGTTCTGATTGTAGTTGGGAGCATATTCCAAGGCTGGAGACGTGCTTGCTACTGTAGCACGAGCACTCCCACCCACCCACCGACCCACCAGCTTAATCCCATAGCATATTCCCTATTTTGGGTCCATGGGGTAAAAAAAGATGTTGGGACGTGCTTGCTACTATAGCAAGAGCACCCCAACACACCCACCCACCCACCCAGTCGCTTCATGTGAAGATCCTACAGTGTATTCCCTGTGAAGTGCTCGTGCCGTTGGGAAATCTCAGGAGGAGGGCGGGGAATATATATACAGGGGGTTGGTTGGGAATCTAAGGAGTGCGGGGAATAGGGGGGAAAGGGGTTGTTAACCGGGAGATTGATTTTAGTTTAATGAATGGTGAGATTGTTTTGACGTGAATTGAACGGCTTAGATTACAATCCCATGGAAGCGTTCACATAGTGCTGGCACCATTTGAATGCCGCCCTATATATATTATTTTGTGCTTCATTACTATGTGTGTATGTAACGACTACTAAACATTTAATGTAATCATAAGCTATACACATTTCCAGTAAAAAGTATCTAACAGATACTTGGCATTAAATGCATAAGATGGGCTAGTCAAGTCGGTCAACATAAATATTTATATATGAGATTATACCCATGGAATGTTTATATGAATGAATACTTCTTTTAGTTTTGACTAAACGTATTTTTATGTATTTACCTTTTCATGTAATTGTAGACTATTAATTATCTTTCAATTTGGTGAGGACACACATCTTAGTGTCATCGAGATTGAAGTGAGACATATTGTCTTTTTTACCTAAGAGACACAGTTTTGCCTATGTCTACATTAGAGCATGTTGGATAGGTTATTTATGTTTATTCTTAGGATAGGCGATAGATCGCCTAAATTTTTTGTTAAAGAAATATTTTCCTTTTGTCGTTTTCCTAGGATAGGCGAAAGTCTACCTATGCGGCTATCTTGGTTATTTTCACATGTCTTCTTAAAGATATTGAAGTAACATGAGTTGTGCCTACTTCAATTAAATATGTCTTTCGTCTAAATTATTTGTAGTCTTAAAGGTAGTGAACAATCTATGTATCTTAGTCATATTAGACTTCTGCCAATCTCCTTTTTGATTTTTAAGATAGCAATTCACCGACCATCTTTTTTATGATCTTCTGCCTATGTCAGGACATAAGAAGATTTCACCCATATCTGTTTCAGAAGATATTATACCTACTTTTTAGGCTTTATTTAGCTTTATTTTTTTTACTAATTTTTCTACTTTAACATTTTAACTCTTGGCCGAAATCTTTTTGATGAAGGCAATCCCTTGTATCTTTTAAGTGTTTTCTCTTGTCTTATGATAACCTTTCCAGGTATTTTCGTATTATATCGTTGTGTGGAAGAGTGTAATTATTCATCTTTTTTAAAATATTCTTCTGTTTGTTTAAGGTAAAATAGATATAAGAGCACATTACATCTCAGATCAATGTACCCTAAACATTGAGGGCAATACTTGTCTCACAGGACTTATGATTTGAGTATTAGTTTCGGAGATTTTGTGCAGCCCTAAAGGAATTTTTTTAGATGGTGTTCAAATTTATGTTAAGGTCTAGAAACTCCTTCTGGCCTTGGTGCATAAATCTTTTTCCTTCTATGCTCCTTGTTAATTTGTGGCATTTTGTTGGGATTCCTAGCTATATCATCTTAGATTACAGTGATTAGAATCTGTTTCTAATATCTAACCAAGTTGATGTGCACTCCATATCTTGACGAAGACTTAGTGAGGTGGTGAGTGCATAGATATATTTCTGACCCGAGGGGACCTTGTTCTGCCTATATATTCTTACTTGTGGTGGAGTTTGGATTATGCTTTACCCAGCCCTTTTTGCCTTTGTATTTATATCTTGATAATTTAATAATTATCCCATGTATTGTAGGAGACATGTATTTAGGTTAAACTTGTAACCTCAAATGCTAGGATAATTAATTATTTATTTATTTTATTGTTAACTAAAATAATGAATTGTATGGAAAAAGTATTTCCAACATCTTTCGGTCATTCCTTCTCGAGATGCAACCAAACAAGGTCACCAACTTGAAAGCCACCTTTGACTCGATGTCAATCATGATGCTCCTTGTGATGATGATAGGCTCTTTGCAATTGTTGGAAGAACAGTCGCGCTACTTCCTAATATCACGCTTGGACACGACTGAGCTTGGCTGCCCGAACTAAGTCCAAACATGTTAGAAGAACAGTCGCGCTACTTCCTTGATAGGCTCTTTGCAATTGTTGGAAGAACAGTCGCGCTACTTCCTAATATCACGCTTGGACACGACTGAGCTTGGCTGTCCGAACTAAGTCCAAACATGTTAGAAGAACAGTCACGCTATTTCCTCGCTAGTGATCGTCTTTGTGTAGGGCACGAGTACCACCATCTTCGAGAATCTGTCGACTATCACAAAAAGGTAATCGTGTCCTCACAGTGTCCTAGGAAGGCCTCATAAGAAATCCATGTAGACGCTCTCCCATGGATGTGTCGGATTAGTGGGCTTGGACGTATTACATAATAGACTACCCTTTACAAGCAGGGAAATCCATGTAGATGCTCTCCCATGGATGTGTCGGATTAGTGGGCTTGGACGTATTACATAATATACTACCCTTTACAAGCCGGGCCACGTCCTACTGTATCCGTGGCCCGTACACATAACGCTGCAAGTTTGCAGTGTTTTGTTCACTCTGAAGTTCGTAGCCAGCCACCTTTGAAGTGTGCGTTTCTTGCATTCGCCGCACACGATCTTTAGCTTCCGATACACATAACTATTCACCCTTGTATTGGAGCTCGCCTCGCAAGGCAAGTTTGGTGGGCCTTCTTGCCTCAATATCCGCAAGCATATCCCAAAAATCAAGGTTGACGACTTATAATTAAGGTGACATACTCATCATGGAGGTTCGTCTGGACTTGCATAAAAATGGACAAACAAAGTCATACAATTTGAGGCCGAGATAGTAGATCCACCATTTTTTTTTGTGTGCCCTTATTGTATTTGATCACGAGATTGAACTTTTGCAAGTATGTCATCTATTTCATGTAACGAGTTTGCTATATTTATGACTGAGTTTTTAAATATTACAGCGGCCGGTGTTCAGGGTGCACTATTGTCTCCTTCCCCACTAGGTAGATACGCCAATGCTTCAATGCTTGGTGTAGAGCCGACAACTCTTTGTCATATCTTAGGTAGTTCATTCGAGCTCTTGGGAACATATTTGAGTGGTATGCCATGGGTTGACCATCTTGCATCAAGATGTCCCCTCGTAGCATAACCCGACATGTACGTCTGAAGCTCAAAAGGTCACTGTAAATTGGGCAAGATAATTAAGGACTGACGTCTCACTTATCTTCCTCTCCAACAAAAGGAATGTGTTATCGTGTTTCGGAGTCCAATCAAACTTTATTAATTTTCGTCAAGGCATAGAGAGGAGTAATAAATAATAAAACATTTTTGATAAATTTTCGGAGATATGAACATGCACCCATGAAGTTTCGAACCTCGGTCGGAGACTTGAGTCTCTGCCACCACATTAAGGGTGCTCAAAAGGCAAAACACATTAAGACACTTTTTGATAACAGGGTAAGGGTAAGTTAATCGACCCCGAAGGATCGATTAAGATACCCGACCCCGGTTAAGGTCGTATGTGTGAGGGGAGGTGAGAGGGAGGAGGGGCCCACCTGTCCCCGGTTGAGATAACCGGCCGACAAGCCGGTTATCAAAGCCGCCCTAAGGTGCTCACACTTTCTCTGCTTTTTAAAGCAGATTAATCTTCTCCTGCTGACTTGCATTTTGTGTGTGGCTAGCCCTCTTTACGTCTCTAATGCATGCCGGGATAGAGCTGGTTAATGTTGCTGTATCTGTGCCTGGGAGGGTATATATGTGTACATAGTTGGTCTACTATATATATATATATATATATATATAGTTGGTCTTCTTTAATTGATGTCTTCTTGTATGGATGTATCACATGTGGTGAACCGGACCCGTTCACTTGGTAGCTCGGACATGTTCATACCACCACCCTCGGCGAAGGTGGCAGTTGAGTTGCTCACTTAACACGTGGTTAATTCAAATATTTCTAGATTTTATGAAAGATAATGATGCTAGAATCATCGGGAGATGGCCAATGATGTGACATCTTTAATCTCCATTCAAACTAAAAAATTAATCTCCACCTAAGTCTCGCTCTCGTCTCTGAACCCTAGGCGCTGCTGGAGGTGGCTGCGTCAGGTGGTGTCTCGATCGAAAGATCATGCAGCTCGTTGATACAGAAATTTTGACGTAATATGAGAAATAATTATCTCGTCTCATTGGCCAAACTATTTATATTTTGAAGAATTGGGCTGGCCCATCCGAATTCACGAACTTGGATTTGTGTTGGGGTGGCCTCTTTTCATTTGGGCCAGACCAAACTACTACCTGGCCCAACTCTCTCAAAAAGAGTGTCATAACTTTCTTTTGTATAACTCTTGATTCCAAAATGTAATAAAACTAATTTTTAGAAATACATTTACGTATATATTCCCTACAATACGATAATCTAATCTGGATGGGCGGGTGAGTTATTTCTGAATTTTCATATTTTTAATGTGATACATATCCTGTACGAGGTAGGGTATGATATATATTCACGTGAGAGAGATGAAATGAGTTAATATCTCGGGTTAAGAGTCTTAAGCTCTATCTAATCTTGAGTCGTATATTCTGACTCTCAAATTTGAATAATTCATCTATCCGTTAATAACTCATCTTAATTAATTCGTCTTATTCTGTTATCAAATGGACCTCCAAAAGAGTAGTTAGATGTTTCGCCGAACATAAAATTTTTAAACTATGTATATGTTAATATTTCGGTTAAAAAAATTGCATCTTGCATATCAAACTTAATTCTGACCCTAATTAAGTACTCAATCTAGTGGGAACAACGGGAGACTTGACCCAAAATTGCAATCCATAAGACCTATATATATATATATATATATATATATATGCCTCTTGATGGTTAATTATTTTTAAGTTTGCACGGAGTGGGGTGTGAGTTCAAATATTATGAGTTTAAGAGTTCAAATATTATGAGTTTACCGTCGTTCGTGGGTCGACACAGGGGAAAGAAGGATGTGAAACTCGAAAATCACATCGACTATTCATTGTGCGTATATATGAATCGTAGATGGTCATGAAAGACTTGAGGATCTCGAATTTATGGGTCGAACGATGAAAAGATCTCGTTTCACGGTATAGATATAACACCAGCAGTACGTACTTTCCATGCTAACACAGAAGGCAGCTATGGTACTGGGGGCAGGACCGGATCATGCATGTGGCCGATCGATGCCATAGGTTTTAAAATACGAAGACTAGCAAGCAGCACGTTGTTGTGAGGTTCAACCGAGGACAGACAAAGGTTCCACCGCCAGTATACGGCGGCAAACATGAGAAAGATTAATTTGCTGCGCACACACAGTGTGTCGCACACTCTGGATGGATCTTTAGTAATTTTAAATTTTTTATTTTTTTAAAATTCTTTAGAGTGACTCGTAAATTATCTTAACTTGAAGTGTAAGTCTTTTAATGGACTCAAAACCCAACGAGTGCTTATTTGGGTTGGCCGGTTTGGGGAAGGCCTCTAGTCCGAGTAAGCCAGTGTGGTCCAGCGCATGCGACGCACTCGCATGGGCTTGCTGGCGCATGGGTGCGGCACCATGGCGGTATCCGCTCAACTCCCCTCCCCTGGGGAACTTGTCACCACCTCAGATGACGGTCTTTGAAGTAACGATATCAGAATCGAATCGATAATTGAATCGACTTATAATTAAGTTGGTTCAGTTTAAACCGATTAGACCGTTCAATTGAATTGATTTGAACCGTGACGTCATCGTAATATAATTATGATGTCATAAGATTTTAATAATTTTAAATATATATTATATTTTAAAAAATATAATAAATTATGTTATGTATGAAACAATGATTCTATATAGCTCAAGACAATAAGAAATAAGATATAATGATCAAATAAAGAAAAGATACATGTATAATTATTATTCATAATTATGTAATTATGCAAGTAAAAAAATAACAATAACATTGTTAAATAAATTGTCCTTGAAATTCTGTAATAAAAAATTGATCTTCACTCTTCACAATTGACATCTATGCTCTTTTAAATTTTAAAATTCAAATCTATCTAAAATAAAATGATAAATAATAACAAATCAAGAAGAGTAATATAATTTTGTTCACGCATAAATATTATTTTAAATATTTAAATTATTTATTTAAAAAGTGAATCAGATCAAATAAATCTACCGATCGAACCATAGTTCGTCTTATTTGTCTAATTTTTTAGCATTAGATCGTACCGATAGTAATCAAATCGATATCTAGATCGATTGACGATAGGACCGATCTGACCCGTCAATTCAGTCTAATTCCCATAACACTGTTCGGAAGGCACTGGGTGTTTTGGTGTGTGTCACCTCGCTTGGTCCGCTCGTCACCCCTCACTCTTCTTTATCTTCTCTGTCTATTAATGCACGTGGGCGCACGGGAAGAATCTTGCAGGGACCACGTAAATCTTCCCCTCCTTCGCCTTTTATTATCCTCTTCTCTTCCACTTCCGCCACGTGCTCTCCTCCTCATCTCTTTTCAACTGCCAATGCAGCCCCACGTGTCATCACCTCGTCCCTCTCCCTCCATCCAATATAAATAAGGGGGTGAGCGGGTACGTGTTAACTGGATCCCACATCTTAACGTCAACATCGCCACCACCGCACTCACCCAGGGGACGTAGGATCACATCCTCCGACGAGCGCTCGGAGTAGCAGCCCCGACGACCCTCACCGAGCTCCCCGCCCTAGTGCAGAAGCACGCGCGGTGCGAGGAGAACACAACAACTCTGGGCCGTGCGGCCGGAACCGAACGGTCCGACCGGAAGAGGTCCGCTGAATCGCCACATGAAGGGCGGAATAAGCGGGAGCGGCGAGATCGAGATCGCCACGATCGCCGAGAGAAAGAGAGCGGTAACTACCGCAATTATACACTTCTAACAACTCCTCCCGATCAGATCCTGATGGAGATTCGTGAGGAACCATTCCTCAAGTGGCCTCCTAGAATGAAGTCGCATCCGAGCACGAGGAGCAAGAAGAAATACTGTCGCTACCACCGCGACCACGACCACGACCACGACATCACCGAGTGCATCAACCTAAAGGACGTGATCGAGGACCTCGTCCGCAGAGGACTCCTCAATAAATTCTTCGCCAAGACAGCGGAAAAACGACAACGAACACCTCCGCCTCCCGCCAAATCCGCGGAAAAATGTCTCAAAGTGCCATGACTTGCTAGAATTTGGGACTTGTTCGTCCCTCGTGGACGTAAATTTAAGTTGATACGACATCTTCTATTACGACGTTGTATCACTATTTTGAAAAATGTTAACGCCGTATCATGACTTTTTTAGTCACCTCAGCTACCAAGTTATGCTGTAATCTCGCCGTCGGGAACTGCTCGGCTTAACTATGCTCTAGCGGGACTTTTAAACATCTTGATAGCCATTCAATTTTGAGTGTCAGCACTACATCCGTCCGGACCACACGCATGCACTGTCACGTTAAGTGGTTTCTTCAAAACTTGGGAGAAGATATGTAGTCCGTTGCGTTCACTGTCATCTGTTAGCTGTAGAGGGTACGTACGTGTGGGGAAGCACCAACTCATGGGTTAATTAACGAAACTTGAGGGTGATTTGTAAATTTTTGAACCCTAACTCATAATTTGGTACCTAATTATTTCATTTTGGACGAAGGAGATTGTGAGTTAAAATCGTATAAGTTTATAAATGAGAGAGTTATAGATTTTCTTTCACCTCTGTTATTAACTTATTTACAAAAGTATTATAAATCTTTATTTCACGAGATGTTGCTGCTGCGGCGGAGGAAATGACACCGTTGGTACGGTGTTCTTATCCACGTCCTTTGTCTCTTTTTACAACGTGACCCGAGTCACATGACATCCATGGTTACCGTGATATTCATGAGAAGACAAAGTGCGGTCCGCCGCAGGCACCGGGTCCGATCACCTCCTCTCACTCTTCCTTATCTTCTTCCCCCATCTATTTAATGCACGTGGGAGGATGGGAAGAATCTTGCAGGGGGGACCACGTAAATCTTCCACTCCTTACTCTTATCCTCTTCTCTCCCCACTTCCACCACGTGCTCCCCCTCATCCTCATCTCTTTTCAATCGCCGATGCAGCCCACGCAGCATCTCCTCGTGGCCTTGTACGTACGTCTCTGTCATTGCTCATATCTAACGGCTAATCTCCGTCGGTTCGTTCGATCACGATGGTATCCAGATGAGCAGCGTCGCGCGACGTGCCTCACTCCCTCTTTTTTCTTCTCTTATAAGATAGAAAAATAACACGTTAAGATTCTTATTCATAAATTCAGAGCTCATGTCCATACATATGAAAGAGTGATCAAAAGACTCGTAATATCCTCCCAAAAAATGTTAAAAATATCCTTATGTATCTAGGAAACAATGAGAGATAATTTGATAAAATTTCAAGGGATTTAGAATGAGATACAATGATTTTCGTAAGTTTTATGTCGAAGAGGGTCGACCCTATGTCGAAGAGCCCTGGGGTCGACCCCTGCCCAATCTACACTTAAAAATGACCCAGCCAGTAAAAGGGGTTACTTTTTGCTCCTTCTCACATATGACGTAAAAAAATATAAATATTATTTTTATCTCGTAATATATGTTTAAAATTTGTTGAAAAGAGAAAGAGTGATTAAATACTTTGAAAAAATTACAACCATCAGACTAAGTGTTAGAAAGAGTCTCGAGAGTGATATCAAGAGACAATATTCTGATACGTACTTAAGTCAAAAATGAGGAAGAGAATAACAAGGTGAGAGAGAGAGAGAGAGAGAGAGAGAGAGAGAGAGAGAGAGAGAGAGAGAAGAGTATACAGAGTGGAGATGATAAACGGTGATCAGGTGAATACTCGGTAACGTGGAGAATGCTCAAAGAAGGAGTCAGGGTTGGGAGAATTAGGCAGAAAATAAAAAATTATATCTTAATTAGTAGGATGTCGTTGTTCCTTACTTCGATGATATCCCAGAGTGTCATTAGTAGCAAGGAAGCGGAGTGGTTATATTAATTAGGAGCCAAAGGTTGGAGTTGTTTTCTCGGGCGAATCTTAGATTATACATATATCAAGCTGAAGTAAGTTCAGATCAAACTTAATTCTGACACTAAGTACTCAATCTAGTGAAACAACGGGAGACTTTACCCAAAATTGCAATCCTTAAGACTTGTATGTGACTCTGATGTGCACGTCGTGATGGTTAATTATTTTAGTTTGCACGGAGTAGGGCGTGAGTTCAAATATTATGAGTTTAAGAGTTATAGATTTATTTCATCTCTGTTGTTAACTTATTTATAAAGGAGCGATAAATTTTTATTTCACGAGATGTTGCCAGCTGCTGCGGTGGAGGAAATGACACCGTTCGTTCGATGTTCTTCTTATCCACGTCCTTTGTCTTTTTTTCTATTGTCACCATGCATTTCTCATAAGAAGACAAAGTAATCGAGGCACGTGATCGGTGCGCTGTTTTTTGTTATTGAGACGGTGGGTAGCACAGCGTTACTGGGAGTAAATTACCACGTACCACACGGTAAAACTCCTCAAACCACCATAAATACCCACCACCTGGCCCGTCAGGAAAACACACACACACAACCCATTGATCAGTAGTTCTGATCCGACCAAACCCATGGAACCCGTCTTCCTCCTGGTCCTGTCCCTCCTGTTGGCCACCGCCGGAGCTGAAACCAAGGAAGCCGTCCTCGACACAAACGGCAACGCGCTGCAGCAAGGGCGGCAGTACTATGTGCTTCCCAGCATCTGGGCCCGGGGCGGCGGCCTGCGGATGTCCCGCCTGAACGGCTCCTGCCCGCCGAATGTGGTCCAGCAGTTCGGCGAGGTGCAGAACGGGGAACCGCTCATGTTCTTCCCGGAGGAGCCGTCGGAGGACGGCGGCGTCGTCCGGGTGTCCCAGCTGGTCTACATCCTGTTCCCCCGCCCCAGCCGGTGCCCGCAGTCCACCATGTGGCGGATGAATGGGGGATATATCACCACCGGTGGAACGGCGTCCTCAATAATGGGTCCCCACGACAGCCGGTTCGCCATAGTCAAGTCGTCCAGCGCCCTCCCCTCCTACGTCATCCGGTTCTGCCCCTGCAGAGTCTGTCGCATTGCCTGCTCGACTGTGGGCGTCGACGACGTGAACGGTAAAAGGCTTCTGGCCGTCGGCTCGGAGGCTAATGCACATGAAGTTGTGTTCGTGAGGGTGAGGGATGAGGACGCCACCAACATCCTGCCCGCGACCACGCTTGCTGAAGACTAGTTGTTGTTGTACGTAATAATTCCTCTCGATCGGTCACAACGATTCCCCCAGCAGAAGTTGGGCGCTGTTCTCTGTACCCTGAACATGAATGTACCCTGTACCCATCTTGCTCATTAATTAGTATGAATAAAGGTTGGTGGCCGTCTAGCTTTTCCTACGATCCTTAACGTCTACAAAAATTTTCAAAGTATGGTATGCTCTCTGAACGTGTCTGATTACTCGGAGGCAGGGATCGACTATCCTTGGAGGACTCGGGATGGGTCAGATGGTAGCATACCAACAGGAGACTTCGGGAGAGTTTTACTTGTTCAGTAGCTCGGGATTTAATTTCTAAATGGTCAAATTACTCGTCACCAACAAGAGAAAGTCACGTCAACTATTCACCGTATGATCAATGGTGCATGATCGGGAAGGTTTGAGAACCCCGAATTAATTGGTAGAATGGTACATTAAAGATCTTGTTATTTCATTGTAGCGAGGTCTCGAGTTTGGTTCTGAAGTCTCAGTTATCAGTGTCCATTTGTATTGGAATAGGATAGGTGGGAACGTACATATACCTGGTGAGAGAGAAAGTGGGGTTCACATGTGCCCTCCTCACAATGGCGGAGCGCTAATCGGAGGCGGGTAGCGTATTCGCACTTAGAGACGCGAATACGCTATCCCAACCTATTTTCAAAGAGACCCTTATATGGAATTTACTTAAAATTTTCTTTTTATGGAAGTCTAGGGTCAAAGATTGTCTGTTTCTATGTTTGGTAAAATTTGCCTCTCTATAAAAGGGGCAGACGGCGGACACTAATTCGTGAAGAATGCGATTGAGAATTACATTTCCTCTCTCCATTGACACATGCTGTCCTTCGGAGGTGGCTGCGTCAGATGGTGTTTCGATCGAGGTACTAATTAGTGTTGGGCACAAGCGAAAGATCATGCAGCTCGTTGATGCAGAAATTTTGAGGTCATATAAGAAATAATTCTCTCGTCTCATTGGCCAAAGTATTTATATTTAGAAGAATTGGGCTGGCTCATCCACATTCACAATCTTGGATTTGGGTTGGGGTGGCCTCTTTTCATTTGGGCCAGACCAAACTACTACCTGGCCCAACCCACCCAGGTCTCTCTCTCTCTCTCTCTCTCTCTCGGGAGTCACGGGGCAATTAGTTAAAAGTTGTAAATATAACAACACCTTTTGAAGATATTATAGTCATTTAACGCTCAAGTTTAGGCTAAACTTGCTGTGCTATGAAGGGAGGGCTCTCACTAATCTCCCAAAGAATGTATCTTAATTTTCTTTTGCACAACTCTTGATTCCAAAATGTTATGAAACTAATTTTAAGAAATAAAAACTAATTTTAAGAAATAAAAACTAATTTTAAGAAATACATTTACATATATATTCCTACAATCATAGCTATACCTACTCCATGTACCCCCTCCATTATCCTCAATTATTCTCCATTAATTCCAAAATTTCTCTATAGTGAGAGTATGCATGCAAAAATCTCAAGAGACATTTTGATAATAATTTAGTATAATCTAATCTGGATGGGGTCGGGGTGAGTTATATCTCAGGTTAAGAGTCTTAAGCCCTATCCAATCTTGAGTCGTATATTTCGACTCTCAAATTTGCATAATTCATCTATCCGTGAATAACTCATCTTTAATTCGTCTTATTTTATTATCAAAGTGACCCTAAAGGAGAAGTTAGATGTTTCGCCGAACATAAATTTTTTAAATTATGCATATTTTAATATTTTGGAAAAAAAATTTACATCTTGCACTCAATCAACAAAATAAAAAAAAATATATTTTAGTAGGATATTCTTCCTTACTTTTATGACATCCCACTGTCATTAGTAGCAAGGAAGTGGAGTGGTTATATTAATTAGGAGCTAATTGGGATAGTTTTCTGGGACGAATCTTAAATTATATATATCAAATTGAAGTAAGTTCATATCAAACCAAATTCTGACCCTATGTACTCAATCTAGTGAAACAACGAAAGACTTGACCCAAAATTGCAATCCTTAAGACCTGTGACTCTGATATACACATCTTGATGGTTAATTATTTTGATTTAAATAGAGTAGATTGTGAGTTCAAATACTATGTGTTTAAGAATTATAGAATATTTTTTCCATCTATGATATTAACTTATCTAAACAAAATTATAAAATATTCACGAGATGTTGCGGCGGTGGAGGAAATGACACCGTTGGTGCGATGTTCTTATCCACGCCCTTTGTCTTTTATACTACATGACATGTCACATGACATCTATTGTTACCATTATATTCATAAGAAGACAAAGTAATTGAGGCACGTGGTCGGTTGGCTGTTTTTTTATTACTGAGAGACGGTGGGTAGCACAGCGTTACTCGGAGAAAAATTACCACGTACTGCATGGTAAAACTCCTCGAACCACCATAAATACCCACCACCTGGCCCGTCAGGAAAACACACACACAACCCATTAGTAGTTCTGATCAGACCAAACCCATGGAACCCGTCTTCCTCCTGGTCCTGTCCGTCCTGCTGGCCACCGCCGGAGCTGAAACCAAGGAAGCCGTCCTCGACAGAGACGGCAACGCGCTGCAGCAAGGGCGGCAGTACTATGTGCTGCCCAGCATCTGGGCCAGGGGCGGCGGCCTGCGGATGTCCCGCCTGAACGGGTCCTGCCCGCCGAATGTGGTCCAGAGGTTCTCCGAGGTGCAGAACGGGGAACCGCTCATGTTCTTCCCGGAGGTGCCCTCGGAGGACGGCGGCGTCGTCCGGGTGTCCGAGCTGGTCTACATCCTGTTCCCCCGCCCCAGCCGGTGCCCGCAGTCCACCATGTGGCGGGAGAATGGGGGATATATCACCACCGGTGGAACGGCGTCCTTAAAAATGGGTCCCCACGACAGCCGGTTCGCCATAGTCAAGTCGTCCAGCGCCCTCCCCTCCTACATCATCCAGTCCTGCCCCTGCAGAGCCTGCCGCAAGGGCTGCTCGACCGTGGTCGTCCACGACGTGAACGGTAAAAGGCTTCTGACCGTCGGCTCGGAGGCTAATGCACATGAAGTTGTGTTCGCGAGGGTGAGGGATGAGGACTCCACCAACATCCTTACCGCGACCATGCTTGCTGAAGACTAGTTGTTGTTGTACGTAGTAATTCCTCTCGATCGGTCACTACTGTATACGTGGTACTGATACTACTATAAGGATTCCCCCAGCAGAAGTTGGGCGCTGTGCTCTGTTCTCTGTCGACCATCAGAACATATATGCATGTACCCACCACCTTGCTTATTAATTAGTATGAATAAAGGTTGGTGGCCGTTGAGCTTTTCCTACTCCTTACTGTCTACAACAATTTCCAAAGTATGGTATGTACGTGTCTGATTGCTCTGAGGCAGGGATCAACTATCCTTGAGGACTCGAGGTGGGTCAGATGGTAGAATACCAACCGGAGATTTGGGGAGAGTTTTACCTGATCAGTAGCTCGGGATTTTCTAATTCGTCAAATTACTCGTCACAAGGGAAGGAAGGATGTGAAACACGAAAGTCACGTCAACTATTCACCGTATGATCGATGGTGGATGATAGCGAAGGTTTGAGAACCCCGAACTAATTGGTAGAATTCGGTAAATTAAAGATCTAGCTTGTTATTTCATTGCAGCGAGGTCTAGAGTTTGGTTCCAGAAGAAAATTTACTTGACTTATATTCAATTCTGATGAAGAGATGTGATCGTTCTTGACTTATATTTAATTCTCAAGAGATGCGAGTCCTGTCAATAAATAAATAAAAACAAGGACATGGAACACTTCTCCACCATCTTCCTGACGGTAGCGAGGCCGACGTTTGATCACGTACAAGAGGGAGACTAGGTAATTATTATGGACCAACGTTTCCAGAGTGCACGAAGGTTATATATAGGTTTAGGACAAATACACATGCAGGTGGCATGAAGGTACGTACGTACGGTTCTCTCTGCATGCATATTCTTCTTCGTTTATCCTTACCAACATGAATTCGAGGGAGGCCCCCATTCTTTCTGATGCTCTCGCACATGCTGGCATCCATCTCTCTCTCATGTCTCATGGTTTGTAACATCCATCTCCATATATATATTGAGACTTAATTTGGGTGGCTAAAAGGACAGCATACTATATGGGACCCACCCAACTGTGCCACCAGTTAATGGGCTCAAGGCCCAGCGGGGGAAGCCCTCTAGTTCTGCGGGCACGCCAGTGCGGTCCTCCCCTGTGGATCTTGTCACCACCCCAGAAGACAACCTTGGAAGGCACCGGATGACTTTAGTGTGGTCACTTCCCTGGGTCCGCTCACCACCCCTCACTCTTATCTTCTCCTTCTCTTCGTGCACATGGGTGCATGGGAAGTTAATCTGCAGGGGGGCCACGTAAATATTCCACTCCTTCCTCTTATCCTCTTCTCTTCAACTTTCACCACGTGCTCCCCCTCATCCTCGTCTCTTTTCAACTGCATCTTTGCTACTCGGGAGTAGGGAGCTAGTGAGGGGGAAAGTTCACCTACCCAATAAGGTCCAACTTGGCAATCGACCGTCGAGGACCAGCGCTCCGAGCCCATCTCTAAACAGTCCCAGTCCAGCATGCGACTGCCAACAGACAGTCACGGTGTAGGCCCAAGTCCAAAAATTGTAGCGGTGTGAGCCTCCACCTTGCAACAACAATTCACGTCTTCGGTGAGCTTTTTCGCATTAATTGCAGAAGTCGCATTTGGGCTGGTTGGGCCGTTGGGGAAGCCCTCTATTGCGAGCACGCCACTGCGGTCCACCCATTTTTTTCTTCTTACAAAATTTAAAAAGTACTTAGTTAAAATTATATTAATTTTTTAATTAAACAAATTAAAAGGTCTCTTTTCAAATAAATTAAGTATTTAACATCAAAACTCTACTTAATTTAATAAGATGATAACTTTTATATTATTAAATATATTGTTTTTATTATTATTTAAATTTTCATGTTGGACGGAGTCTTAGTCGGACTTTACAATTTTTTATTAGTGTCGGGTCCAGCCTAACCCAGCCCGGCGTAGCTCAGGTCCGATCCAGACTTGAGCTTTAATATCGATGAGTTGGATCAGGGTCGGGCTGATCTAAGCCCGATCTGGACCCGACCCATTGACAGCCATACTCTTAGGCTACTTTGAAAATAGAATAAGACAGGTTAGGATGAGTTATTTATGGGTGAGTGAGTTATTCAAGTTTGGGAGTCGGGATATATCACTCGGGGTTGGATAGGGTTAAAACCTTTAACGCAGGGTTAACTCATCCCACCTCTCTCACAGAAATACCCTACCCGACCGTGGGTAGGATAAGTATCAAACTAAAAATTTGAAAATTCGAGAATAGCCCATCTTGGACTCACCCGAGTTAACTTATCCTAATCTATTATCAAAATGACCCAGAGAATTGATTCCAAAATTTCTCTATATTGAGAGTATGTATGCAAAAATCTTTAAAGGACTAGTTGGATGTTTCGCCGAACATAAAAATTTTAAATTATAATTTCTAATATTTTGGTAATAAAAAATTTACATCTTGCACTCAATCAACAAAATAAAAAATTATATATATCTTAGTAAGATATTCTTCCTTACTTTTATGATAGCGGATCCCACTGTCATTAGTAGCAAGGAAGTGGAGTGGGTATATTAATTAGGAGCCATATGTTGGGATAGTTTTTTCGGACAAATCTTAAATTATATATATCAACTTGAAGTAAGTACAGATAGAGCAGATCTAGTGAAACACCGAGAGACTTGACCCAAAATTGCAATCCTTAATACCTTTGACTCTGATATACACATCTTGATGGTTAATTATTTTCATTCACATAGAGCAGATTGTGAGTTCAAATATTATGAGTTTAAGAGTTATTGAATAATTTTTCTTCTATGATATTAACTTATCTATAAAAAATTATAAATTTTTATTCACGAGATGTTACTGCGGAGGAGGAAATGACACCATTGGGTCGATGTTCTTATCCACGTCTTTTATCTTTTTTTTATTATATGACATGACATCTATTATTATCATTATATTCATAAGAGGACAATGTAATTGAGGCACGTGGTCGGTGGGCTGTTTTTTTATTACTGAGAGGGTGGGTATAGCACGGCGTTACTGGGAGAAAAATTACCACGTATCACCTGGTAAAACTCCTCAAACCACCATAAATACCCACCACCTGGCCCGTCAGGAAAACACACACACAACCCATTTGTAGTTCTGATCAGACCAAACCCATGGAACCCGTCTTCCTCCTGGTCCTGTCCCTCCTGCTGGCCACCGCCGGAGCAGCTGAAACCAAGGAAGCCGTCCTCGACAGAGACGGCAACCCGCTGCAGCAAGGGCGGCAGTACTATGTGCTTCCCAGCATCTGGGCCAGGGGCGGCGGCCTGCGGATGTCCCGCCTGAACGGGTCCTGCCCGCCGAATGTGGTCCAGCGGTTCTCCGAGGTGCAGAACGGGGAACCGCTCATGTTCTTCCCGGAGGTACCCTCGGACGACGGCGGCGTCGTCCGAGTGTCCCAGCTGGTCTACATCCTGTTCCCCCGCCCCAACCGGTGCCCGCAGTCCACCATGTGGCGGGAGAATGGGGGATATATCACCACCGGTGGAACGGCGTCCACAATAAAGGATCCCCACGACAGCCGTTTCGCCATACTCAAGTCGTCCAGCGCCCTCCCCTCCTACATCATCCGGTTCTGCCCCTGCAGATTCTGCCTTCTTCCCTGCTTTACCGTGGCCGTCCACGACGTGAACGGTAAAAGGCTTCTGGCCGTCGGCTCGGAGGCTAATGCACATGAAGTTGTGTTCGTGAGGGTGAGGGATGAGGACTCCACCAACATCCTGCCCGCGACCACGCTTGCTGAAGACTAGTTGTTGTTGGTAGTGATTCCGCTCGATCGGTCACTACTAGCTACGTGGTACTAATAACTACTATAAGGATTCCCCCAGCAGAAGTTGGGTGCTGTTCTCTGTACTCTGTCAACCATCTGAACATATACGCATGTACCCACCTTGTTTATTAATTAGTATGAATAAAGGTCGGTGGCCGTTGAGCTTTTCCTACGATCCTTAACGTCTACAAAACTTTTCAAAGTATGGTATGTCCTCTGTTCGTGTGGGGAAGCACCAACTCAAGGAATAATTAGTGACACTTGATGGTGATTTATAAATTTTTGAACCCCAACTTATAATTTGGTAACTAATTATGTAAAAGAAGGAAAGGACGTTGTCCTCATGAAGAATGTTGTGCAGGTGAATAGGTGAGCCAGATGATGAGAATGTAGTAGGGCCAATATGGTGTCTGGGCAAACCTTGGCCATTCCCCATCAGCACTTGATTGGAACCAGTATACGGGCGATGAAGACTTTGATTCTGTAGATCAGCAGTGAGATGGTGTGTGACACCCGAATCTGGATACCACATATTTGACTGCACAGTGGGCATTTGGTAGGGAGCGCCATAATAAGCTGCAGGCTAAGGAAGTGGCATCGGCGGCAGGGATTGGGCAGTGGGCACATACAGAGTAAAGTTAGAATATTGCGGCATGGGTGGAACATAGGAGTAATCAAACCTCTTATAACAGGTGCTCCCAGAGCGTCCATTGATAACAAATCTGACATGGTTCCCATCGTTGATTGCTGCGTCCACGGCCACCGCTACGTCCACGACTGCTGTCGCGACTGCGCCTAGTACAGCTATTGCGACCTCAGCCAGAAGATTGGGACTCAGGTGTGAGAAGTTGAGGTGGATTGCCATTGCTGTGGGAAGCGACGTTGGCAGCGGGAAAGGGAGATCAGATACCACAGCTTATTTAGACTGGCGAAGAAGCCAACTCTCATGGACAAGAAGATGTCCATGGAGTCCTTCAGGAGTCAGGGGAGGAGATTGAGTAGTGGCAGGAGCGACAAATGCATCGTAGGTAGATCCAAGGCCACCAAGGACATTCATAAGAAGTTTCTTTGCAGGGATCAGTTGGCCAATAGTAGCAAAATTATCAACAATCTTTTTGACTTGACGAAGATAATCAGTAACAGAGAGACAGTGGCGGAGCCAGAAATATTTAAAAGGGGAGGAAAAATATAATTAATATAATAAAACTTAATTATTTATTTTCATTCAAATAGAAGATATTTTACAAGTGAGTTATCCACGACGGATCTTCATATTCTGAAAGCGTTATATTATTGTCTCATTGTCAATACTCTCCAATGTCTCCTTCTCAATATATGTCACAAAATTATAATTCATCCATTGATCATCACAAAAATTACTTCGGCTTCAAAATCATGTGCAGTGTTTCCGACGAGTGGGAGTTGGCTTTGTATTATATACTCGAGATAATGAATCACAAATAGAAATAACTGAGAGGGAGAATCATGTTAAGTTACTGAGACATGCAAAATCTCCGTGATTGAAAATACACGAAACAAGAATTAAAAAGAAAGACAAAATCAAAGTCATGAATGAAATGTCTTCCCCAGGTAAAACCCCAGGGTAAAGTCCTACGATTCCAGCAAAAGTCATCAAATAGATAACATGAGAACTGAGCAAAAGAGAAAACTCACCGTATTGACATAGAAACTCGTTAGAGTGGAGTGGGGTGTGAGGGGAGGGGGGGAGGGCAGACGTGCGGATCGGAGAGACCCTATAAGCCTGCAAATCAACTATGTGTACAGCCCAATAGCCTTTTTTTATTTATGCTCAATCATCAGAAAATAACCCTACATAGCCACATACAAAGTTTCTCAGCCGGCAGCTACAATATTTATTTACGGTTCCACTCTGATGCTTGTACCCTCTTTGTCTCTTTTAAGTTTCTATCTTACAAAAGAAAATCTTTATCGTTAATTTACGGTTAAACGACCAACCAATGAATGTGAGTGATAAATATCCATCATCAATAGATATTTTAACATAATCGTAAAACTTAGATATCCACCATCGATAGACGTCTAATAGACCCAAAAAACCTAACAGAGGTGGGAGGCAAATGCAAAAAGAGAGAGAGAGAGAGGGAAATTTACCCAAGTCAAGGGGGGGCAATTGCCCCCCCTTGACCCCCCCCGGCTCCGCCACTGCAGAGAGAGAACCTTTGGTGATGTTGCGTAGCTACGAGTGGAGTTCCAATGCTGGAGCCTGAGTTTGGGATGAAAATGATGTTGCCAGGGCATCCCAAACCTCTTTTGAAGTGCGGAGGCGGGTCACCAAGGGGAAAAAATCTTCAGATAGAGAGGGAAAAAATCAGGTGAGAAGCAACTGGTCTCATTTTACCCAAAGTGTTTACGTTAATGCTTGCAGAAGACTCCATTGAGGTAGAGGAAGGGCTGTCAATGGGCCGGGCACCGATAGGCCCACGGGTCTGGCCCGATTTCGGGCCGATTCGCAAGGTCTTTTTCGACCTGCAGATTTTTAGTCGGATCTAAAAGCCCGGCCCGACTAGACCCGCAGGTCGAGCTCGGGCTTTGAGTTCGACCCACGGGTCGACCCGGCCCGTTCTCTTTTTTTATTCTCACTTCAAATTTTAAAAATTATTTAGTTAAAATTATGTTATTTTACTTAATTAGAAGTTTTAAAATTCTCTTATCACATAAATTATGTAATTAATATCAAATTTTTAATTAATTTAATGAGATTATAAATTTTATATAATTAAATCTATTAATTTTTATTATTTTTATTATTTTATTTAAGTTTTCGGGCCGAGTCGGACCTTAGTCGGACTTTGTATTTTTTACATAATGTCAGGTTCGACCCGGCCCGACCCGACATAGGTCGAGCCGGGCTCGAGACTTAATTTTGATAAGTCGGACTCGGGCTAGACCGACCTAAGTCCGGCCCCAACGCGACCTAAGCCTGACCCGTTGACACCCATAGGTAGCGGTGGAGGCTGTGGTGGTGGAGACCGGAAGAAACTTGGGTGGGCATAAATCAATATCATCGATCAAATCCATCGTATCATGGCAATAAAGTAGAGAGAGAAATTAGGCTTGTCACATGAGATTGTTATCTTTTGTGAGTTTAAGAGGTAGGTAATCGGGGATGTTGGGAATAGTAGCAAAAGCATGATGGGCGGGGGTGGGTGATGAAATAGAGGAAGAACTTGCAGATGACAAGATGTAAGAGGGAAGGAGAAAAAAATGGCAATTCTCTTACAATGTAAAACAAGGAAAGGACGTTGTCCTCTCGTGTCCTGTCTGGTGAGTATATTTATTGGGTAAGTGATAAGATTACAAGTTGTCTTAGAGATAAAGACTACGTGGATCGATCATGATAAATTATTATTTTTAATCAATTATTCTCAGTTGTTAAAATCTTATAAATTTATAAGTGAGAGTTATAGATTTTTTTTCATCTATGATATTAACTTATCTATAAAAAAATTATAAATTTTTATTCACGAGATGCTACTGCGGTGGAGGAAATGACACCGTTGGGTCGATGTTCTTATCCACGTCCTTTGTCTTTTTTTACTACATCACATGACATCTATTGTTAGTATTATATTCATAGGAAGACAGAGTAATTGAGGCACGTGGTCGGTGGGCTGTTTTTTTATTACTGAGACGGTGGGTAGCACGGCGTTACTGGGAGAAAAATTACCACGTACCACAAGGTAAAACTCCTCAAACCACGCCATAAATACCCACCACCTGGCCCGTCAGGAAGACACACACAGAGAACCCCTTACTGGTTCTGATCAGACCAAACCCATGGAACCCGTCTTCCTCCTGGTCCTGTCCCTCCTGCTGGCTACCGCCCGGGCTGAAACCAAGGAAGCCGTCCTCGACAGAGACGGCAACCCGCTGCAGCAAGGGCGGCAGTACTATGTGCTACCCAGCATCTGGGCCAGGGGCGGCGGCCTGCGGATGTCCCGCCTGAACGGGTCCTGCCCGCCGAATGTGGTCCAGCAGTTCGGCGAGGTGCAGAACGGGGAACCGCTCATGTTCTTCCCGGAGGTACCCTCGGACGACGGCGGCGTCGTCCGGGTGTCCGAGCTGGTCTACATCCTGTTCCCCCGTCCCAGCCGGTGCCCGCAGTCCACCATGTGGCGGGAGAATGGGGGATATATCACCACCGGTGGAACGGCGTCCTCAATAATGGGTCCCCACGACAGCCGGTTCGCCATAGTCAAGTCGTCCAGCGCCCTCCCCTCCTACATCATCCGGTTCTGCCCCTGCAGAGTCTGCCGCAGGCGCTGCTCGACCGTGGTCGTTAACGACGTGAACGGTAAAAGGCTTCTGACCGTCGGCTCGGAGGCTAATGCACATGAGGTTGTGTTCGTGAGGGTGAGGGATGAGGACTCCACCAACATCCTGCCCGCGACCATGTAGTAATTAATTCCTCTCGATCGGTCACTACTGGCTACGTGGTACTAATAACTACTATAAGGATTTCCCCCAGCAGAAGTTGGGCGCTGTTCTCTGTACTCTGTCAACCATCTGAACATATATGCATGTACCCACCTTGTTTATTAATTAGTATGAATAAAGGTCGGTGGCCGTTGAGCTTTTCCTACGATCCTTAACGTCTACAAAAATTTTCAAAGTATGGTATGTCCTCTGATTACTCGGAGGCAGGGATCGACTATATATCGTTGAGGACTCGGGGTGGGTCAGATGGTAGAATACCAATAGTAAATTTCGGGAGAGTTTTACCTGATCAGTAGCTCGGGATTTTCTAATTCGTCAAATTACTCGTCACCAAAAAGAGAAGAGCGATCGGATATTCTGTACCATTATTCCCACGTCAGGGCATATATCCTGTATCGACGATCTGAGATGATGCTAGTTTAGGCTGATTGTTACTTTTCTTGGTATTTGGTTTTCACCGTTGGGTTTGAAGTATGTTGACTCCTCTTTTCGGGTGTTTCATCAGGTATGATACGACTTGTTATAATTTGGGACTTCTTCGTCCCTCTAGAACGTAAGTTTAAGCTGATCCGTCGTCTTCTATTCTGATGTCATATCACTATTATGAGAAATGTTAGCACTGTTTCATGACTTTCACGGCCACCGCTACGTCCACGACTGCTGTCGCGACTGTGCCTAGTGCATCTATTGTGACCTGAGCCAGAAGACTGGGACTCAGGTGCTAGAAGTTGAGGTGGATTGCCATTGCTGTGGGAAGCGACGTTGGCAGCGGGAAAGGGAGATCAGAGACCACAGCTTGTTTAGACTGGGGAAGAAGTCAACTCTCATGGGCAAGAAGATGTCCATGAAGTCCTTCAAGAGTAGGGGTGTCAACGGGTCAGATCTGGGTCAGATCTTTTATGATCCGGATCCGGTAGTGTAAAATTCAAATCAGACCTGGATCCGAAATAAGGTTATATTTCGGATCTGGGTCTAACCCGAATCCGGATTTAAACTTTCGGATCCGGATTTGATCTGAAATTCTAAGACATACTTATAGGTAATGAGACGATATTCATATCTGGATTTTTGGCTCCAATGAATTCATTATTGGATCCACATATAAACATATTTCTTTTTAGGTCAGGTCCAATAAATCTGTCTTGGGATAATTAGGATCCACACAATAAATAACACACTGCACTTCAAATAAAGAAGTTTAAACTCAGATCCATTTTTGGATCCACATAAACAACGTATTCATTTCGGATCGGGCCCAATGAAGCTATTTTAGGCTAATTGGAATCTGTCATCGGAGAATCTCTCACTCTTCTGTTGAAAATCTTCTGCCCAGGAGACCATCCATGTTGCTGAAATAGATAGGACCCGACCTATCAAGATACATCATGCAAACAGCCATTTTGTCAACTGTCCCGCAACCCAAAAACTTGTAAGATACATCATGTATTAATAATGAGCATTTTGCATGCGAGATGAGAATTGTCTAGGGCAAATAACATAAGAATCTGGCCATGTATCTCCCCACGAGAACATAGTGCACATTGTTAACTAATTTAATTGCATGTGTATATTGTATTAGACTATACCTTCAGCATCATCGTCATCCTTATCATCATCCTCGTCATCCTCATCTTCAACAACATGTTGATCTGGCTGTAACAAAAAAAAAACTTTTAGCATCTTATTCAATTGGGTGCATGGATAAGAGTCCTATATTTTTGTCACATGCATGTATAAAAATAGAACAAAACATTTTTATTCAAAGAAAGACCCCACATAAAATAGAAACCATGTAGTCCAGTCCCATTACCATCCATAAAAAAATAACATAAGGTATCTTAACAATGCTAGGGGGTCTCAGATCAAATACTGATGAATTTAGATTAAAATCCAAATGACAAACCCACCAAGGATAAACATAATTCATGAAACAGAATATTATACAATCCCCCACTCACAAAAAAAATCCTAAAAGATGTTGTACACTGTAGAGAATCAAGTTTTTCTCAAACAATATTAACAAGAGAAATGTTTATTACTCGTGCAGGAGGGTAAATCCTTGCAGGAAAAATTATGTATTAATGAACCTTCACCCCTGAAGCTCCATCTCATTCATATTCCCCAAAACACAAGGACTGATGAACCTGATCCCATAAACATATACAAGCTGCACCTTTGGGATATAATCATAATATCATATAACCATATATAAACAAGATATCGGTTCTTTCACTACTGCAAAGAAGGGCAATAAGATAAACGTGCAGGAACCCACGGGTCTGTTGTGTCCCAGAAATCATTGATCAATTATTAGAAACTGGATTGGCGGTGGAAACAAGGAATGGTTTAGTTTACATAAGAGGAATGGTTTGCGGACTCAAGGGGAAAAAAGTAATTTAGGTATTTTGACTAATAAAACAAATAAAAAGAAGAACTTTGGCAAGCATAAATTACCTTCACAGTATTTTGCAAGAATGCTCAAGAGTAATGCACCTTGTCCAGCCTGTATTGCACAAAAAAAATAAAGGCTCAGAGTAGAAACTAGAGCCATTAAGATTACTAAATATTGACGAGATGGATTGAAAATAATAATCGACATGTTACTTGAGATTCAGGAAAATAAGAAACTATGGATATAAATTAGAATAAAAAAATCACATGAGTTTGTCTCCACCGTCAACTAAAAGATAGTTACATAGGCACATTCGTAAAAAATATAACATTTAAGTTCCCAATAGAAAGTTACATAGGCACATTAATTCTTTCCCACTGTCTTTCGAGGCGAAATTCCGTAGAAAAAAATGCAGAAAATACCCAAGTTAAAATAAGAGAAAGGATTTCAGTCCACAGTAGCTCACTAGTATAGGGTGATGTTTACAAAGCTGAGGTTAGCTCGGATGGTTTAGTTAAGGAGCCATTCGAGACAGTTCTGAATTTGCAAACTCCATGTCAGATTCATGTTGTTGAGATACTTTAATGGGTTCCATCTACAAAGCCTCGGCTTCAAAATCATTAGCAATTATCTATAATGGTTGAAAAATAAATAATATTTAAGAGAATGTAATTAAAGAAGCAACAGTCATATTCTTCACAAACAATACTATGTCAAAAATAGAGATTCAACTTTTCTTCTGTCCAATCTAATAAAATAGTAATCTGAGGGGGAAGGAAGCCATAGACTCGGTATCAAAAAAGCAGAGTGATCAAATGAAAGGAAAAACAAAATGGAAAAGGTAAAACATGAATTTTGAAGAGTAACTCCGATATTTTTTGGTGGGGGAAGTCATATTCTTCACATGTACCCAACAACTTTTCATGCTCATCCGTATAAACCTCCTCATTTGGACCATCTTCAAGAGTAACTCCGATATTTTCTGGTGGGCCTTCATCTCTTCTTTTTACAGGAAGTTTGACGTAGCTAACTGGAGTTACATTCTGCAATCTAAACACCATATAGTTCTCGAACAAGGAATCAACAATGTCAGTAACTGAATGATAATTATCCGGGCGGATGGTATTATATGTTCTTCTTCATCAGTGAAATTTGTCGAGCAAACTTTTAAATGATAACAGAGCAAGAACAAGATAAATAGTGACTGTAGACACGCTATTCCTAACATCTCCTGAGAAAATCTCATATT
Source organism: Amorphophallus konjac (assembly GCA_022559845.1). Classification (NCBI taxonomy): domain Eukaryota; kingdom Viridiplantae; phylum Streptophyta; class Magnoliopsida; order Alismatales; family Araceae; genus Amorphophallus; species Amorphophallus konjac. Next base: position 110,462 of record JAHNEJ010001512.1, on the reverse strand, counting down.
ACTATACGACGCCCCGCAGCGGCTTTCGCATTTTGATTCGCCTGAGTGCTTCCTATTCTTGAGTCTTCTTTCGCCTTTTCGGCATCCGGAAATCATCTCGTTGCGGCATTCAGACGACATCAACACCAATCGGACGCACCGGAAGGTTCCGAAACCAGGAAGAATGTCTGGCAGGCGGCTGCCGACGCATTTTCAGGGGACCCGGGGGGGTCTTCATGGAGGCGTCCAGGGACGCCTCCATGACTTTAATATATATAAAAAAAGATATAAAAAAACATAAAATATAATAAATTAATGGAGGTGTCCAGGCTCCTGGACACCTCCATCAAAATAAAATAATAAAAAATAAATAATATTAATAATGATAAAAACATAAAACAAAAAATAAAATAATATATTTATGGAGGCGTCCAGGCCCCTGGATGCCTCCATCAACTTGCCCACGGGCGCCCCCCGTCTGACGGTCGGTTTGTCGTTTGAGAAAAGATCCAAATTGTGAAGACGTCTTGCCAACTGGACGCGCCCATTCATGAATCACGGGCGCCGATCAAAATCACGCGTTGTGTAAAACCGCGTGCGGCTTTCGACGGGGGTTCGGTGGGCTTTTATGGAGGCGTCCAGTTGCCTGGACGCCTCCATGAAAACATCCGAAATAAAAAAATAAAAAAAGAATAAAATATTATTTTTGCCCTGATGAAGGAGTCCAGGGTCTTGGACGCCTCCATCCTCCGGAGCTCTATAAATAGAGACCCCCCCCCTCAGTCCGGAGGGAGTTTCTAAGAGGTCCGATAGGCTGCCGGAGCTCAGAGGCTGCCGGAGTCATTTCTAACCCGTGGGATCTTTTGTAGGGGGAGGTTTTCCCGGCTTCTCGGGTGCCCACACTCGCGAGAGGAAGGTCGTCTTCGTCCACCGCGCTTCCACGTCGTCCCTACGCTGCCGAAGCTCCGCCGGATCCCGCCATCGACGCATTCAATAAGCCAACTCTCTCCCCTCTTCTTCTTAGTTCTTTTACATTCATCATCTCGTATTCACCGTCTCCCTTCATAAGGGAATCTTCGTCGATATACTTGCATAATTCCATTCATCATAGCATTTTCCTCCTACTCGTGTCCGAGATGAGTTTAAAAATAACACCAACCAGGTGTGTGTCTTGTCATGATTTCATTACTTTTTATTGCAAGAGATTGATACTACACTGCCGTTTTCTAATTCTGTCTATCTACTGTCTGTTATTTTGCAAGGGTAACTGACCGAAGGGGGAGGAAGAAGCAACCCGCCACTTCCTGCTAGTGAGGTACGTAGACGCGATCATTCTTCATTTTGGGGTCCGCGACCTCTGGCGATCACATCATAATCTCGAGGCCGCGGCGAGTCATATCCTGCAATGGCCGTTTAAATTTCTGTCTTCATACTTTATGTTGCTCTTATACCTGCTATACTCTCTAGGCCGCAGCGAGTCACTTCCCGTAATGGCCGTTTGAATTCTGTCATTTATATATATCTTACTATATCTCTTATATTTTGCCATATCTCTCTTCTGCTATACTCTCGAGGCCGCGGCGAGTCACTTCCCGCAATGGCCGTTTAAATTCTGCTCCTTCTGATATCTTGTTATATTCCTATTATGCTATACTCTCGAGGCCGCGGCAAGTTACTTCCCGCAATGGCCGTTTCAATTTTCGTTATTTAATTTTTGCACCCGCTCGCCCCGCCGGAGCAATCTCCTGTGGTGGCCCCTTCTCTCTCCTCTTATCTTTAACATATTACGTTTGTCCCGCTCGCCCTGCCGGAGCAATCTCCCGTGGTGGCCTCTTTTCTCTTCTCTTATTTTTTTTGTGTTGCAGCGAAAGCCAGATAAAACAAAATGAGCCCGCGCGCTCCGCATCTTCTTCGTTTCTCAAACCGCGTGACGTCGCTCACAATGACCAACAAATAATTCTAACGCACATCCTAAAGAGAAACAGTACCATCACGTCAAAGAAATAGCTCGATAATAAAAGAAAATCAAAAGCCCAAACAGGAGGGAAGATTCCAAATGAAAAGCTAAATGACAACCCGGAAACCCCACAAAATTAACTATGTCGATGCAAAATAAAATATGAACGTTAAATAAATCGAAATACCATATGTTCTAAGATCTAACAATAAAAGAGGGACAACCGACGACAAAAAAAACCAAGACCTTCTAGAAAGATTATGAAGTGCGAAAGAAGGAATAAAGTTGTGACGAATGGAGAAGTCATTCTATCCTCGTGTAACCCAAAAGGATTCCTCATATAGCATCAAGAATAAGACTCATGCAAAACCCATCAAAACCTACGAATCTATAATACAGAATACGGTCGAGGTAAGTATCAGCAAAATGACCAACGAGAGCAAACAGGGTCAAAAAACACATAAACCCTTCCAAAAGCCGAGCTTTTTCTCCTGAATCTACACCATACCTCCAATGCAGAGGCCCATATGCACGGCAGTCCAAAATACAAAAAAAAAAATTGTGCAAACCTGGAAGAGCACCGCGGTGGCAAACCTGGCGCTGATGGACTCGAAGAGGGATTGGCCCTCTGCTTGTAGGGGCGGTTGGAGGCGGGAGAACGTCCCCACATGGAGGACTTGAGGTTGTGGGCCAGATCAAGGATGCCCAATTTCCGCATCCTCTCCTTGTTCTCCGAGATCCTCTCGTCCCTGCACCTCTCGTGCTCATGGCGCGCTCCCCAGCCTGCTACTTCTTCCTCCCTCGGACCATTCTTTGCTCCAACTTTTGCTTCCTAAGTCGAAGCTGCACAGTAGGCGAAGCGAGAGAGAGAGAGAGAGAGAGATCAAGGCGGGGTTTTGTGGAGGAGAGGGGAGCAGGGTCGCCCCGATACCGAGATCACCATGGCGGTTGTCGAGATCATTGTCGCGGGAGGTCGTCACTGTCGTCAAGAACACTGAGGAACGCCACTGCCTGGCACTGGATGGGAGAAACCCTAGCCCTGCTAGGGTCGCCCCGAAATTGGTGTGAAGAAAGGGATCAAGGCAGGGTTTTGTGGAGGAGGGGGGAACATGGTCGCCCCGATATTGAGATCGCCATGGCCGTCGTCGAGATCATTGTCGCGGGAGGCTGTCGTGGTCGCCGAGAACGTTTAGGAACGCCATCGCCTGGCGCCGGATGGGAGAAACCCTAGCGCCGCTTGGGTCGTCCCGAAATCGGTGCGAAGAAAGAGATCAAGGGCGGGGTTTTGTGGAGGAGGGGGGAACAGGGTCGCCCCGAAATGGGGCTTCTTGCGGCGCCCCGATATCCGATCCAGAATGGGGCATTTTGAATAAAAATCATACCGCCCCGAACGCGCAAAACGTAGAGATTTCGGATCAAAGGTCCGATCCGAATCTCAAAAAACTTTCGGATCCGGGTCACACTTTCGGATCCCAATGACCTATTGACACCTCTATTCAAGAGTCATGGGAGGAGATTGAGTAGTGGCAGCCGCGACAAATGCGTCGTAGGTAGATCCAAGGCCACCAAGGACATTCATAAGAAGTTTCTTTTTAGGGATCAGTTGGCCAATAGTAGCAAGATTATCAACAATCTTTTTGACTTGACGAAGATAGTCAGTAAACAGAGAGAGAACCTTTGGTGATGTTGCGTAGCTAACAGTGGAGTTCCAATGCTCTAGCCTGAGCTTGGGATGAAAATGATGTTGCCAGGGCATCCCAAGCCTCCTTTGAAGTGCGGAGGCGAGTCACCAGGGGGAAAAGTCCTTCGGATAGAGAGGAAGAAAATCAGCTGAGAAGTAACTGGTCTCGCTTTACCCAAAGTGGATACGTTAATGCTTGCAGAAGACTCCATTGAGATAGAGGTGGACACGGTGGTGGTGGGAATAGGAAGAAATTTGGGTGGGCATAAATGAATATCATCGATCAAATCCATGGTATCAAATCCATCGTATCATGGCAACGAAGTAGTGAGAGAAATTGGGTTTGTCACATGAGGTTGTTATCTTTTGTGAGTTTATAAGGGGTAGGTAATCGGCGATGTTGGGAATAGTAGCAAGAGCATGATGGGCGGGGTGGGTGATGAAATAGAGGTAGAAGTTGCAGACGACATGATGTAAGAGGGAAGGAGAAAAAAAAATGGCAATAATGCGCAGGGGCTCTCATGGAATGTAAAACAAGGAAAGGACGTTGTCCTCTCGTGTCCTTTCTGATGAGTATATTTATTGGGTTAGTGATAAGATTACAAGTTGTCTTATAGAGGCTACAACGATACATGTGACATAAGTTACAATAAAGTGATAACTTCTAAAGAGACGAAGACTACGTGGATCACGATAAATTATTATTTTTAATTAATTATTTTCGGTTGTTAAAATCTTATAAATTTATAAGTGAGAGTTATAGATTTTTTTTCATCTATGATATTAACTTATCTATAAAAAATTATAAATTTTTATTCACGAGATGTTACTGCGGACGAGGAAATGACACCATTGGATCGATGTTCTTATTCACGTCCTTTGTCTTTTTTTATTATATGACATAACATGATATGACATCTATTATTATCATTATATTCATTAGAAGACAATGTAATTGAGGCACGTGGTCGGCGGGATGTTTTTTTATTACTGAGACGGTGGGTATAGCACGGCTTTACTCGGAGAAAAATTACCACGTACCACCTGGTAAAACTCCTCAAACCACACCATAAATACCCACCACCTGGCCCGTCAGGAAAACACACACACGGAGAACCCCTTAGTAGTTCTGATCAGACCAAACCCATGGAACCCGTCTTCCTCCTGGTCCTGTCCCTCCTGCTGGCCACCGCCGGAGCTGAAACCAAGGAAGCCGTCCTCGACACAAACGGCAACGCGCTGCAGCAAGGGCGGCAGTACTATGTGCTACCCAGCATCTGGGCCAGGGGCGGCGGCCTGCGGATGTCCCGCCTGAACGGGTCCTGCCCGCCGAATGTGGTCCAGAGGTTCTCCGAGGTGCAGAACGGGGAACCGCTCATGTTCTTCCCGGAGGTACCCTCGGAGGACGACGGCGTCGTCCGGGTGTCCGAGCTGGTTTACATCCTGTTCCCCCGCCCCAACCGGTGCCCGCAGTCCACCATGTGGCGGGAGAATGGGGGATATATCACCACCGGTGGAACGGTGTCCACAATAAAGGATCTCCACGACAGCCGGTTCGCCATAGTCAAGTCGTCCAGCGCCCTCCCCTCCTACATCATCCGGTTCTGCCCCAGCAGAGCCTGCCGCAAGGCCTGGTGGACCGTGGTCGTCCACGACGTGAACGGTAAAAGGCTTCTGACCGTCGGCTCGGAGATTAATGCACATGAAGTCGTGTTCGTGAGGGTGAGGGATGAGGAATCCACCAACATCCTGCCCGCGACCATGCTTGGTGAAGACTAGTTGCCGTTGTTGTTCCTCTCGATCGGTCACTACTACGTGGTGCTAATAACTACCATAAGGATTCCCCCAGCAGAAGTTGGGCGCTGTTCTCTGTACTCTGTCGACCATCAGAACGTATATGCATGTACCCACCTTGTTTATTAATTAGTATGAATAAAGGTCGGTTGCCGTTGAGCTTTTCCTACTCCTTTACGTCTACAAAAATTTTCAAAGTATGGTATGTATGTTCTCTCTACGTGTCTGATTACTTGGAGGCAGGGATCGACTATCCTTGAGGACTCGGGGTGGGTCTGATGGTAGAATACCAACAGGAGATTCCGGGAGAGTTTTACCTGATCAGTAGCTCGGGATTTAATTTCTCATTCGTCAAATTACTCGTCACCAACAAGAGAAAGGGATCGGCTATCTTTCACCGTCATGGGTCACGAGGGAAGGAAGGATGTGAAACACGAAAGTCACGCCAACTATTCACCGTATGATCGATGGTGGATGATAGGGAAGGTTTGAGAACCCCGAATTAATTTGGTAGAATGGTAAATTAAAGATCTTCTTATTTCATTGTAGCGAGGCCTCGAGTTTGGTTCTCGAAGAAAATTTACATGACTTATATTTAATTCTCAAGAGAACTAAGTTTTAGATTTAATAAACTTGTTAGGATATGATCTCCCGTCAAAAAATAAATAAAAAAGGGCATGGAACACTTCTCCACCATCTTCCAGACGCTGCCGCGGCCGACGTATGATCACAAGAGGGAGACGTTAACCATAGTGCATGAAGGTACGTACGTACGGTTCTCTCTGCATGCATATTCTTCTTCGTTTATCCTTACAAAATATTGACATCACGTACTTCACAGCGGCTTCAGTACGTACGTCCTCCCTTGCGTGCGTAGGGGAGGTATCTTGGGGTTTAATTACTTGTCACAAAATTAATTTGTCTCGTGCACGAACTCGTGGGAGGCCCCGGCCCATTCTCTCTGATGCTTTCGCACGTGCTGGCATCCATCTCTCTCTGTCTCATGAAATATTCACACATGCATGCTTATAACATCCATCTCCATACATTGAGACTTAATTTGGGTTGCTAAAAGGACAGCATTGTATATGGAACCCATCCACCTGTGCCACCAGGTTGATCCGTGGGGGCACCCCTGTTAATGGGCTCAAGGCCCAGCGGGTGCCTATTTGGGCTGGCCCGCTGGGGAAGCCCTCTAATGGGGGCACGCCAGTGCGGTCCACCGCATGCACGCTGCTCAACTCCCCTCCGCTGTGGATCTTGTCACCACCCCCAGAAGACAGCCTTGGAAGGTACCGGGTGCTTTAAGTGTGGTCACCTCCCTGGGTCCCCTCACTCTTCCTTATCTTCCCCATCTATTAGTGCACATGGGGTGCATGGGAACAGTCCTGCAGGGCGGCCACGCAAGTCTTCCCCTCCTTCCTCTTATCCTCGTCTCTTCCACTTCCACCGCGTGCTCCCCCTCACCCTCATCTATTTTCAACCGGCAATGCGCCCACGCATCATCTCCTCGTGGCCTAGGCACGTCTCTGTCATTGCTTATATCTAAGGCGGCTTATCTCCGTGGATTCGTTCGCGTCGGTATCTGGTAGAGTAGGGTCGCGAGATGGGTGTGTGGAGGAAGAAACTTCTTGGAATCCTATCTGGAGCATGGGATGTCATGACTTTCTGCTCCTTCCCATGGATGACGTCAAAAAATATAAAGATTACAAATATTACTTCTACCTCGTCTTCCACCTTTAAGATTTGTTGAAGGGGGAAACTTTCTGCTCCTTCCCATAGATGACGTCAAAAAGTGTAGAGATTACAAATATTACTTCTGTCTCGTACTACACCTTTAAGATTTGTTGAAGGGGGAAAGAGCGATTAAACACTATGAGAAAACCTACAACTACTAGATGGAGCATTAGAAGGAGCCTCAGAAGTGATCTTAAGAGACAACCCTCCAATACTTAAGTCAAAAAGGATGGGCAGAGGAAAAAGAAGGTGAGAGAGAGAGAGAGAGTCAAGAGTCTGCAGAGTGAAGATGATACACGGCGACATGGTGAATGCTCGACAATGTGGAGAATGTCTGAAGATGAAGTTGGGGTAGGGAGAACTGGGTGGATAATTAACTCTTGATCTCTCCTTCTCTCAATATTGCCTCTGCTCTCGATAGTAGTCCTGGGTGTCGTTGGTGTCTCTGTCTGTATGTGTCTATATGTCGGTCCCCTTTTAGCTCCGTCTAGGAGCCTATTTATATCAGTTGCTGAGGCATCGTCTCTTTTCTGAGTTAGTACCATCGTGGTTAGTGGAGTGGTGTTCTGTTTGATCGTGGAGATCACTCGTTACCTACTCGCCCGCTAGATCTCTAATGAAAGGTATTGTGGCAGGTATCTCAACGTTGTATGTGCCATTCGGTGCTCGTTCGGGTAAGCCCTCCAATGACTGTCTCAACGCTCGTTTGTTGATGAGTCTTACGACGTCCGGAATGTACGGACGCAGAGATCTTACCTTTGGGTTGACTAGTCCTTGATGGGTCTCAACTGGGCCGCGTTTCAAGACTGGTAGGAAAAGCAAAAGGTAGAGAAGAAGAACCAGAAGAGGGAGGCAGAGGAAGTGATTGAACAGCCATAGCAGTACTTGTAGTAAGCTCTGCAATGGTCGCAGCAACCCCTGGACCCCCTTTGTGTTCCTCCTAGGACATAAAGAACTTGCTGAACTTAGATAACTAGTGGCATGGATAGGAGCCAAGAGGAAATCAGCTTAGGGATGAAGGTAACGAGGTGTGCTGGTGACCTAAAAATGTGATGTTTATAGTTAAGCTCTGCACTCTCTCGCAAGTTAAAATGTCCCGGGCAATGATGCAAACCGACGTAGGCTCTGACATAATAGGCGCAATTAACAATTTCGTCGCCTAAAATGTTACGACGCAGATAGACCCCAACGGGCGCATCAGATTTCCCACAATGGACTCATGGAACTGGCCATGCATCAGGTATTAGGGGTTGTGCGATAAAGAGGTACCCGCCCTTGCTAGCAACCCAACTAGATCATACTCACTGAGCCACACGCTAAGATCGGGAGTAGGGGGAAGTGGAGAGAGGAAAAATCACAGCTCATTAATCCTTTTATCTAAGGGTCCACAAGTTTGTTTGTCCCGATAGGTGACAAACATCCGAGGCCCACCCGATGGAAGCCCATATTAGAGGGCCCAAGAAGTACTGCCTAGTCTCGAATGGACGTTCACATTATGGACCCCCCAAACTCAAGAAAGACCCCACCAATCGATGACCCCGAACGACCGAAAAGCTACTGAGGGGACTTCCTTCAGAAGAAAGCTAGGATAGGAGGATTGCTTGAGAATTCTAGGCTAGGACGAGGCTGATCCTTACCCAGAGGTGAGTAATCCGACGTACGGGACTCCCACTCTTAACCCTGAGGGAGACCTGCCCTGACCGGGCTCCTATCCGATTTAACCGTCAACGAGCTCCCCACTAACGGAGTTGACTGAAGGGCATGGAGAGATTAAGATAAGGGTAAGAGTCCTATCTCGATAAGAGTCCTTACCTGGGGAATGCATTCTCCCCTCTCACCGACCTCTGCAGAACTGCATTTGGAGTTCGTGACTATTTATTCTCAGGACTTCCCTCAGTGAGGATCATCAGGTATGAGTTATCTCTAATCTTTGATTGGTTAAGAGCGATCCCGTATCCTCAAACCCCTCATTTCCTCTTACTCTCTTACCCGTTGTTGACTTAAATATCGGAGAATTTTCTCTAAAATCATCATCCTAAACCCCCAAATCTTTCATCTTTCTTGCAGGCATGTTCCAAGGGAGTTTTTAGTGTGGTATGCTCCACATATTTCCTTCTCTATTTGACAATATGTGTCAAGGTACGAAATTGAGACTCTTCGATACTGTTCCAGTTAAAAATCGATGCAGTCAATACGAATTGACTGACAAACTCTGCGCACAGCAACTAAATGATAATGTTATATATAGTTTCATGCTGCTCTAGTTTAAATTTTTATAAGAGATTTCCTGCGGGAGCAAAAGAGAAAAGACGCTAGGACTCACTGGGTACAATTTGTTCTTTTTCGTGATGCCTTGGGCAGGACGTTAATTTGCTGAAATGCGATATTTTTCTCTTTTGGTGGAATAATATCCATTTTCCGGCCGTTTGATAAATCATGAACAAATGGAGACAATGATCTTTATAACATTCTGTATAACGGTGTTTCTTTTATGCTCTGACCTCCAAAAATTATTTTATGTTATTTTTTCCGTTGGGTTTGAAGTTCTTAAAATTGTTATTTTCACAATCCTGCGGGTAAAATATTTCTGGTCACTACATCAATATTTCTCTAAAATTACTCCTTTGCATGCATTTCACCTCACAGCAAGTAATCTCTTTCCAACAATTACACTGCTTACAATGACTCGAATAAATGGTATTTTTTTTCTTTTCTATTACACTCATTCTTCTTTTTCTACGTACTCGTTGATTAATTTTGAACATATATGGCATATCAAGTAAGCTCTGTGTTCGTTCGTGTTTTCAAGATACACAATGCGGGCGAGAGGACTCCTCGATTATTCTTGAACAAGATTTATCGATCTTGTCGTAAATCTCACACCATCTCACATAAAGTTTATTAAATCGGTCTGATACGAAGTGTATCATCAATGTCAGATTTTATCAGTCATATATTAATACGATCAATTTGTGGTACGTAATTGATATATAATTTATATTTTTAAATATAATATATTATTTTATATTAAATATGATTATGTAAATAACTTAATTAAGAGTCTTCATTTGAAAAGTTAAGATTTTAGTTCAAAATACACCGATAATATTATTTTCTTATGTTTTTATTATTCTTTAAAAAATAAGTCAAAAATACATCATATTTATGATATTTGAACTATGTATCGTACACATAACCAACACACTTATTAATCGTTAAATAACATATAATATTTTTATATTTTATAATATATATTTATTATATATTTTCTAATATTAATATATTAAAACATAAATCATTATATTATCCTATCATATCGTATCGATTGAAAATCAATACGATCGATTCAATGGAGTCGATAAATCTAGGTTGTTTTGAGTACTAGACGGTTCGACGACTCGATTTTGACTCGTCTGATTCAAGCATATCGTATCGGATCAAGGAAGAAACGAGTCAGGCCGACTCGTGTCGACTCGGGTCTAGTCGGGTCGGGTCGAGTCACAAAAAAAAATAATATATTTTAGATGTATCTTATTAGATCAGAGAATAATGGATTCGATACAAATCACCGAGTCGACTAACTCTGGTAGCACCGTAGCAGATCAATATCAATAGTCGAACTAGGCCGGGGTTGGTATCAGTGCAAATGAGACTGGAGTGCGTGGGTAAAATGTTAATTTCCTGTCAATACTTTATCCATCGATCAGTTGCAGTGCGCCTACAATATAGAGATATCCTACTCCATGATAGGCGGGGCTACGTGGACGTCTGGCTAGTTCAGGTCCCCGCAGGTGCCCCCGCGGAGAAGATGACAAAATTGTACAACTTTATTTTTATCCCACCGCTCACGTCTTGTCAACATCTTTCCACGCACACGTGGCAGATATTGTCACCAAGGGTAAAAGACACGCAATGGTGCCAGTAAATTGCCACGGTGGCAAATTTACCGAGAAAATTACCGCACCCCGTGAAACATACAGCGCCAGGAGGCTAACATATTAGTGACTGTGACAGTGGATTTCTGGTTCCATTTTTCATACCCCCTCATCCACATTGTAGAGAGCAGGGATGTCAAAAATATTAGTAAATTAAATTATCCGTATTATCTGATCTATGATGGATCGAGTAATATCTAAATAAACAGATATGAATTCGAGTTGGGATACATTTAAAATATCCGTTTCATATTCGGATAGGGTATAGATTCAGTGCACCTAAATCCGTATCCGATCCGAATCCACTCTTAATAATTTATTGTGCATGTTAGGCCTATGATTTTGACATGAACCAATCTATTGCCCGTCTTGTTGAGTTTGTGAGTTTAGACTTCTTACTAAAATTATAAGGACGTTTTTATAAAACATAAAAATTACTTTAGAAAGGAAAGAATTGACCGGATTTTTTTTCTAATTCTCGTAAATCTCACATTTCTTTGGATGTGAATGTGGACTCATATTTTATGGACGGATACGGATATCCACGGATATCTCCATACCCGTGACGAATATACCCGTATCTATACTCGTGAAAATAATAGGGTACTATCCGAGTATAGTATTAATAAAATTTTTACGAATAAGATATGGTATTGGTCTATCCGAGTCGAATATGATCCATTGACATCCCTAGTAGGGAGTGAAATTTCAACTGAGCCATTAACCTCTTAAGCGAAATAATAAAATTTTTAAATGACAAATGAAACCGGGCCGGCATTTTTAGAGCTGATTAAAAACGCGTGGGGACTAAAAAGGGCTGCCAACTTGGCCCAATACTGGTCTGGCCCTTAGACCAGTCCAACCCATTAAGTACTCTGGATGAAGTGAGCCTACTCCGTCGTAGGAGTGAGCACGTAGGTAACACAGAAAACGTCAGCATTTGTGCAACTTTATCTTATCGACCGCTCACGTCTCATCATCCATACACATGTAAAGACATGGTGCAGTGCATTACAATGGTTGCCCAACGGTCAGAGACTCGGTGCTCGGCATTGGGTATCGAGGAGTACCTCCCGGTGCTCGGCATTGGGTATCGAGGAGTCCAACGGTCAGAGACTCGTGAGCGTTCGGCCGCGGAATGAGGCGTTCGAGTTCGTGTTCCAGAAGGCGAACGAGGAGGAGTCCAACCTGCATGCTGTGGCCTAGTCATGGAGCTCTCTGACGGACGCTCGCTGTCGTTACTACTGCTACCTCTAGTGCTGTGTTATGCTAAATAAGAAGGATGCCTCAGCTGCATCAACCAGTTGTGTCTGTGCGTACGTACGTACGTATCCCCGTCAACCATCCGATGTATCCACTGTGACTACCATAAATAAATAAAGAGGTCGGGTGGCCACTGAGCTATATCCTTTCTCGATCGATCGGTGCACCACATAATTAAGTGGTTCCAGACACAATGATTAATGCGACACCACAGCATTGCTTGATCGTATAAGCTATGACAAATTTAGGAATGAGAGGGGGGATTTCACATTAATCTTTAATCGGCATCAGTATACTAAACTATTGATAATGGTCGTTTTTACCATTGAACCCAGAGACTCATCCAAGCATTAATTCATCTGATAATTAAACACATCCCCGGCCGCACTCTCTCTCTTCTCTTCCTGATCCATATGGAGGGGAACAGGCTGCCGATAATCCAGCTACATGCTTCTGCATGTGTGTTTACTTCAATGTGCTCTGTCAAGATTTATAAGGGAAAGCATTGCGTAGGTTTAGTGACTATAAACTATTACATAAGTGAGGTTTTATTTTACAACACAGGCTGTAGTCTCTGGATCACACAACAGATGGTTCTGACCACACCCCCATACAACAGTAGAGTCAGTTTATTGTATCTTGTGTCAGTTCAAACAAGATATATAAATTAATGGGGCTATGAAATTAGAAAGCAGCTGTAACCATTAACTATGTGCATTCCCCCACAAAAGCCATGAAACCCTCTGTATATTGCTTAATGGAGGTGGCCCTCGTGACAGGTTCAGGCAAGCCATTCCCTTTAATTTAATCAGCCAGATCAAAAATAAGGGTCTAGTTTTTCTATCAAAAACTCTGCAGCTAGCGAGTGAAATCTATGGAATGTATGTTTTAATAGTTAGTGATTATTTCGATAAATATCGTCGATACATAGAGTTTCCTCGTTTCCTATGAGTTCTGGTGAAGAAATCGGTTTCGATTTTGTTTGAAAGGAACAAAGATCAGATTTTTCAATCCAGCTTTCATATTTATGTTTTCTGTGGTGCTTCAGAAACGCACTTCAGATTCAATCAAGCACTTCATTATAAATGTGTTTCTGACTTTCGGAGATCCACCTATTATCGTAATTTTTGGATGGGAATATTATTGGCATGCCTTTCTTATATCTGTTTAAAACTTATATGACTGTTTTTATGTTCTATTAGCTTAAAGTTGATTTCCAAAACCTTTGACGTTTACTCTTTCAGCTTGTCCTCTTGCCATTGTTTTATAACATTCCCTTATAATGTGTAATATCCTATCTCCTTTCAGCGAGTTCCTCTTCTTTTGTTGATAGACCAACTCGGCCATCTCAACTTCGCTCTTTGAGTGAGAAGAGTATTCTCTTTTAATTAATTAGCTACTCTGCCAAGACATCATCCGCACATCGGCACACTTAAGTCAGGGAGGTACTCAATTTTAAACATAAATTTGCCCATAACATAGCCATTCAGAAAAAGAATACACAAATATTGAATTTCAATGCTTCGAAAACTGCAATTGTAGTAAGGATCAAATCTATTTTTTTTTATTTCTTCTTATGTGTGTAATATAATTCTTGGATTATATAATCTTCTTTTTTAGAGTGTTTGGGAGGCACTCAATTTTTAAAATAAATATGCCCATAGTCCTTGAGAAAAGGAATACACAGATATTTAATTTCAAAGCCTCGAACACTGCAATTGTGGTAAGGATCAAATCTATTTTTTTATTTCTTCTTAGGTGTTGTTTGTTTCTTTACAAAGTCATATAATTATTCGATTATATAATCTTCTATTTTAAAGTATTTTATTTGAATAAGTTTAAAATAAATTAATTTGTTTTTTGTCCATTTGCTGTAGCTTCAAATAATTTTACTTCTCATTTTGGTTTTCGATAAATATCGTCGATACATAGAAATATTACATTCTCTAAATGAGCTTCCTTATATCCACTGTCATATTGGGCCAATAAAAACTTTGTTTAATATTATGCAAGGTTTAGTGAAATCCAACATGGCCACCAATCAGAGATAAGTGGTAAGTCTGTAAAATTCTGAGAATATAGGAGTGGGATGAACGGAGAAGGATTTTACCCTTGTAGTATAAGAGTCCCCCTTTGTAAGTATATAGTTGCTTGTCTAAATGCCCCAATTCCCATTCTTGTAATTTATGCTTCAACACCTCATCTGAATCATAAGTGGCCTTTAATCCCTCCAACCAGTTAGGGATTACTACTATTATTTCACAAGCTATAATTGTATATGATTGTCTAGACAATGCATCGGCGAATATGTTTGAATGACCCTGTTTTTACTCGAGTGGAAAGTTAACTAACCACAGTTGTTGTGGGATGGTAAAACATGTTTTTGTAATTGCTTGGCTGGGCCTTGTCACATTGTAGCCATTCTCATTAAGCTTATGACTTATGACAGGACGATGCTAGAATTGCAGTAATAAAAAATAGTTAATATTGTTCAGGACTCTTCCTACAGAATCTTGTGGGTGCTTATTTCCATAAAAATTCTTAATATTGCACTTACACATGTTCAACGGGTAAGCTTTGTATTTTGGATTTTGGCATGTTTGAAACTCTAAAAATGAGCACTGGCATGCTTGTTACATGGCTGACATGGATTTTCCTTCTGCTGCAAAACCTACACTGGATATCATCTATGTTGTGACAAAACTGTGTTCGTTCTGTCTTTACAAAATTAACTTGCCCTTTTTTTATGCAGAGGGAGTCTGCAGATCACAAGTCTGCTAAGGTGATTGAATTTGCAAGTTCTTTCATTTCTGCCTTCAATGGTGCAGAGCTTTCTGTTACTGAGCCGATGGAATCCTCCATAGTTCACAAGGATGTATATCAAAGTTTCCTACCAATTCCTTCTGCAGTTAAAGCTTCTATCTTCGAAAATTTTGCAAAACAAAATATGGTTGAGTCTGAAACTGATGTGCATAAATGGGGAGTCTTCTTTATTCTTGAAAAGGTATGCCTGGATGTTACACTAGTTAGGAAATTTTATTCATTTTTACACATGATGGCCACTAGTGCATTTGTGCATTACACATAATTTAGTAAATTTGTATTGGCAGGGTCTGGGCTCAGTTTTTAATCTTTTCAAAATGCATGCATAAAAATGTAAATTGATAAAGTACTTAACTAGTAAAGCTGTTGTTACTTATTATTATTTTTCTATGGTGGTGAACAGCCTCTTTTACAGCTTCCTGAATCCCTTACGATCGTAAACATTTGTGAAGTTCTTGCTGGATTTGTAAACATATATACAGATATGTGAGAAATAAAGATAACTCATTTGTGAAGTTTGCTAGTCATTTGAATATCTAGAGCAATGATATAAATTGGCATTTAGTGAAATTTCCTCCTTTTTAATTAATAACATAAATAAGGTTTTTTTTAACCTAGTGACTAATTATGCAAAACAAATTCTTATTTTACTACTAATTATCAACAGTAGTCTAGTAGGCTGAGTTTGCAAATTTAGCTGTCCTCAGAGTTAACCAGAACATTTCTCTTTGTTAGTATTTGTGGGGCATGCATTAGCAGGAAAGCATGCATTTCCTGATTAGATATTTTGTATGCGACTAACTGATTAAGTGGGCATTGATGCGCGCATATGTTTCTCACGAAATTTCTGCTCCTGGTGCAGGCTGCTAATCAAAGAAGAATTGTTGATCCAAACATAACAAAATACTACGTGAAGGCGTTACCTGTAAGTTTAGATGTTTGTATTTTCTATTCTGTCAGAATGTTTTTCCCACCTTTCATGATCATATAGACATCTTAAAGCTTTCTACCTTGTGACACCGATTTTGTTCTGTTTCTATGATATATGATTCTCTTTTAAACTTCGTCATAGTTGTGCATTGCTGGTACAGGGGTTGGGTGGGGGAGAGAGAGAGAGAGACTGGAGAGACAATGTATATATGGAACATATTGGAGGTGAAAATATGACAATTTTTGGGTCAGTCTATGCAGAAAAGGATTTGCCAACAGGTCAAATAGATTGCTTCAGGTTTGTTCATCCTACAAAACCGACTCTTACTGACATGGTGAATGGGGTGTTGACCTTGTTTGATTCTAGTGTATTCATCAGCCTCTTTGAACCTTGCTGGTTCAACATTTTATGATATTCAAAATTCAACTAATCCTTGTGAATGAGTTCTCTTTATTTCTCACATATCTGTATATACCCTTCTTCATATTTTTGCATTATTGTCTGGGTCAATCACATATGCTGATGCATTGAACTAGTCAACCAGGTGCTCAACCACAAGGGTTATAATGGTGCTTTGGTTGATGTCTGGTCTTGTGGTGTTATCCGTTACGTTCTATTGGTAGGATTGCTTCCATTTGATGAGGTTGATCTAGCTACACTATATAGTAAGGTACTTGTGTTAGTCATACTCTGCCCACATAGGTAGTCCCTTTTCCTCTTTATGCCCCCAACTGTTTGCCCACCTCTTTGGAATGACAGTTACTTTCTCATGTTTCCCTGATTAAATAGAGGATACTATTACCCTTGTGAATCAAAAGTGAAAATGTATCACTGAGAGTGGAGAATCCTGGAAAATAAAGTAGTGTATGTCAAGACAAAAATAGTCTTTAGGATTCTTAAGGTCTCTTTCTCAAAGGGGATGGCCATTATCAGATGGAGGCTTTGATTACATTTTTAACTACTCTATAATGCAACATTAGAACAGGAGCAAA
This sequence comes from Amorphophallus konjac, assembly GCA_022559845.1. Classification (NCBI taxonomy): domain Eukaryota; kingdom Viridiplantae; phylum Streptophyta; class Magnoliopsida; order Alismatales; family Araceae; genus Amorphophallus; species Amorphophallus konjac. Next base: position 93,370 of record JAHNEJ010001512.1, on the reverse strand, counting down.
AGTTTAACCCGAACCAAATATTTGAAATAAGAATTATTTTGTTACTTGCTTCTTATGGAATTTGGAACAATTAATTGTGCTATGCTATTCGTTTTTACAGATTGAGAAAGCTGAGTTTTCTTGTCCATCCTGATTTTCTGTGGGAGCAAAATCCTTCGTAGAATTTTGGATCCAAATCCTAAAACAGTAAGTATCTTTTAAGAGTATGTCTTTAGTGGTTACTTTTAATGTTGTTGAATGTGGTATTCAAATGTGCAATGAAGAACTACATGTGATGGAAAGCTTTCTTTACACTATAACAATCTACTTTAAATTGATGAGCTACTGGATTTTGCATGTGGCAGGGTAACTGTGATGAACTTGATTATGCTTTCTTAATGATGCATCATCATCAGAGCCTAGGTAGGGTTGTGCTGAAGAAGAGCAGGATTTTGGTGCTGGACGAAGCCACGGCCTCGGTGGACACTACAACCGACAATCTCATACAGACGACTCTGAGGTAACTGTTTGAATTTGTTTGAGGCATTCCAGCCTGAGTGTTGAAGTAATAATTTATTTGGATGGCTTACAAGAATATATTGTTGGAATCTGTAGATTTTGGATGTGTTGGATCTAATAGTTGCACATGTAAGCATTGACATCTAACCCATTTTTGTAGCTGAGTTATATAGTGCGTGGCTGTCTGCACATATTTGTGGGATGGACCTTTCTGTTACACGTTAAATCTGTCCTACTTGTTCGGTATTTGTGGGATGGACCATATGTTTTTTTTGGAAAGCAAAGGAGGCCCAGGGCAGTGGACCAGATAAACTTCGGATACCATTAACGTGGAGACGGTATTACAACAAGTATATATGAATTTCGGATCCAATTCGGATCCAAAATCTTCAATTCGGATTCGGATCCGATTTGAATCCGAATCGAATTTGATGATTTGGATCGGATCCGGATTCGGATCTTAAAGGATCCACCCGGATCCGAACTATTGACACCCCTACCCCGAACTAATTGGTAGAATGGTAAATTAAAGATCTTGTTATTTCATTGTAGTGAGGTCTAGAGTTTGGTTCTAGAAGAAAATTTACTTGACTTATACTCAATTCTGATGAAGAGACCTGAGTTCTTGACTTATATTTAATTCTAAAGAGTTGCGAGTCCTAGATTTAATAAACTTATTAGGATATGATCTCATGTCAAAAAATAAATAAAAACAAGGACATGGAACACTTCTCAACCATCTTCCCGACGGTGCCGAGGCCGACGTTTGATCACGTACAAGAGGGAGACTAGGTAATTATTATAGACCAACGTTTCCAGAGTGCATGAAGGTTATATATAGGTTTAGGACATATTCTTCTTCGTTTATCCTTACCCACATGAATTCGTGGGAGGCCCCATTCTTTCTGATGCTCTGGCACATGCTGGCATCCATCTCTCTCTGTCTCGTGGCAAGGGATGTTAATGGATCGTATACGGTGTAAATAGTGGACTATCTGTATCTGTATCCGATAAAAAAGAATCATATCAGTTTGTTGTTCGTTAAGTATTCGAAAAGTGATGTGTCAAAAATCGTTATCGAGTATCCGAAAAATACGGTTAACGGATGGTTAGCGAATAATTATCGGACATAAAAATATATATAAGATTAAATTTTAAGCTGTAAATTAACTCAATTAGAAAAAATTTTAAATTAAAAATAACAACCCATATGATAAACAAACATATTTCAATTTAGTTCTCATATCATCATTATTCATGAGTCAACATATAATGCTATTAAAAGTATACAGATATATAATATTATAATATCTCCAAAGATAATATGAAACATATGAAGTTTAAATAATAAAATAAATTAACTCTTTTGGACTTTAATCTCTATCGTATTTTCATTCTTTACATACTTTTCATGAAAATAAAGAATATATTATCTTGACAATTTAAAAAAATTATAAAAATATCTTATAATTTAGAAATATTTTACCATCAGGAAAATAGAAATGACTTAAATTATACGCATATCTCATCTTCAATATCATTTTCTTCAAGACTCTAAATTATTTGAGTCAAATACAAACTTGTTTAATGGTAACGGATTCGGAATGAGATGTATCTGTATCCGTATCCGTCAAAAAATTAGATATATCCGTATCCGTATCCGTTAATTTATCGGGAAAAAAAAATTATCCATTTGATGTTCGTTAAGTTAACGAAACGGATGATTATCAGATTATGGGTTATCATTGACGTCCCTACTCATGGCTTGTAACATCCATCTCCATAGAGACTTAATTTGGGTGGCTAAAAGGACAGCATGATATATGGAACCCACCCACCTGTGCCACCAGGTTGATTCAGTAGGGGCACCCCTGTTAATGGGCTCAAGGCCCAGCGGGGGAACCCCTCTAGTACTGCAGGCACGCCAGTGCGGTCCACCGCATGCACGTCGCTCAAGTGCTCAACTCCCCTCTCCTGTGGATCTTGTCACCACCCCAGAGGACAACCTTGGAAACCCCCCACTCTTATCTTCACATGTGTGCATGGGAAGTTAATCTGCAGGGCGGCCACGTAAACATTCCCCTGCTTCCTCTTATCCTATTCTCTTCCACTTCCACCACGTGCTCCCCCTCATCCTCGTCTCTTGTCAACTGCATCTTTGCCACTCAGGAGTAGGGATCTAGTGAGGGGAAATTAGTTCACCTACCCGTTAAGACCCAGCTTGGCAACCGACCGTCGAGGCCCAGCGCTTCGAGTCCACAGTCTCAACCACAGACTGTCACGGTGTAGGCCAGGTCCAAAAATTGTAGCCGTGTGAGCCTCCACCTCGCAGCAACAATGATGCACGTCTTCAGTGGGCTTTTTCGCATTCGTTGCCGAAGTCGCATTTGGGTTGGTTGGGCCGCTGGGGGAAGCCCTCTATTGCGGGCACGCCACTGCGTTCCACCCATTTTTTTCTTCTTATAAAATTTAAAAAGTACTTAGTTAAAATTATATTTATAAAATTATATTAATTTTTTAATTAAACAAATTAAAAACTATCTTGTCAAATAAATTAAGTATGTAACATCAAAACTCTACTTAATTTAATAAGATGATAAATTTTATATGATTAAATATATTGTTTTTACTATTATTTAAATTTTTAAATTGGACGGAGTCTTATTCGGACTTTATATTTTTTTATTAGTGTCGGGTACAATCTAGCCCAGCCCGACATAGCTCAGGTCCGAGCCAGACTTGAGTTTTAATATTGATGAGTTGGATCAGGGCCGGGCTGATCTAAGCCCGATCTGGACCCGACCCATTGACAACCATACTCTTAGGCTACTTTGAAAATAGAATAAGGCAGGTTAGGATGAGTTATTTATGGGTGAGTCAGTTATTCAAGTTTGTGAGTCGGGATATATCACTCGGGGTCGGATAGAGTTAAAACCTTTAACGCATGATTAACTCATTCCATCTCTCTCACAGAGATACCTTACTCGACCGTGAGTAGGATAAGTATCAAACTAAAAATTTGAAAATTCAGGAATAGCCCACCTTGGACCCACCCGGGTTAACTTATCCTAATCTATTATCAAAGTGACCCATAAAATTGATTCCAAAATTTCTCTATATTGAGGGTATGTACGTAAAAATCTTTAAGGCCCGGTTTGTTATTAGAATTGTCGGGAGAATGTCGGATTCGACGAGAGAAAAACGAGGGAGGGCCCCACTCTCTCCCTCACATAATCGGCCTTATCCGAGCGCGGGCGACGTGTTTGACCTCTTGAGATCGAACACGACATCCACGTTCGAATAACAAAGATGGCCTAAAGGACTAGTTGGATGTTTCGCCGAACATAAAATTTTTAAATTATATTTTCTAATATTTTGGTAATAAAAAATTTACATCTTGCACTCAATCAACAAAATAAAAAATTATATATATCTTAGTAAGATACTCTTCCTTACTTTTATGACATCCGATCCCACTGTCATTAGCAGCAAGTAAGTGGAGTGGTTATATTAATTAGGAGCCATAGGTAGGCATAGTTTGTTCTGACGCTAAGTACTCGATCTAGTGAAACACCGAGAGACTTGACCCAAAATTACAATCCTTGAGACCTGTGACTCTGATATACACATCTTGATGGTTAATTATTTTTATTTACATAGAGTAGATTGTGAGTTCAAATATTATGAGTTTAAGATTTATAGAATATTTTTTTCATCTACGATATTAATTTCTCTAGACAAAATTATAAATTTTTATTCACGAGATGTTGATGCGGTGGAGGAAATATCACCGTTGGTACGATGTTCTCATCCACGCCCTTTGTCTTTTATACTCCGTGACATGTCACATGACACCTATTGTTTCCATTATATTCATAAGAAGACAAAGTAATTGAGGCACGTGGTCGGTGTGCTGCTTTTTTATTACTGAGACGGTAGTTGGCACAGCGTTACTCGGAGAAAAATTACCACGTACTGCATGGTAAAACTCCTCGAACCACACCATAAATACCCACCACCTGGCCCGTCGGGAAAACACACACACAACCCATTAGTCGTTCTGATCAGACCAAACCCATGGAACCCGTCTTCCTCCTGGTCTTGTCCCTCCTGCTGGCCACCGCCCGGGCTGAAACCCAGGAAGCCGTCCTCGACAGAGACGGCAACGCGCTGCAGCAAGGGCGGCAGTACTATGTGCTACCCATCATCTGGGCCAGGGGAGGCGGCCTGTGAAAGAACAGAAGTAGACGGAAGGAAGAAGTTTGTGGAAAGTCCAGTAGGGTCGCTCTGCGTAGCCCTTCTGGTTTTTATATATATTGCATTTTCTGTTACGTATACATGTTTACAAGGATAAGAGCTGGGTTCCACAAATGATGGAACGATTACAACAGCTCTCTAATAATACGAGATGCAGTTACGTGCATCAGCTGGGCGCTCCGGTGTTGCCGCTTTCGGTTTCCTGCAGTGGCGCACCGGATCTTCCATGCTCGCTATCACGCCCCCTCAAGCAGATGGTGTCTACGACATGTAGCTTGTCCCGAAGAAACGTAAAGCGTGGTTTAGATAGTGCTTTAGTCAGAACGTCTGCGAGCTGGTCTTTTGTGGAGACAAAGGACACCAGAAGTTGTTGAAGGGCCACTTGTTCACGGACAAAGTGATAGTCAATGTGTTTGGTGCGAGCGTGAAACATTGGATTGGCGGCAAGATACGTGGCACCAATGTTATCACACCAGAGGATCGGTGGTGAAGGAGATTGAAGGCGAAGTTCACTAAGTAATGAGCGTAGCCAAATGAGTTTAGCGGTAGCATTGGCGACGGCCTTATACTCTGCCTCGATGCTGGAGCGCGCTACGGTGGGCTGTTTCTTGGAGCTCCAGGATATAAGATTAGCGCCCAAGAAGATGAGATAGCCACTAGTAGAACGGCGATCATTTTGCGAACCAACCCAGTCAGCATCACTGAAGGCACTGAGCTGAAGAGACGAGGAGCGTCGAAGAAGAAGGCCATGACCGATTGTGCCTTTGAGATAGCGGAGGAGGCGTTTGACAGCAGCCCAATGAATGGGGGTAGGTGCATGCATGAATTGACAGGCCCGATTTACTGCAAAGGTAATATCGGGCCGGGTTATAGTGAGATACTGCAGGCCGCCAACAATACTTCGATAGGTAGTGGGATCCACTGACTTGTCCGCAGGAGGATCTGGACCATGAGTGACGCCCAGTGGGGTGGAGATGGGTTTGGCGGCGTCCATCTTTGCTCGGTGTAGAAGGTCCAGAATATATTTGGATTGAGTGAGAGTGCAGCCATCCTGGTGGGGAAGCAGTTCAATGCCCAAGAAATACCGGGCTGGGCCAAGATCGCGAATGGCAAAATCTTGGCGTAGGGAACGTATCAGCAAGGCCACGCCCCCTGGATCGGAGCCTGTTATGAGAATGTCGTCCACATATATGAGCACATACAATTTAATAGAGCCAGAGTGGCGGTAGAATAAAGATGGATCCGTCTTAGACCCAATAAAGCCGAGCTCCTGCAATCTGTGGCTGAGACGTGTGAACCAAGCTCTAGGTGCTTGGCGAAGGCCGTATAGCGACTTGTGAAGTTGGCATACATGATGGGGGTAGAGAGGGTGCGAGAACCCAGGTGGTTGCTCCATGAATATCGTCTCGTTGAGGTGACCGTGAAGGAAGGCGTTGGAGATGTCCAACTGTCGAATGGGCCAATTGCAACTGATGGCCATGGCCAGAAGAAGACGGACAGTGGTGATCTTGATGACGGGACTAAAGGTTTCATGAAAATCGATGCCGGGTTGTTGACGAAACCCTTTAGCAACCAGTCGTGCCTTATGCCGTTCAATAGACCCATCGGCCCGTTGTTTTAATTTGAAGACCCACTTGCAAGTAATAATATTCATTTTGGGTTGGCGAGGAACCAGAGTCCACGTGCCGTTGCGCAGGAGAGCATCAAACTCCGAAGCCATAGCAGCACGCCAAGCAGGATGTTTGGAAGCGTGAGTAAAGCAAGTGGGCTCACTAGTGGCAGCGCAAGTAAGGAAGCAAGCCGGCACGGGATGGCGGTGCGCTGTGAGCACCTGTGGTGGCACAGGACGTGTGGCCGCATAAAGGTCGGCCAATGGCCGAGTGCGCCGTGGAGGAGACACGGCGTCGTCCTGCAGCGAGACTGTAGCTCGTGGGGAAACAGCAGCCGCAACAGGAAGAGGTGGTGACGAGCTGTTAGCAGAGGATGCTGGGGCACTGTGAATGAACAGCGGAGAACGTGGAGCTGATGGCGTAGCGCCATCCGCGGGCGACTGCAGGTGCATAGCGCAGCTGTTGGTAGCAGGGGAAGGAGTCTGCATTCGTGGGACATCCCTGTCGCCGGTAGAAGTAGGCGCTGCCGTGGCCACTTGTTGAGGAGCAGCAGGATGTAGTGGCAACCGAAGGGGAGCTACAGTGGGAATAAAAGCACCCGGGAGCGCACCGAGAAGCCCAGGAGCCATGGATGACTGAGCGGGCGTCGCCGATTCCTTACCTGCAAGGGGAAAGAGGGATTCCTCGAAAACCACGTGCCGGGAAACATGAAGACGCCCGGTAGAAAGAGAGAGACAGCGGTAGCCATGGTGCATGCCACTGTAGCCAAGAAAGAGGCATTTGTGAACGCGTCACGTGGTGGACTGAGAGAGAGAGATGGGGTTTCTCCCTCTCTGAGTGATAAAGGGTGAAAGAAATGAGGACAAAACAATGAAACGCGCGCTATAGGGGATATGGAAGAACGGTGGACAAGTACGACCTACAGATAGGACAACAGTGGGGACAGAAAGAATTTAGACTGACCAAACTCCAGTACATGGCGGAGATAGGGGTCCGAAGACCCTCTCGCGCAAACTGAACCTCTTCCCGGTAGGCGTGACCCACCGTTCCGAGAACAGATTTTCAGATACCGAATTTGAGTCCTGGAACTCTACGTAATAGAAGTTGACAGACGGGAAGACACGTGGACTCGGAAATTGCAACGATATATCACTCCTTGCACAGTTACGAGAATAATATAAATAAAAGCACACCACCGCAGGACATTGGTCTTTGCGGGGTCTTAACAGGAAATAGCAATGTGAGCAATAATTAATATATGTACATATGGAAACCACCGCGAGACATTGGCCTTACGGGATTTTTAATGCAATATAAATAATAGATACATGTATATATATATACCACCACGAGACATTGGCCCCTGCGGGGTTTTTACTGCGATATAAATAATAAGTATAAATATATATATACACCACCACGAGACATTGGCCTCTGCGGGGTTTTTACTATAACATAGATAATAAATATAAGTATATAAATATATAAACCACCACTAGACTAAGGCCTCTGCGGGGTTTTTACTATGACATAAATAATAAGTATAAAAAAAAAAATATATATATATATATATAGAAACCACCACGAGACTGTGGCCTCTGCGGGATTTTTAATGCGACATAAAGAATATAAATAATATATATATATATATATATAAACCACCACGAGACTGTGGCCTCTGCGGGGTCTTTATTATAGTATAAGTATATATGACAGGAAATGAAAAGGGATCAAATAAACCGCCGCGAGATGTTGATCTCCGCGTAATTTTGAAGCGTTGATAGGGGAATGCTGAAATTAAATAGTTAGGGGTTAGAGAGTAAAGTGCAAAAAATAAAATACTGAAATAGAAATGGTCGCGGGAGGTGACCCACCGCACCAGTTAGGAATTAGATATACATATAGTAAACAATAGAAACCGCCGCGGGGAATAATCCTCCGCGCGGGTGAGGCCAAAGATAGGAGAAGATAACCACTGCGGGAAGTAACTCTCCGCGGGTGTTATTAAAAATAAAGAAAATTAATGAAGCGCGCGTTAGAAGATTGTGATCGCCAGGGACCGAGGGGTCCCGAGTGGATTGATCGCTTTCGCCTTTGACGCGGGATTATGCGGGCTCCAACTTCCTCTTCTTTCGACAGGCCGAAGAAGAGGGCTTTTTAACTGGTTACCCCTACACAAGGAACAAACAGAGAAGAAAACAACTAAATGAGAATGACGGGGGTGTAGTACCAATCCTTAGATAATAAAACTGTAAATAACACGAACAAACACGTACCTTGTTGGTGTGTTTAAAATCCCTTTAGAACTAGAAGGGTGGGAGAATGACATGATAAAATACAGAAACACAAAGACATTCACCAGCTAGGCCCTCTCGGAGAGAAAGGCATGGCACATATGCTAAGATGATGCATGCAATATGATTAACTGAGCAAATAAAAATAAGGGAGGGGAGAAAAGCTTATCGGTGAAGGCCAGCGACGGGCTTTGAGAAGGGCTTCAATATCACGAGCACGGCACGACTAAGGAGCTTCTGAGCAGACTTCAGAAACTAATTAGGCCGAACATAAGAACACACACACCAACATATACATATGAATGATGAAAATATTTACATAAACATATACTTAGACATATTAAAGATATTTAACATATACATAAATACAAATATATATAAACATATATGTAAACTTGTCGCAATAAAAGAACGAAAATTTGAGGAAGAAGGCGAGAAATGGAGAGAGAAAACTCTTTTCTTTATTTATTTTTAAGACTTTATTTTTAGAAGAAAAAGGAGAAGATATACATATATATATATATATGATATATATATTTATATGATATATATATGTGTGTACTATGTATATATATATTATATACAGGAGAGAGAAAGAAAGAGAGAGGGAGAGAAAGAGAGAGTGGAGAGATGATTAAAAAATAATAAAAAACAGAGAGAGAGAGATCGAGAGGGTAAGAGAGAGGATTAAAGAAAAATAAAAAAGGGAGAGAGGGAGAGATCGAGAGAGAAAGAGAGGGAGAGAGAGAAGATTAAGAAAATAAAAACAAATGGGAGAGAGGGAGAGATCGAGAGAGAGAGAGAGAGAGAGAGAGAGGCGAGTGAGAGAGAAAGAGAGAGAATAAAAAATTAAAAAAAATAGAGAGAGAGAGTGAGTGAGACGGAGAGGGAAAGAGAATAAAAAAAATTAAAAAAAAGAGAGAGAGAGAGAGAGAGAGAGAGAGAGCGAGTGAGACGGAGAGAGGAGGGAGAGATCGAGAGAGAGAAGAGAGAGAGAGAGGCGAGTGAGAGAGAGAGAAAGAGAATAAAAAAAATTAAAAAGAGAGAGAGAGAGAGAGCGAGTGAGACGGAGAGAGGAGGGAGAGATCGAGAGAGAGAAGAGAGAGAGGGGGGGCGCGGTGAAGAGAGAGAGAGGGAGAGAAGGGTGTAGACACGCCATTACTAACGTCTCCTGAGAAAGTCTCATATTACTATACAACGCCCCACGACGGCTTACGCATTTCGAATCTCTTAAGTGCTTCCCTTTTTGGGTCTTCTTCTGCCTTTTTGGCATCCGGAATCGTCTCGTCACGGCATTCGGACGGCATCAACACCAGTCGGACGCATCAGAGGTCCCGGAACCAGGAAGGGTGTCTGCCGGACGGCCGCCAGTACCTGAACTGAGGACCCGGGTGGGTCTTTATGGGGGCGTCCAGGCCCCTGGACGCCCCCACTCTTTTAACCTTTTTCTAAGCCCAGAAAACCAATAAAAAATAATATATTGATGGAGGCGTCCAGGCCCCTGGACGCCCCCATAAAAATCAAAATAAAAAATATTTAAATCCAGCCCTGGCATGTAAAAACAAAAACAAAATAAAAAATATATATTTTATGGAGGCGTCCAGGCCCCTGGACGCCTCCATCAACTCCCTCACGGGGCACCGCCCACCGAACGTCGTTTGTCGTGTGTGAAAAAACCCAAATTGTGGAAGCGTCCAGGCAACTGGACGCGCCCATTTTCGAATCACGTGGCGCCGCTCACGAAACCACGCGTTGTGCCAAACCGCGTGCGGCTTTCGGTGGAATTCGGTGGATGAATAGAGGCGTCCGGGACCCTGGACACCCCCACAAAAATATTCCGGAAAAATTAATAAAAATAGAATAAAATATTAGTTCGGCCCTGATGGAGGTGTCCAGGGTCCTGGACGCCTCCACCCTCCGGAGCCCTATAAATAGAGGCCCACCCCCTCAGTTCTAAGAGAGCCAAGCAGCGATCCGATAGGCTGCCGGAGCCCAGAGGCTACCGGAGTCATTTCTAACCCGTGGGTTCTTTTGTAGGAGGAGGTTCGGCCGGCTTCTCGGGTGTCCAGGCTCGCGAGAGGAAGGTCGTCTTCGTCCACCGTGCTTCCACGTCGTCCCTACGCTGCCGGAGCTCCGCCGGATCTCTCCATCGACTCATCCAATAAGCCATTTCTCCCCCTTTTCTTTCTATAGTCCTTTACATTCATCATATCGCATTCTCCATCTCCCTTCACAAGGGCGTCTTCTCTCCTACATTTCTCGCATTTCATCATAGCATTTTTCCTCCTACTCGTGTCCGAGAGGGGTTTAAAATCACACCAACCAGGTGTGTGTCCGGTCACGATCTCATCACTTTCATTTGCAAGGAATTGTTACTACACTGCCGCCTTCTAATCCCGTTCACCACTTATTTGTTGTTTTGCAAGGATAGCCGAGGAAAGCCCTCCCCGCCGGCCGGCCGGAAGGAGAGGAAGAAACAATCCACAGTCTCCCGCTCCCGAGGTAGGCGCGATCTCTTTCTATTTTGGGGTCCTCGACCTCTGGCGATCACCATATTCTCGAGGCCGTGGAGAGTTACTTCCCGCCATGGCCGTTTGATTTTTGTCATTTATATTTTGTCTTATTCTCGTACTTGTCTTCTATAATTGCCATATTCTCGACGCCGCGGCGAGTTACTTCCCGCAATGGCCGTTTAAAGTTTTGTCATATATTATCTGTTGTTCTTCTTATCTGTCTCTTATCTATGTTATATTCTCGAGGCCGCGGCGAGTTGCTTCCCGCAATGGCCGTTTAAAGTTTTGTTCTATATCATCTGTTGTTCTTCTTATCTGTCTCTTATCTCTGTTATATTCTCGAGGCCGCGGAGGGTCGTCTCCCGCAATGGCCGTTTAAATTTCTGTCATTATACTATCTGTTGTTCTTCTTATCTGTCTCTTATCTATGTTATATTCTCGAGGCCGCGGCGAGTTACTTCCCGCAATGGCCGTTTCAATTCTCGTCATTTAATTTCTGTGTTATAATTGTCCCGCTCGCCCCGCCGGAGCAACCTCCCGTGGTGGCCCCTTCCCTCTTCTTTTATCTTTGCTGCATTATACCTGTTCCGCTCGCCCCGCCGGAGCAATCTCCCGTGGTGGCCCCTGTTTCTCTACTCCCTTGGTTTCTTCGTGTTGCAGCATAAAACCCCAAAAGAAAAGCAAGAAGAGGAGCCCGCGCGCTCCGCCCTCTCCGTCTTCATCTCCGAACCGCGTGACGTCGCTTACAGATTGGCGATCACGGTGGGACCTCTACTGCTTCCTTTCGGCTACCCTTGCAAGTTCGGCACCATCCGTGCCTCTCCACCTTGGCGCCCGCGCGCGCCCCCGTTGCGCTCACCGTAGCACTATCAGTTGATTGGTTGTTTGTTTATTATACATCTGTTATTTCTGTTGTTTTCCCCCTCCATATCTCTGTCAGCATTCCATTGCATGCATCCATCCCTCTTTTCTATCTTTATTTCATTTTTTTTAGGATCACCCTTTCCCGGTGAAGGAAGGACTCTCCGTTTGGGAATTCCTCTCAACGGACTAGAATCTCCTACACTGGGACCTCCGTAAGTCCTCGACATCGAAGAATTTCCTCTTCGTTCACTGGGCTGGTTGTACCATTGAAGTTCCCCGGAGTTAGTCATTTCATTCGTGGTGAGACGAGAGACCCTAGCTGACACGGCGGTGAAACAAAAATAAACTAGGGTCCCCATCTTGTGTGAACTTTGGGTCTCGCTAAAAACACAAAAATCATCAAAATCAAAACACAAAAAAAGGGCGTAAGAGCATCCACTTGTTTGATAATCTCTGCTATTTACTTGTTAGTGTATGTTTTTGCGTTCTGGGAAAACTCTGAGCATGGCTCACGAGTCTTTTGAGGAAAACCACCCTGGCAGTGGTTTGTCAGCCGACCCGCGAGTTTATGCTATGGACTCGGGGCCCTCTCACGAGCCCTCGCATGAGGTGCAGGTTATTGGCAGGGACACGTCCCCACCTCAGGATATCTCTTCCTTACTAGGCGTCCTCGCCAACACTGAGCCTACCTCTGAACAGCTCCGGGCCTTCCAGGCCATTCTGAAGGGGAAATCTGTTTCCCCCGCGCCTCAGGAATCAACTCCGGCCATCGCACCTCTCCAAGAGTCCGTGCAGGCCATTCCATCTCCTTCATTGGCGCAAGCCGTCCAGTCTCCCTCGCTTCAAGGACAAGCGAGCCAACAACCGCCCTCATTTCAGTTCCCGTCACAATCTCAAACCCCCGTTGCTCCCCACATACCGCTTCAGTCGGGGCCGACTGTCGGCGGTCCGGTAGCTCCCTCTCATTCGGGGTTCCCCCCTCAGGTCTCCGGGAGACAGTTTCTCCCTCAGTGGCCAATGCCACCCTCACCTCCAGAGGAGCTCGCCCAATCGCTCCTCAATAGGTTCAATCGCATAGATGAGCAATTCCAAAATCTGAGAAGAATGGTGGACGTGAAAGCCACCCCGGAGGTTGCTTTGCCAATCCTCCCCGTCATCCATCTTCCTCCCTCCGAAATGCCCACCTACCGCAGGTACAATGGCACGGGCAACCCCTTCATTCACCTTAAAGATTTTATGTATGAGTCCTCCTATTGGCAAAACGATCAGAGGTCCCTGGCATACCTCTTTCGGAGATCACTGGATGGTCCCGCGCTGGAGTGGTTTTATTCTTTGGAGCCTCGCGAAGTCGAGAATTTTGAAATAGTCCAGAGAAGGTTCTTGCAAAAATATAGGGATAGGGTCGGTCCCTCGCTCTCCATCACCGACCTAGTGGCCGAAAAGATGAAGCCTGATGAGGATTTTGTCCGCTATGCTGATAGATGGAGGTCTCTGGCAGAGAGAATAAGGGATACCCTCTCCGAGCCCGAACAAGTGAAAATGATTGTGTCTAATGCAACCCCACAGTTCAGACACGTCCTGGCCATGAACAAACTTACTACAATGGAGGAACTCTATGAAAGGGCCCGGTACATCCAAACCCAGTTAAGAGACTCCCCCATCATGAACATGTTTGAGCCGTCGAAGCCCAAAGTGGTCAGAAAGACATGCACTGGTGCCCCGGGCGGAGCCACGGAGGGGGTCGTGACAAATGAGCAAGTGAGTGCGGTCAACAATGCCAATTATGCAGTCAACCCAAGGCCTCCACAAATGCCCCGACTTCCCCTCCAACCAGGTCTTGTCCCTCTTCGTCCTCCACCCCAAAATAATCCACCTCAGGACAATATGCCCCCATTACTTCAACCCCAGTAACAACAACCACAACTTCAGTACAACCAAGTTCCGCCCCCGGGGAATTACGGTCCACAACAGCAACAAAGGAGGCCGGCCGCTCCCAAGAGAGCCTACTATCAGCCATTGCCAGAAACTCTGGCAGATATTTTTAACGCCCTCATGGCCTCAAACATGCTCACACTACCAAGAGAAAGGCCCGTGTGGCCCCCGAATGTTGATACCTCCAAATACTGCGTCTACCACAGGCAGCCTGGACACACAATAGACTATTGCTTCCATTTCAAAGATTACATCCACGATATGAATGATGAACATCAAATAGATTGGGATGAAATGAGACGATACGTCACCGCTCTCAAGGCTAGGAGACCTCCTCAGAGGCCACAACAGCAGTTACAACAGCAGCAGCAGCAGCAACCACAACAACAACAACAGCCTCAGCAGGCCCCACAACAACAGCCCAACATGGGCATAATCCAGAATCCATTACCGGAGCACCAACAGCCCGACCATCAGGTTAACCCCATCTCCTCCTTCCCGGAAGTCGGGAGGGAGCAGGTGTGGCACCCGGAGAGTACCTCCATCCTTTCTGCCGCCAATCCCACTGTTACGCAACACCCGTCCTTTGCTCGGGTAGCACCCCTCTCTCACCAACCCGCCTCAGTATCACCTTCGCCATTTCCGCTACCATCACGTCCTCTCATCCGCGCCCCGATGTCTTACCAGCCAACACCTTCCACTATGCCTTCACGTCCTCTCATTTTTCCTCACTCCACCACTTTACCATCCACCTCCACCGTGTATTCCCCTATGCCTTCTAAACCCCTTATCATACGCCAACCATACATAACTCCGTCTTTCTCCACCATACCGCCGCTAATGCCTTCAAAACCACTCATTACCCCTCACCCGCCTCAAAATCATTGCCCGCTTCAAGCCCTAACCACTTCCATTTCGTCTCCACCACCACCTTCCAGACCCCTTATCCTTCATAATCCGTGTGACGTCCCCTCTACCTCCGTTATGCCTCCACCTAACAAACCCCTCATTAGAATCCCTGCTCCCGTCATCACCCCTGCTTCATCAACCGTTCCTCCATCACTACCCCTCAAGCCGCTGATAAGACCCACTGCTACCCCCATAGAGGTACAAAATCCACAGGCCATGGTGCTCCGGAGTGGAAGGATTTTCCACAGAGTTTTCCCCCGCAATAGTCAGAACCCCGAGCAGTCTCAGCCAGAGAAGGACGATGGAGAACAGCCGGAGAAATCTATTCCCGGGACACAATATGACCTTTTGAAGCACTTGGACAAGACACCCGCTCGGATCTCCATCCTCGAGCTACTTCAAAGGTCTTCGTCCCATCAGGCAGCATTAATGGACTATCTTCAAAAAGTCATGGTTAATGAGGACCTCCCGGTGGAAAAGATTTCGACCATCCTGACCCCAACAGACACACAGCCGGCTATCATGTTCCACAACTATGAGCTCGCTCCCAAGGAAGCCCGGAAATATGCACTGTGCATTTCAATAAAAATTAATGGGGTATCCATAAACCCGTGCCTTGTAGACACGGGTGCATCCATAAATGTGATCTCCATGGACAGCCTTCATTTGTGTGGGGTCAATGAGGAACAAATAAGACCGTCCTCGATCACAGTCACGGCCTATGACAATAGCAAAAGGCCGCCGCAGGGGATGATTATTTTGAAAGCAGAACTAGGCCCCATGTCAATTCCCACCGAATTCCATGTCCTCGACATGGACCCTACATTCAAGGCCATACTGGGTCGCCCTTACATCGAAGCCATGGACGCTGTGCCTTCCACCAACCATCAGTGCCTGAAGTTTCCTTACAATGGGAGGATTATTAAAGTGATCAGCACACCTGTCCTTCACACAGTGGATGCCATTAACACCTCTCTGCCCTCTGTTTGGCCGTCTCATCGGCCCATATTGTCATTGCTAGACGTACGTGATTTCTCTCACGTCCCACTAGCACCAAAGGAGCCGATTAGGGTAACCGCAACATCATGCATCTCTTTTCACTCCCAAGGTTGGAAGATCATGAAGAATATCGGCTACCAACAGGGCAAGGGCCTGGGCGCACAGTTACAGCGTACGCTCAAGCCGCCAAAAGAGATCAAGCCGAACCGTAGGTTTGGCCTAGGCTTCAAAGGACCGTTCAAGGCAGACTGGAAGCCCCTCACATGGACCCTATCAAATCATTTCAACAAAGGGCCCGTTATTCAAATGGGAGATTACCCGCAAGAAACACATGGGGGGTCACATGCTGTGTATCTGGCTGAAGAGTGTCCGAGGATTATCAAAAGAGGCAAGATTAAAGACCCGGAGTGCGAGTGGGACAAATGGTTTGGTATACGGGACATTTCCATTGCACTGGAAAGGATGTTCCCGTCTCCACAACTTGAAGGACCGCCATTGATCTCCGGAGTGCCAGAGAATACCATCACTGTTGCCAAGATTCCAAACCATCCTCGTCCTCACCAGAAGGACTCTATCACTGGCGGATCTTCATCCGTCATCAACATTGCCATCGACGGCTCATTAGCCGCCGTTTTCTCCGTCCACTCATCTCAGCCTTTGCTGATATCTTCTTCCTGGGCCAGACAATTGTCTGATGATCTTCCCAGATCCCCTTCTCTGCTTACGTACCTACGCGCGCTTCTCAACCCGCGCCAGGTCTTCAACCATGATCTGCTCTATGAGCCTCACAATCCTCTAGCCATAACCACCTTTCTCTCTCCTCCAATCTCTTTTCACTGCTTTGTCATAAAAAATGAAAACGAAAAAAAAACGTCAATTTTCAAACTCCTCAACAACACATCCTCGTTGAGGAAACCTCCTACATTTCCCACGGGTGCGTACCGCCCCGCGGACCACCCGTCCAAGGTCCGATGAGCGACCCTTTCTACCCCTCCTCTGAGGGGTCTTCCCCTGTACATTCTGCACCTTCCTCTTCATCTTTCCCCTCTTCTGTAAATAAGGTCAGTCGATCTAGGAATGATAGGTCAAGGGTAGTACCTAGGAAGAAATCCAAGGGTAGGCAGGTCCCTCGTCGGTTCCTTCTGGATTTGGCCGCCAGGTGTCAGGCCCTTCTTGCCATACCCCAGTTGCTAGGAGAGCCCATCCAATTGCCGGAAATAGAATGTGAGGGCAACGGTGTACCTAATGAAGGGTATGGAGTTTACGAGATCACGGATGAAGAATACCCTGCTGAAGATGAGGGTGAAGAATATGAGGACGCGGCTGGCGCATATGCTAGTGGAATAAGGAGATTTGACGAGCCGTCAACCGCCGTAGAAGAGTCCACCAAAGAAGTCAACTTGGGAACTGAGGAAGACCCTAGGATCATCCTCATAAGTGATAACCTACCACCCTCCGAAGAAGAGACACTAATTGAGGTTCTCAAGGAATACAAGGACACGTTTGCATGGAGTTACGAGGATATGCCGGGTCTGGATTCGACCCTGGTTGAACACCGTTTAACTCTAAAACCAGGGTCCGTCTCGGTAAAGCAAAGGTTAAGGCGTTTCCACCCTCAGATGGCTTTGAAAATGAAAGAGGAGGTCGATAAACTCCATAAAGCCAGGTTCATTAGAGTTGTCCTTTATCCTCAATGGGTGGCGAACATCGTCCCTGTTATGAAAAAGGACGGCAAAGTCAGGATTTGCATCGACTTCCGGGACCTTAACCGCGCGTGTCCAAAGGATGATTTCCCCTTGCCTCACATTGATGTATTGATCGATAACACGGCAGGTTATGAAACCCTCTCATTCATGGATGGATTTTCAGGTTATAATCAAATTCGCTTGGCAGAAGAGGATCAGGAAAAGACGTCATTCACTACCCCCTGGGGAACATACTGTTACGTGGTCATGCCGTTTGGGTTGAAGAATGCTGGAGCCACTTACCAAAGGGCTATGATGGCCATATTTCATGACATGATGCACATATATCTGGAAGTCTATGTGGACGACTTGTTGGTAAAATCAAGAACCAGGATAGAACATCCAGAAGTTTTGGCAAAGGTCTTACAGAGGTCAAGGGAATTCCAATTGAAGATGAACCCGAAGAAGTGTGTGTTCGGTGTGTCGTCAGGTAAATTGCTGGGTTTTATTGTGAGTAAAAGAGGGATCGAGATAGACCCCGATAAAGCCAAGGCTATCAGGGATATGCCGCCTCCCAAGAATTTGAGGGAAGTTCGAGGATTGATCGGGAGGCTGCAGTTTATTCGTCGGTTTGTGTCCCAACACTCACAAAGGTGTAGACCTCTCTACGAGTTGACTAAGTCAGGAGTAGAATTCCACTGGGATTCTAAGTGCCAGAAAGCTTTCGAAGGGTTAAAGGAATATCTGGCTAGTCCACCCGTCCTCTTTCCACCTAAACCAGAAAAACCTCTGATCCTTCACATCTCAGTCTTGGATGACTCCATGGGGGCCGTCCTCGCACAAGCCGATGAAGAAGACAAGGAACGGGTAACCTATTGTAGACACGCCATTCTTGACGTCTCCTGAGAAAGTCTCATATTACTATACAACGCCCCGCAACGGCTTACGCATTTTGAATCGCTCGAGTGCTTCCTTTCCTTGGGTCTTCTTCTGCCTTTTTTGGCATCCGGAATCGTCTCGTCACGGCATTCGGACGACATAAACACCAGTCGGAAGCATCAGGAGGTTCCGGAATCAAGAAGGGGGTCTACCGGGCGACCGCCGACGCCTGATTTGAGGACCCGGGTGGGTCTTAATGGGGGCGTCCAGGCCCCTGGACGCCCCCATCTTTTTAATTTATTTTATTACTTTCTCAGGGCCCAAAAATAAATAAAAATATATATATTTTAATGGAGGCGTCCAGACCACTGGACGCCTCCATAAAATCTAATAATAATAAATATTTATAAAATGCCAGTTGAGATAAAAAAACATAATAAAAAAATATATATATTAATGGAGGCGTCCAGGCCCCTGGACGCCTCCATAAAAACAAATAAAAAAAAATCAAAATGCCAGCCTTGGCACAAAAGACAAATAAAAAAATAATAAAATAATATATTTATGGAGGCGTCCAGGCCCCTGGACGCCTCCATCAACTCTCTCACGGGCGCCGGCCACCGAACGACGGTTTGTCGTATGTGAAAAAATCCAAAATATGGAGACGTCCAGTCAGCTGGACGCGCCCATTTCTGAATCACGAGGCGCCACTCACAAAATCACGCGTTGTGCCAAACCGCGTGCAGCCATCGTCGGTTTTCGGTGGACCTGTTTGAGGCGTCCGGGACCCTGGACGCCTCCACAAAAATATTCCAAAAAAATAAATAAAAATAGAATAAAATATTATTTCGGCCATGATGGAGGTGTCCAGGGTCCTAGACGCCTCCACCCTCCGGAGCCCTATAAATAGAGGCCCACCCCCTCAGTTCTAGGGGAGCTTCGAAGTGATCCGATAGGCTGCCGGAGCCCAGAGGCTACGGAGTCATTTTCTAACCCGTGGGTTCTTTTGTAGGTGGAGGTTCTGCCGACTTCTCGGGTGCTCACGCTCGCGAGAGGAAGGTCGTCTTCATCCACCGCGCTTCCACGTCGTCCCCACGCTGCCGGAGCTCCGCCGGATTTCACCATCGGCACATCCAATAAGCCAATTCTTTCCTTTTCTTCGTAGTTCTTTTGCATTCATCATCTTGCATCCCCTATCCCCCTTCATAAGGGCACCTTTTCTTATACACTTCTTACATCCATCATCTCATTTTCCTCCTACTCGAGTCCGAGAGGGGTTTAAAAGATAACACCAACCAGGTGTGTGTCTTGCCATTATTTCATTATTTTTATCGCAAGGATTTGAATACTACACCTCCATCTTTCTAATCCACTTGTCATTTGTTTGTCGTTGTCTTGCAAGGGTAGTCGAGGAAAGCCCTCTCCGTCGGCCGACCGGAGGGAGAGGAAGAAGCAACCCGCCATCTCCCGCTCTTGAGGTAGGCGCGATCACCTTCTTATTTTGGGGTCTTTCGGCCCCTGGCGATCACATCTTGTTTTGAGGCCGCGGCGAGTCACTTCCCCAATGGCCGTTTAAATTTCCGTTCGTATATTCTCTTTATATTCTATTATATTCTGCTCATATTCTCGAGGCCGCGGTGAGTCACTTCCCCAATGGCCGTTTAAATTCACGTTCTTATACGTTATATTCCTATCTGTTTATGTTCTCGAGGTCGCGGCGAGTCACTTCCCCAATGGCCGTTTAAATTTCCGTTCGTATATTCTCTTTATATTATGTTATATTCTGCTCATATTCTCGAGGCCGCGGCGAGTCACTTCCCCAATGGCCGTTTAAATTCACGTTCTTATACGTTATATTCCTATCTGTTTATGTTCTCGAGGCCGCGGCGAGTCACTTCCCCAATGGCCGTTTAAATTTCCGCTCTTTGTATTCGCTTTATATTCTGTCATCTTATTATCTGCTCATATTCTCGAGGCCGCGGCGAGTCACTTCCCCAATGGCCGTTTCAATTCTTGTTATTTAATTTCTGCACCATTCCCGTCCCCCCGAGGCCGCGGCGAGTCACTTCCCGCTATGGCCGTTTAAACCCCATATTTTGTTATATCACACTTGTCCCGCTCGCCCCACCGGAGCAATCTCCCGTGGTGGCCCCTTCTCTCTCTTCTCTTATTTCTGTGTTGCAGCAAACAAGCACCAAAAGAAAAGTGGAGCCCGCGCGCGCTCCACGTCCTCTCCGCTCTTCCCCGAACCGCGTGACGTCGTTCACAGATTGGCGATCACGGTGGGACCTCTACTGCTTCCTTTCGGCTACCCTTGCAAGTTCGGCACCACCAGTGCGTCTCCACCTTCGCGCCCGCGCGCGCCCCCGTTGTGCTCACGGCAGCACCGTCAGTTCTGATTGGTTCTTTGTTTATTATATGTCTGTTATTTCTGTTGTTTTCCCACTCCATATATCTGTCAGCATTCCATTGCATACATCCATTCCTCTTTTCTATCCTTTTTTTCATTTTTTGAGGATCACCCTTTCCCGGTGAAGGAAGGACTCTCCGTTTGGGAATTCCTCTCAACGGACTAGAATCTCCTACACTGGGACCTCCGTAAGTCCCCGACATCGAAGAATCTCCTCTTCGTTCACTAGGCTGGTTGTACCATTGAAGTTCCCCGGAGTTAGTCATTTCATTCGTGGTGAGACGAGAGACCCTAGCTGACACGGCGGTGAAACAAAAATAAACTAGGGTCCCCATTTTGTGTGAACTTCGGATCTCGCTAAAAACACAAAAAAACCATCAAAATCAAAACACAAAAAAGGGGGCGTAAAGGCATCCACTTGTTTGATAATCTCTGCTACCTACTTGCTAGTGTATGTTTTTGCGTTCTGGGAAAACTGTGAGCATGTCTCACGAGTCTTTTGAGGAGAACCACCCTAGCCGTGGTTTGTCAGCCGACCCGCGAGTCTATGCTATGGACTCGGGTCCTTCTCATGACCCCTCGCATGAGGTGCATGTTATTGCCGGGGACACGTCCCCGCCACAGGATATCACTTCCTTACTGGGCGTCCTCGCCAACACGGAGCTTACCTCTGAACAGCTCCGGGCCTTCCAGGCCATTCTAAAAGGGAAATCTGTTTCCCCCACGCCCCAGGAGTCAACTCCGGCCATCGCACCTCTCCAAGAGTCCGTGCGGGCCATTCCATCTCCCTCATTGGCGCAAGCCATCCAGTCTCCCTCGCTTCAAGGACAAGCGAGCCAACAACCACCCTCATTCCAGTTCCCATCACAATCTCAAACTCCCGTTGTTCCCCAGACACCGCTTCAGCCGGGGCCAACTGTCGGCGGTCCGACAGTTCCCTCTCATTCCGGATTTCCCCCTCAAGTCTCCGGGAGACAGTTTCTTCCCCAGTGGCAAGTGCCACCTTCACCTCCAGAGGAGCTCGCCCAATCGCTCCTCAACAGGTTCAACCGCATGGACGAGCAGTTTCAAAATCTGAGAAGGATGGTGGACGTGAAAGCCACCCCGGAGGTTGCTTTGCCAATCCTTCCTGTCATTCATCTTCCTCCCTCCGAAATGCCCATGTACCGCAGATACAATGGTACCGGCAACCCCTTCATTCATCTCAAGGATTTCATGTATGAGTCCTCTTACTGGCAAAACGATCAGAGGTCCCTGGCATACCTCTTTCGAGATCATTGGATGGTCCTGCGCTTGAGTGGTTCTATTCTCTGGAGCTCCGCGAGGCCGAAAATTTTGGAATAGTCCAGAGAAGGTTCTTGCAGAAATATAGGGATAGGGTCGGTCCCTCACTCTCCATTACCGACCTAGTGGCCGAAAAGATGAAACCCGATGAGAATTTTGTCCGATATGCTGATAGATGGAGGTCTCTGGCGGAAAGAATAAGTGATACCCTCTCCGAGCCCGAACAAGTGAAGATGATTGTGTCTAATGCAACCCCACAGTTCAGACATGTCCTGGCTATGAATAAACTTACTACAATGGAGGAACTCTATGAAAGGGCCCGGTACATCCAAACACAGTTAAAAGACTCCCCCATTATGAACATGTTTGAGTCACCGAAGCCCAAAGTGGTCAGAAAGACAGGCGCTGGTGTCCCGGGCGGAGCCACAGAAGGGGTCGTGACAAATGAGCAAGTCAGTGCGGTCAACAATGCCAACTATGCAGTCAACCCAAGGCCTCCACAAATGCCCCGACTTCCCCTTCAACCAGGTCCTTTCCCTCTTCGTCCTCCACCCCAAAATAATCCACCCCAGGATAATATGCCTCCATTACGCCAACCCCAGCAACAACAACCACAACCTCAGCAACAACAACCACCGCTTCAGTACAACCAAGTTCTACCCCCGGGGAACTATGGTCCCCAACAGCAACAAAGGAGGCCGCTCGGTCCCAAGAGAGCCTACTATCGACCATTCCCGGAAACCTTAGCAGACATTTTTAATGCCCTCATGGCATCAAACCAACTCGCCCTACCCAGAGAAAGGCCCGCGTGGCCCCCCAATGTTGATACCTCCAAATACTGCGTCTACCACAGGCAGCCGGGACACACAGTGGATTACTGCTTCCATTTCAAAGATTACATCCATGATATGAATGATGAACATCAAATAGATTGGGATGAGATGAGACGGTACGTCGCGGCTCTCAAGGCTAGGAGACCTCCTCAGAGGCCACATCAGCCGTTACAACAGCAACAGCAGCAGCAACCACAACAACAACAGCAGCCTCAGCAGGCCCCACGACAACAGCCCGACATGGGAATAATCCAGAATCCATTACCGGAGCACCAACAGCCCAATCATCAGGTTAACCCCATCTCCTCCTTCCCGGAAGTCGGGAGAGAGCAGGTGTGGCACCAGGAAAGTACCTCCATTCTTTCTACCTCCAACCCTATCGTCATGCAACCCCCTCACCTTGCCCGGGTAGCACCTCTCTCTCATCAACCCGCGTCAGTATCACCATCAGCATTTCCACTACCATTACGCCCTCTCATCCGCACCCCGACCTCCTATCAACCGACACTCTCCACTACGCCTTCACACTCTCTCATCTTCTCTCACTCCCCCACTTTACCATCCACCTCTACCACATTTACCCCTACGCCTTCTAAACCCCTTATCATCCGTCAACCATACATAACCCCATCTTTCTCCACCACATCACCACTAATGCCTTCAAAACCACTCACCACCCACCATCCACCTCAAAACCCTTACCCGTTTCAAACCTTACCTCCACCTCCACCTCCACCCTCCAAATCCCTTATCCTTCATAATCCGCGCGATATCCCCTCTACCTCCGCCATACCTCCACCTAACAAACCCCTCATCAGAATCCCTGCTCCCGTCATCACCCCTGCTTCATCAACCATTCCTCCACTACTACCCCTCAAACCTCTGTTAAAACCCACTGCTACCCCCACAGAGGTACAAAAGCCGCAGGCAATGGTGCTCCGGAGTGGAAGGATTTTCCACCGGGTTTTCCCCCACAACAGTCAGAATCTTGGGCAATCTCAGCCAGAGAAGGATGATGCAGAACAACCAGAAAGAGCTATCCCTGGAACACAGTATGATCTATTGAAACACCTGGACAAGACACCTGCTCGGATCTCCATCCTGGAGCTACTTCAAAGATCCACATCCCACCAGGCGGCCTTGATGGAATATCTTCAAAAGTTCATGGTTAATGAAGACCTCCCCGTGGAGAAGATTTCGACCGTCCTGACCCCAACAGACACACAACCAGCCATCATGTTTCACAACTACGAGCTCGCTCCCAAGGAAGCCCGGAAATATGCATTGTGCATTTCAATAAAAATTAATGGGGTATCCATAAACCCGTGTCTTGTGGACACGGGTGCGTCCATAAATGTGATCTCCATGTGCACTCTTCAGTTGTGTGGGATCGACGAGGAACAAATAAGACCTTCCTCGATCACGGTCACGGCCTATGACAATAGCAAAAGGCCGCCGCAGGGGATGATTATCCTGAAGGCAGAACTAGGCCCCATGTCAATTCCCACGGAATTCCATGTCCTCGACATGGACCCCACATTTAAGACTATACTGGGTCGCCCTTATATCGAAGCCATGGACGCTGTGCCTTCCACCAACCATCAGTGCCTGAAGTTTCCTTACAATGGGAGAATTATTAAAGTGGTCAGTACACCTGTCCTTCACGCAGTGGATGCTATCAACACCTCTCTGCCTTCTGTTTGGCCGTCTCATCGGCCCATATTATCACTGCTGGACGTGCGTGATCCATCTCATGTTCCACTAGCACCAAAGGAGCCGGTCAGGGCAACCACAACATCATGTCTCCCTTTTCACTCCAAAGGTTGGGAGATTATGAGGAACATCGGCTATCAACAAGGAAAAGGTCTGGGCGCACAGTTACAGGGTATGCTCAAACCGCCAAAGGAAATTAGGCCGAACCGCAGGTTTGGCCTAGGCTTCAAAGGACCGTTTAAGGCAGATTGGAAGCCCCTCACGTGGACTCTATCAAACCACTTCAAAAGAGGGCCCGTTGTTCAGATGGGAGATCACCCACGAGAAGCATATGGGGGATCACATGCTGTATATTTGGCTGAAAAATGTCCGAGGATCACCAAAAGAGGCAAGATCAAGGATCCGGAATGCGAGTGGGACAAATGGTTTGACATACGGGACATTTCCGTTGCACTGGAAAGGATGTTCTCGTCTCCGTAGCTTGAAGGACCACCATTGATCTCCGAAATACCAGAGAATATTACCACTCTTGCTAAGGTTCCAAACTATCCTCGTCCTCGCCAGAAGTACTCTGTCATCGACGGATCTTCATCCATCCTCAACATTGCCGTCGACGGCTCATTAGCCGCCATCCTCTCCATCCACTCGTCTCAGCCTTTGCTGATATCTTCTTCCTGGGCCAGACAATTGTCTGATGATCTTCCCAGGTCCCCTTCTCTGCTTACATACCTGCGCGGGCTTTTCAACCCGCGCCAGGTCTTCAACCATGATCTGCTTTATGAGCCTCACAATCCTCTAGCCATAACCCCTTTTCTCTCCCCTCCAATCTCTTTTCACTGCTTTGTCATTAAAAATGAAAACGAAAAAAAAAAACGTCAATTTTCAAACTCCCCAACAACACATCTTCGTTGAGGAAACCTCCTACATCTCCCACGGGTGCGTACCGCCTTGCGGACCACCCGTCCAAGGTCCGATGAGCGACCTTTTCTACCCCTCCTCTGAGGGGTCTTCTCTTGTACATTCTACACCATCCTCTTCATCTTCCTCTTCTTCTGTAAATATTATCAGTCAATCTAGGAATGATAGGCCAATGGTAGTACCTAGGAAGAAATCCAAGGGTAGGCAGATCCCTCGTCGATTCCTTCTGGATTTGGCCGCCAGGTGTCAGGCCCTTCTTGCCATCCCCCAGTTGTTAGGAATTCCCATCCAGCTACCCGAAATAGAATGCGAGGGCGACTGTGCATCTGATGAAGGGTATGGAGTCTACGAGATCACGGATGAAGAATGCCCCACTGAAGATGAGGGTGAAGAATATGAGGATGCGGCGGGCGCATACGCTAGTGGAATGAGGAGATTCGACGAGCCGTCAACCGCCGTAGAAGAATCCACCAAAGAAGTCAACTTGGGAACTGAGGAAGATCCTAGGATCATCCTCATAAGTGACAACCTACCACCCTCTGAAGAAGAGGCATTAATTGAGGTTCTCAAGGAATATAAGGACACGTTTGCATGGAGCTACGGTGATATGCCGGGTCTGGATTCAACCTTGGTCGAACACCGTTTAACCCTAAAACCAGGGTCCATCTCGGTAAAACAAAGGTTAAGGCGTTTCCACCCTCAGATGGCTTTGAAAATGAAGGAAGAGGTCGATAAGCTCCACAAAGCCAGGTTCATTAGAGTCGTCCTTTATCCTCAATGGGTGGCGAATATTGTCCCGGTCATGAAAAAAGATGGGAAAGTCAGGATTTGCATCGACTTCCGGGACCTTAACCGCGCGTGTCCAAAGGATGATTTTCCCTTACCTCACATTGATGTGCTGATTGATAACATGGCAGGCTATGAAACCCTCTCTTTCATGGATGGATTTTCAGGATACAATCAAATTCGTTTGGCAGAAGAGGATCAGGAAAAGGTGTCATTCACTACCCCTTGGGGAACATATTGTTACGTGGTCATGCCGTTTGGGTTAAAGAATGCTGGAGCTACTTACCAAAGAGCGATGATGGCCATATTTCATGACATGATGCACATATATCTGGAAGTCTATGTGGATGACTTGTTGGTAAAATCAAGGACCAGGATGGAACATCCAGAAGTTTTGGCTAAGGTCTTGCAGAGGTCAAGGGAGTTCCAACTGAAAATAAACCCGAAGAAGTGTGTGTTTGGAGTGTCGTCAGGTAAGTTGCTGGGGTTCATTGTGAGTAAAAGAGGGATCGAGATTGATCCCGACAAAGCCAAGGCTATCAGGGATATGTCACCTCCCAAGAATTTGAGGGAAGTCCGAGGTTTAATCGGGAGGTTGCACTTTATTCATCGGTTTGTGTCTCAACATTCACAAAGGTGTAGACCTCTCTACGAGTTGACCAAGCCAGGAGTAGAATTCCACTGGAATTCTAAATGTCAGAAAGCTTTTGAAGGGTTAAAGGAATATCTGGCTAGTCCACCCGTTCTCATTCCACCCAAACCAGAAAAACCTCTGATCCTTTACGTCTCAGTCTTGGATAACTCCGTGGGAGCCGTCCTCGCACAAGCTGATGAAGAAGGCAAGGAACGGGCAACCTATTACTTGTCCAAACTTCTCAATCCCTGTGAGCAGAAGTACACCGTCATGGAGAAAACCTGTGCTGCCCTCGTTTGGGTAGTGCAGAAATTGAAACACTACTTCTTGGCTCATGAGGTCCACTTGATTGCTCGGATGAATCCTATCAAATTCCTTCTGGAGAAAGCCATCCTTGCGGATAGGCTAGCATGCTGGCAAAGTTTTATCTCTCAGTTCGACATCACCTACATCGAGCAAAAGGCGATTAAAGGCTATGCCATAGCCGAGCATCTCGCTCACCATCCTCTTCCCAAGTTCGATCCCGTCCAATCAGAGTTTCCAGATGAGGAACTAATGTCCCTCAACCAATCAGATGAGCCAATGTGGACGCTATATTTTGATGGAGCTCTGAATTCTCAAGGGAGAGGAATCGGCATCGCCCTCCTGTCGCCTGAAGGTCTCACATTCCCGTTGGCATACCAGCTCAAATTTTCAGTCACTAACAATATAGCTGAATATGAAGCCCTTCTAGCTGGCCTAGAACTCGCTCATTCTTTTCGTATCACTGAGTTGCGAGTCGTAGGTGATAGTCAACTCATCCTTCGCCAGGTGCTCACTAAATATCGCACTCGCGATCCCAAACTCAAGCCATACCAAGAACTCACTGCTGCCTTTGCCAAACTATTCACCAAACTGATCTTTGTTCATGTCCCTCGTCATCAGAATATTCTCGCCGATGCCCTCGCCTCGTTGGCATCATCTATAAGGTTCCCTCTAGGAAGATGGTTTAAGTCCATTTCCATCTATAAACTTCACGCCCCTGCAATCGATGATGCTTCCTACGTAAATATCAAAGACAGGATAGCAAGGAAGATCCTGCAGGAAGATATCCTTGAAAAGAGGGAAATCATGTTGGCATAGGCCGAAGAAGAACTGGCTGATGAAGAGAAACCACGGTTCTATGAAATTGTCAAATACTGCCAAGATCAGTCTTATCCTGAAGGGGCCACCGCAGAGGACAAGAAAGCCATAAGAAGGGTGGCTCAGAAATACACATTGGTTGGAGGTCTACTCTATAGGAGGAGCCTTACTGGTATTCTGTTAAGATGTCTTGGCGACGACGAGGTTTGGAAATGTGTAGAGGAGACGCACTCGGGTGTGTGCGGTGGTCACGTGAATAGTCAGATGCTCGCCAAGAAGATCATTCGGCAAGGCTTTTACTGGCCCACTATGGAAGAGGATTGTGCTGTCTATGTCCGTAGATGTGTCAAGTGTCAACTTCACGCCGATAAAATCCATTCACCATCTTCCTCACTTCACCCAATATCCTCCCCGTGGCCTTTCTCCATGTGGGCATTCGACATCATTGGTCCCCTAGGTGATCCCAATTCCCTCACCAAGCAGAAATCTTTCATCCTTACTGCGACAGAATACTTCACCAAATGGGCCGAAGCCGAAGCTTACGCGGAAATCAAGGCGTCAACAGTCTGCAAGTTCATCATGAAGAACATTCTCGCCAGATTCGGCATCCCAAGCACGATCGTCACCGACAATGGGCCACAATTCATTTCTCAGGACCTACAGGACCTCTGTAAAAGGTACACAATTGTATTGCATCATTCATCGCCATATTACCCACAAGGTAACGGCCAAGCGGAGGCCACCAATAAAACATTGCTCAAAATCATCAAAAAAACCTGCGAGTCTAGTAAGTTTTCAGACTGGCCAGAAAAGCTTATCGAAGCTCTATGGGCCTATCGCACTTCAATCCGTACCCCCACCGGGCAGACTCCATTTGCCCTTACTTATGGTATGGAAGCGGTAGTCCCGTACGAGACTCTGATCCCTTCTCTCAGGGTACAATTGGACGAGAAATTTCCCCTCGACGATCGTCGTAATTCACTCCTCGCCCAGTTGGAACTCTTGGATGAGAAGCGGCTGACCGCCGCCGAACACGCGCGTGTGTATCAAAATAGACTCGCTCGCTTTTACCAAAAGAAAGTCGTTGAGAGAAAATTCAAAGTCGGTGAGATGGTCGTAAAAAGAATTTTTGTCAAACCTGGAGGGCCGCGTTCTAAGCTCCAACCCAATTGGGAAGGACCATTTGTAATTCAAGCCGTGTACCCTGGCAACGCCTACAAGCTAGTCAACGCCGAAGGGACCGAGTTATCCCACCCTTGGAATGGGCTTTATCTTAAGAAATACTACCCTTAGCACAAAACAAAAAAAATGATGAAAAGATAAAAACATCAAAAAATAAAGAAATATCGAAAACCACTAAAAATATGGAAAATTCTAAATGCCGATGCCTGGCAGTCACCATGTAGTTAAGTCCCTGCATCTAACCTTCATGTTAGGATAGGGCCCATTGAGGCTTGGTAGGCACCGGGTCTTGGTTTGCCAGAACCGTGGAGATCCCTGTCCGGCCATGTCGGCCTATGCTTGCTCGAAGGAAGCTAACATGTGCTCACTTATGTATTTTATTCAAAAAAGTCGGTAGCATCACCTACGGTGGGGCCCCACCCAGAAGATCTCCGGAAGCTGTAATCTTTATTCTTTTCTCTTCGACCCAATGAGACAGTCGGCGCCCTTAAAACGCTGAGCATGAGAAACCAAAACTCAAACCCCAAAGGCAAGAGTAGGATCCATTTCCTCGAGCATCGATCAGAGCACGAGAAGAGGGCAGTGTCCCCGCAGGCATACGAAAAGGGAGCCCACAAACGTCAAACGACTATATCTCCCTCACAAAAAGAAATACAAAATCAAAATCAGGAGAAAAGCCTGGTCGTGACCGTGCCTGTTACGATAAACGGAACCCCTCAAAGCAAAAGTCTGAATCCACAAAAGGGGCCGTGGAATGTAAATGCTCGAGATTTGGTCCGAAGTTGTCTGAAAGGAAAGAGTTAATGGGCCCTCATTCGCTCGCCGGGTTAACGGCTTTGCCGGTCCTCTCAGGAGGTTTATCCCCTACTCTCTTCCTTCTCCCTCTAAAGATGAAGGTTCGATGGAGTTTCTGAAGGGTGAAAACTGCCTAGGGTCTGCGACCTTATTTTAATATACACATTTGGTTGCCTACTTTGAAAAGTAAAAGCTATCGCTGCGAAGGAGTCTCTGTGTTTCTGGCTGGTCAAGACCCATGTTTACCGCCTTGATGTCTTCTTGTTTAACCTCGGGCTTAGGCCAATGCAAGCGCGTCACCTATGGGTGTGACGGCGTCTGATTCCGGGTCAGCGTCGCACGGTTGGTCGTTAGGGTTCCAGGGTGTTCCATCATATACCATCTAGAGTTGTGAGGAAACAGACCCGGGTCGGGCAAATCTTTTACCTCAAACATCTTTTGGGAGAATCCCTGTGGTCGGAAGCAACTGGGAGCCTAAGCATGGCATGACAGTATTATCATCAGGGTAAGTCTTAGCCGGCGGGATCATCATTCGAGGGGTCTAGAGGCCCAAATCAACCTAGATGTGCACTTAGGATACCTGGGAGGTTAGTGAGAAACCCCTGTCTCACGTAGGTTAGGTGCCATTTGGGTGCTTGCCGGGCGTTAGCAACAAAAAAAATTGAAATGATAAAAGCAACAAAAAAAAATAAAAAAGAGAAAATGTACATATTTACAAACAAAAAATCTTTTTTATGATAAAACAAAAAAAATGCCAAATATAAAAAAAAAGAAAACAAATTAATTTTGCATGATTGCATTTGCGTGCAGCATCTCACTTTTAATACCGCTTGCATTCGTGTGCTTGTCTATCGCATTTATCATCACCACATCTTTCCCTTGCCTCCGTTAAATAAAGGCTTGGCCCCTTGACCAGTCATCAAGGACAGTCACAGTGACCATTTGCTTATTGAGCAAGGGGCCAAGTCAGAACAGAAATTCTGATTTGTTTGTTTCAGTGATGTGTGCAGGGACTCAGGCAACAGAAGCAAAAGTGAAAAACAAACAAACCGAACCTTGTATTTTATTCCAAAAAAAAACCAAAAAATTACATCAAGTTCCGCCCTCTCTCTCTGCATCACTCATCCCACTACTCTCCGGGTAAAACGCTCTCAAAGGTGCTACCCAACTACGAAAAGAGGTACTCCTACCGCTCTGTACTCCCCTTCCTATTCCCACATCCTGGCGTTGATCCACGGAAGCAGCAGAGAAGCTACCAACACGAAAGCCACGCTCTCGTGCTTTTTGGTAGCGCTCCTCACCATCTCTCAGCCACTGTTCAGCAAGACCAAGGCTGATTCGGAGTTCGAATAGTTGGGCCTCCATGGCCCTTCGTTCCTCCCTTTCAGCCAAACTGTTGGCTCTTTCTCTCTCTGCGTCTCTTTCTCTCTCTGCCCGTTCTCTCTCACGGTCTTCCCTCTCCAACTGGAGAGTGATCCTCAGTTCCATAGCATCCCTGGAAGAGTCGTCATCAGGATGACACCGCAGTTCCCTCTCCAGTTCTGCTATCCTAGCCTCCTTCTGCGCAGCTTGGGCAAGCGCTTCTTCCGTCTCCTTTTCCTGCCGAGTGTACCATCTCAGATACGCGATAAGGCGTAAACAAAGAGAACTCAACGCTGAAACTTTTACCTGTATACGGAGCATCCCTTCTGCCTCCGCAGCACGCAGCGTGGCGTGAGCAAGTTGCTCATGAAGCAAGTTAAGTTCAGAGGTAGGAATCCACAAGCTGGAGGAGGTACCACCTACTCCCGTCGCTGGGGAAGCCGCGCCAATCTGGGCATGCTACGACCGCGTGAATTAGCAGCCAACATCTGAAATCTGGGGTTTTAATTAAAGAACGCAGTGCACACCTACCGAGGCGCTCATAGCTCCGCGGGCATCGCCCAATTGTTGCTCCATCTCTGCCAAGCGAGTTCGTAAATTCGCTATCATGGTATCACAGATATCCTGCAGCCTTACAAGTCAGCATTTTCACCAGAAAACCAAAAAAAGGAGAAAGAAGAAAAGAGAAAAAGGGGAAACCTACCTCCACAAGTCCCCGGGGTTGGAGCCGCTCTGCGTACTTTATCCTATATAGACGCAAGTAGTCTTCGCTATCCCGCGCCTGCGATTCTACAATCATGCCACCCCGTTGCTAATCTTCGTACTGTTCGGGGAATCACACGTGCCAGTCAATACAGGTCGCCGGTCCCCGCGTCTTTCTCCCGACACGAGGTGGCGCAGCCGTATCCACCCATTCCTGAGCCAGTCCTAAAGTCCTCATAACCAATCGTAGCCGAAGTGGCTCGATTTCATTCAGGCAATGCATCCACAGTTCCCGTCCGAACCGGGCACGACTTGCTAGAACCCACGGCTGGTCAGCATCGACCATGTCTGAGTAGGGTCTCCAGTTTACCATCGCTGCAGGGAACTCCTGTAGCTCCCGCCTTAGCACCATCAGCTGGTAGGTTAGGGGTGCCGCACTCATGATGGGTTCCCATCGCCTGGCTAGCGGCACCATCGCAGGTCGCCAATGCCGAGCTCTCCCCATAGGGAGGTAATAATAGCTCCACAGCTGCTCGGCGCAGGTCATCAGAACTTTGCAAAAACACAAAAAAAATACAAAACAAGCAAAACCAAAAATACCTGGATGAATGGTGTGAAACCACTCACAGTCATCTCACGATCCGTTTCTTGGAATAGGCCTGCAAACAAGTGTGCCAGCATGGCGACTCCCCAGGCATAGCACCCTACTCTTTCAAGGTCTGACAGCATCTCCAGGAAGCAACATTGGATACCGTCCCCTTTCGAGCTCAGTACCAATCTCCCCAAAAGGAAGAGGAGAAATCTCCTCAAATCTATGTTACATCTTTCCCAGTTGCCGAAATCTGTGCAGTACACGGCACGGCATCCTATTTCCATCCTTTCCATGAACTCTTCTGAGGATTCGTCGTCCCGCCGACGAGTGTCGATGAGCCCTAATGCATCCATGAGGGACGCCCTAGCTACCGACCTGTTTTTCCGACCATCTAAGTCCAAACCCAGAAACTTCTGGGCACCCTCTCGGTAGTCCGTGTAAGTGACTCCGGTCACTGCCTCGCCATCCACCTTGAGACTCGTAATTCGGACCACATCTTCCAAGCTGGGCACCATGTGCCCCCAGGGCATCAGGAATGCCTGACTCACTAGGTCCCATCTCTCACACAAGGCTTGGATCAGGACCAGGTCGAGCTGGATCGGCTCGATCCGAAGGAAGGTGCCAAATCCCATCACGTCTAGTCTGGCCTTCTGAAAATCTGGGAGGCCCCTGTACGCTGCCACTATCAACTCCCATGAGATCTGTGATTTCATCACACTCTACGCATACAGGGAATGAGGAGGAGGTTTGGTCAGAAAGAAAGGAAGGAAAAAGAATGGAAAAAAGGGCAGGAAAACTTGGCTTACGAGTTGTGATTGGGGCCTTTCGCTGAAGTGCCCTTCGAGGTCCGAAAGCCTCCTGGAACTACTACCACTGGACCTACTTCTCTTCGAGGAGTAGGAATATTCGCCCTCCATCCAACTCTCGGAATTTTGAACTCCTCCTCTCCCGTGAAAATTTGTGCTCCTCGAGTTAGCTCTCGATATACCTGGGAAGATAAAAGGGACAAGAATTTATAGAAATGGAAGGAGTGCAGACCAAGATTGCCTCCATCACCTGTCAATGATAGCCCTCGCAATGAGGCACCTGCCAAGCGGTCCCATGTGTCATTTCACCGCTCGCACAGGGTGATTGACTGGACGAAGAATATGACGACTAGCCCCCTATGTTGTCCAGGGATACCCTATCATGATTTGGAGGACGTCCGCAAAATTTGACACAGCATTCGGGAAAAGAAACTAGGGCCATCAGTATTGACTTCGACGGCAGATTCCCGTGGAAAATGGTCACAACAAGACGCGATTCTCCGCTTGGAGCGGAGTCTCGGCAGACCCATCACATGGGAACAGTGCAAAGGAGGAGAAGCGTAGGGAAGAAGGAACGCACAAGAGAACAAACAAGCAGCAGAAAATCAAATCACTCCATTCATAATTCTACACAAGCTGTCATAAACACTACAATCATAGAGAGGTGGCGGGTCCACTAGCTCGCCAACTCTTGACATTATTTTCATGCTCGTCCCTCTAGGCGTCCCTCTCCTCTCCCCTGAGGTGCGGGTCCCTCAGAAGTCTCTGGGATCCTCGTGCAGCAGCACCTGTCTCGTCTCTGGGCGCCTGCTCCGCAACAGTGACTCGCTGCTCCTCCCCTGGTGTGGCAAAGAAGCCACTGGCGGCAAAGCGACCGGACTGGCGGAGTCGCTCCCCGAACTCTCGCGCTCTCTCGTAGCGCGTCTCCATCCCTCCTAACCTCAGCACGACGGCCTGAAGGCCCAGCTAGAGCTCCCTCACTTGGGCCTCCAAGGCCCTCCTCTCGGTCAGATCCCGCTGTCGCTCGGACCTTCTCTCGGCTTTCTCTCTCTCTGCCTCTCTCCTCATCATCTGCAGAAGAACCCTTAACTCCAGGATGTCTGGAGAAGGTCTCTCCTCACCGCGATGCCGCAGCTCCGCTACAGTCGCCACCCAGGCGTCACGCTCCTCTTCCGCCCGGGTCGCGCGGGCCACCGCACCGGCAAGTTGCTCCCGGAGGGAGGCAATCTCGAGAAAAGGGGCCGAGGAACTGGAAGATCCGCCAGCCAGTCCCACCGTCGCTGTCTGCTGGGCACGCTGGAACAAAATAAACAACGGCCGTCAGTGAAACTCCAAAATCTGAAGTTAAAAGTGCGGCACATAACTTACCAGGAGCGACAACTCATGTTGAGCGACGGCCAGCTGCCGCCTAGTCTCTGACAGTTGGGCGCGCGAGCCGCCGATGCCACGCGTGTCCCCAGCTTGGGGAAGCCCCGCGTAGCTCTCTCTCTGCCGCCGCAGGAAGTCGGCACTGTCCTGCACCAGTATACCCCCTTGCTGTCCAGGGAGACGTACGGGCCACTCCTCGAGCCTCGCCTTGTCGCGACTCTCCCTCCTGACGCGGCTCGGCTCGTCCGCACTCGCCCACTCATCGGCCAGACCTAGGGTCCTTGCCATGTCCTGGACCAAGAAAGGGGTCCCACATCAGTCAAAAGGAACGCGTCCCCTGTCTAGGACGCGTCCATCATTTGAGTGCAACACTCGCCGAACCCTTTCCCCCTCGCGCGGCTCGCTTCAAAACCCAAAATGAATTAAAAGAGGAAGAGATCGGAGGACCTACCGGACCGTGTTCACCTCCTCCCACGCCATCGGGCCCCTCGGGTCCCTCGGGGGCCCGAAGCGGCCCTTCCTCCTCCATGGACGCCGTTCCGTGCTCGGGCGTGTCCCTCCTTGGGCGAGGAGTTCCTCGTCCCTCTCCACCTTCACCATGGTCGGGCCCACCGAACTCCATTGATCAAAAGAAGAGGAAGACGGAAAGGGGGGCGAGCGAGTTTCGGCAGAAGGCGGGCTCGTTTGCGGGTAAGGCACGGGAGAAGAAAGACCACCCGTCGCTTTAAATTTGAAATCAAGGATTAAGACGCGTCCTCGCGCCTGGACGCGCCCAAAAGGGGGAGAAATGAAACAAAATCCCCCCGTGCAAAGCGTAGTTCCCCGCTGTTCAGGGTAAGGTCTCGCGGAGCGTGCCTCAAAGGACAACTCAGTGCAAAGAAGAAAGTGTGGGAGAGAGAAAAGTACACACAACACAAAAAAGCCATTTCCATTTCATATAATAGCCGAAAGTACATCATACAGTGAGAAGGGTGACGTACAAGCAACTCTCTAACTCTCACCGTCACCCTCCTGGTCATCTCCTTCCTCCCTCCTCTGACGGGGATCCCTAGGGGGCCTCTGCGACCTCTGTGAACCCTGAGAAGCCGTGCTCGCCTCTCCAGGTGGCACCATGCCAGCCTCCAAGGTGCGGCGACGCTGCTCGGCCGAAGAAACTAGAAAGTTGCCCACAGAAAAGGAACCGGACTGACGAAGTCGTGCACCGCGCTCCTTCGCCCTCTGATACCGCTCCTCAGCCTCCCGTCGACGCTCCTCCTCCAGCTCCACAATCCGGGCGTCACGCTCTGCCACCCAGGCATCGCGCTCCTGCTCAGCACGAACAGCACGGGCCAGGGCCTCTCGAATCTCGGCCACCTGTCAAAGCATGCATGCACCGTAAGAGAACAGTGATAGAAGGAAAGCAGCTAGAAAAGGGTCAGGGCCAAGCAAACACTCACTCGAGCCTCGCGGTCACGCTCGGCCTCCTCAGCCCGAGCCACCGCGTACGCCAGCTGCTCCTGGAGAGCAGAAACCTCCGGAGGAGGGCCCCGCGAACTGGAACCCGCTCCGCCAGCCATCCCGGCTGTCGCTGTCTGGTGGGCCCGCTGAAACACGGGGCAAACGTCAGTCAAAGGCTAAGCATCAAAAATCCAGGTCACAAAAAATGCATTGCATAGACTCACCAGGATCTCCAACTCTTGTCGGATGGCCACCAACTGCTGCCTGGCGTCCGCCAGCTGGGCCCGCAGGTCGGCGATCATGTTGTCACGAGCATCCTGCATTGCACATAAGTCAGTACCACATGCATATACATATAGAAGGGTGAAGCATTTTCATTTCACACTTACCCCTGCCATACCACCGAGGGAGAGGCAGTCCCCGTACGTAGCTCGATATCGTCTCATGTAATCGGTGCTGTCCTGTACATGGGACACCATTGGGACCCCGCCTTGCTGCCAGACCTGGTACTGTGCTGGGAAGCGCGTACGCCAGTCCACAATCTTCACCTTCCCCTTGGTCTTCCGCCCAATGCGGGCCGGCGCATCTACATCAACCCACTCCTGGGCTAGCCCCAAAGTCCTCATGACCAGTCTAAGCCGCAGCGGCTCGATCTCGTTCAGACAATGGACCCACACGTCCCGCCTGAAACGAGGAAGACCCGCTACAACCCAAGGCTGGCCAGCGTCGCCCATGCCCAGGTAGGGCCTCCACACCACCTGCATCACCATACATACATCATATTAGTTACCATTCAGTCACATGCATAAATACAAAAAAAATCACACGCATCATACCATGGCCTCGGGATACTCGCTCAGCTCCCGACGAAGTGATGCCAGCTGGTAGCCGTGGGGTGCTGCAACCGCGACCGGCCTCCACTGCCGCGCCAGGGGCACGGCCCTCCTGTTCCCATGCCTAGCCCTCCCCATCGGGAAATAGTAATAGCTCCACATCCATCATACATCATTAGTACAATAATTACATATTTAACTGTGGGAATGCATAAATAAAATGTTTACATGGAGGAAAGGTGCGAAGCCGCTGACTGTCGTCTCCTTCTCCGAAGTCTGGGAGAGATCAGAAATCAAATGGACAAGTAGAGCCGCTCCCCACGCGTAGTGTCCCACTCTGTCCAGATCCGCCAAGATCCCGAGGAAACGGCAGTGGATGCCATCTCCCTTCGTCCCCAGCAGAAGGCGGCCCAGGAAGAAGAAAAGAAACCTCCGAAGATCTAGGTCCACCAGCTCCCTCTCGCTCGGATCCTGGGTGAAAGCTGCACGAGCATCCCCCTCCAGTCGAGCCAAGAACTCCGCTCCAGTCTCGCTAACCCGCTGGCGCGGGTCGACGAATCCGAGCGCCTCCATGATCTCCACTCGGCCGACTACCCTGCTGTCTCTATCAGTCACGCTCGTCTCTAACCACAGCAGGTCCAGGGCACTCTCTCGGTAGTCGGGGTAGGTGACCCCGCTGACTGCCTCTCCGTCAACCCGTAGCCCGGTAATCCGAGCCACGTCCTCTAGTGTCGGCACCATGTGCCCCCAGGGCATCAAAAACGCCCGGCTCGGTGCGTGCCACCGCTCCCTCAATGCCTGGATAAGAGGAAGGTCGAGCCGGAAGGGCTCGATCCTAAGGAAAGCTCCAAAGCCCATGGTGTCCACACGCGCCCTCTGGAAATCCGGTAGCCCACGGTATGCTGCCACCACCAGGGACCAGCTAATCAGCATCATGACCAGTAATAAACAATAACACTATATATATACTACTTATTCTTTTTATTTTATTTTTACTTTTTTAAAATATTTATAGTTTCTTGTGGAGGCGTCCAACTCGCTGGACGCCTCCTTCCAATTTACATTTTTCCTTTTTTAGAAAAAACCCAAAAAACCAAAACAAAATTTATTAATAATATGTATATTTTTATGGAGGCGTCCAGGGATTAGGACGCCTCCTTATTTTTTAATTTTATTTTATTATTTACGTAAATAAATAAATAAACAAAAAGAAAAAGAAAAAAAATAAAAAGAAAAAAAAAGTGGAGGCGTCCAGGCCCCTGGACGCCTCCTTCTCTCACTACCCGGCCTTCTCTCACAGCCTCTCGCACGCCCGTTTTAGCCTATTGAACCACAGAGTGAGAATTCCGAAGTACTTACCGGGTCGTGATCGTCCTCTCCCGCGTCACCAGCATCCGCAGCGGCCTCCGCGGCCAGAAGCGGCACCTCCATCTCCTCCTCCGCAGCAATCTCCTCTGCTACGGCCTCCTCGGTATCATCCCTCAACCTCCTCGCACGACGAGCCAGTCGTTTCCTCTTCTCTGGACCCTGGCTCGATCCTCCTCGCTCCATTGGGACTAAGAATGGGTCGTTTGGAGTGGCTGGACGGTCAGAATGAACAGTATAAGTGAGTAGGGGGGGAGCCCTCCCCCCTATAGACGCCCCCACACTCTTTTATTTTTTTTCAAAATTCAAAAAAATAGGGGCGTCCAGGCGCCTGGACGCTCCCATAAATAAAATAAATAAAAAAATAAAAAAAAAATCAAAATAGGGGCGTCCAGGCCCCTGGACGCCCCCATAATAAAAAAAAAATATATATATAATAAAAGAAAAAAAGATAAGAATATAATCCAAACAAAAGAAAAAAAAGAAAGAAAAAGAAACACCACAAAAAAAAGATAATAATTAAGGGGATGGGGGTCCGAAACATCCAAATGCCAGATTTTATTCCATCAGAAAGCAGAATGAGCTACATCAGGGGTTTAGGCGCCTTAGGCCTTAACTTCCCCAGTTCGGTTACATAAGCCCTCCACGGCTCGCATTCTTCCACCACGTGCGCAAATGCCTTTCCTGCAACACTTGTCTTCCAGGGAGCTTTAATGGCCTTCGATTCCTTCGCGTCCGCTTCAGTGCCCAACTCCCTCTTCTTCAAAGGAACGATGCCAGTCGGTGGCGGGAACGAATGGCGTGGGATGCCAATCTGGAGGCAGCACCGATGCGCGTTGTAAAGAACAAACTCGGTCGCGCGGATCAGTTGAAGATCAACTTCGGGGGAAGGCCTCATGAGGAGATCAAGCGAAAGTAAACATGCCGGTGCGCAAGTAAAGAAGCCTTGTGTCACGGTGCGGAAGTGAGACCGCCAGTCTTCACGTTTCTTCAGCCACGGAACGCGGTTCACTACAGTACCACCGAAGCCTAACACGTCGACTATGTGATGAAGAGGGCTTTGTTGGAAGAGTTTCGAAGCAGTTGGCATTCCCTCGCGGTGGGCGAATTTGAAGTGCAAATCAAGCCAGCAATTCAAGACAAGTGCGCAACCAAAAGGAGGCTTACCCATACTCGAGGCGGTAAGGCCGCTGTAAAGATAAGCAAGGATGGTGGGTCCCACCCTCTTTCCACTCCAGATTCCGTGAATGGCACTTAGTTGATCCTCCTCCACTATGTTACCGGTATGAGGAA
Organism: Amorphophallus konjac; assembly: GCA_022559845.1. Taxonomy (NCBI): domain Eukaryota; kingdom Viridiplantae; phylum Streptophyta; class Magnoliopsida; order Alismatales; family Araceae; genus Amorphophallus; species Amorphophallus konjac. The sequence goes on along the minus strand of JAHNEJ010001512.1, from coordinate 53,495 downwards.
ACAAGAGAGCGCCCGCTAGACAGATAGTGAACCCCTTCATGATTCCCTCCAAATAGTCATCATCTGGTGACCCTCTCAGGGCGTCCATGACCCACTCCGCAAGCTTTTGGAGATCGATCCCCTTTTGAGTACGGACCTTTCTGGCTGCGTCGGGCGGCATGAAGCTTCCAAGGACGCTTTCAGAAGTCTCCCGTGTCAGCATCTGCATAGCCTTCACCTTCCCCTCACTCTTGAATTTCTTCAATCCGAGCAGAAGTTCCACCTCCTCGAGGAGGATGGTCACCTCGAAGGTCGGGAAGATAAAAGTGTGGGTCTTGGGATGCCAGATCTCCACTAGTGCGCCCATAGCCGCCCAGTCCATACGAATCTTCTCGTAATGCTTGGCGTGAATAAGGAGCCCCTGCAGATGCCACTTCGAGAGTATGGCCCTCATGCCAATGGAGATATTGGAAGTCAGCTTTGAAAGCCATGGCAGCTTGGAAAACTTCCTCGGGCCTGGGAAGAGTGGATATGGCTGGAAGAGGAAAGAAGAAGAAATGAAGGAAGTAAGAAGAAGGTTCACGCGGAGAAATTTGAAAAGAGTCAGCTTACCATATGCGACATGATCATCCCACTCAGATGACCCTCGAGGTCGGAAAGTCGCCTAATCTCGCTGCTAGGCTTGCTCCTCTTCATAACGCGGGAAGACTCTCCTTTCATCCTGAAATCTCTAGATTCTCCTCTCCTTCCTCTCCTGAGCTTCCAAAACCCACCTTGGTGCATTTGAATGAACTAGCCTAAGGGGAGTTCTTATAGGAAGGGAAGATCGCTACAGGACAGAACATGTCACATCAGCGGTCACTATCAGGATTTTGTCTGGATCTCCTTTGAACTGTGGTGCGATTCTGCTATGATTCTGCTACTTTATGATGTTGCTAACCTTTGCTGGCATGTGCAGGTTTTACTAACGGACGTCTTTGTCCTATCTCATGTCCCACCTTTCATTGGTTGGTCCCACCATGTCATGCATCGTAGTATATGATACGTACGCTACTAGAACATGCCGAGGACCGTGCGGCCCGAACGAATCTGGGATCTGAGTTCCCCTTCAACAAAAATGGTGATGATCTCGGAAGAATTTGGGTTGTACGGATAGGCCGTCAATTTGTGTTAGAATGGGGACGACGGTTCCATTCAGTGAGTTGGTGCGCGGATAAACGGGCCCCAGCCCAGTATCACCTCACTGGGTCGGTATCCTGACCCGTTCTTCACAAGTTGACAATATTATCCTTGGCTATTTTCTATTTTAGTTTGTTTTAAATTTTTCTTTGAACCCAGCATGCATTCATATAGGACTTTGATTTATTGCGGAAGATCATTCAAGTGATTCGATTGTGAAAGCCGTTGTGCTCCAATTCCCACAAATATGAGATATTCCACTCCGAATGAAATACTGAGTTTTCTTGAGATAGCCCTACGCTGCTCTTCCAAAGGAGACCCTTGTTTGGACAGACCCTCGGATATTCCTTTACCTTTTTTGACCCACCTTGGCCGCAGCACTTCCACATTGGCTGGTAACCGCTCCCCAAAGGTGAAACCTCCGGTTTATGACCCAGGTACTTCCACACCGAGAAGTTGGTCTCCTTTTGTTTCGTGCCCGAGCGCACATCTCACCCTCCCTTATTTGATCTCCGTCCAAGCAATCGTCAATATTTGAAAGACCTTCTTCAAGGTCGCCTCATTGAAACTCCAGGAAAGATTCCAAACAGTAACGTCAAAAGCGTGTCTCATCACACCTAGGCATCAACTTATCAGTCCGCTCCCACTTCACTCCACTCCACTTCGATACCATTCCACTACGTATCGCTCCCTTGCAAAGTAGACGCCAAGGCGGGGCAGCTGTAGACACGCCATTCTTGACGTCTCCTGAGAAAGTCTCATATTACTATACAACGCCCCGCAACGGCTTACGCATTTTGAATCGCTCGAGTGCTTCCTTTCCTTGGGTCTTCTTCTGCCTTTTTTGGCATCCGGAATTGTCTCGTCACGGCATTCGGACGACATCAACACCAGTCGTACGCATCAAGAGGTTCCGGAATCAAGAAGGGGGTCTACCGGGCGGCCGCCGACGCCTGATTTGAGGACCCGGGTGGGTCTTAATGGGGGCGTCCAGGCCCTTGGACGCCCCCATCTTTTTAATTTATTTTATTATTTTCTCTGGGCCCAAAAATAAATAAATATATATATATTTTAATGGAGGCGTCCAGGCCCCTGGACGCCTCCATAAATTCTAATAATAATAAATATTTATAAAATGCCAGTTGAGATAAAAAAATATAATAAAAAAATATATATATTAATGGAGGCGTCCAGGCCCCTGGACGCCTCCATAAAAATAAATAAAAAAAATCAAAATGCCAGCCTTGGCACAAAAGACAAATAAAAAAATAATAAAATAATATATTTATGGAGGCGTCCAGGCCCCTGGACGCCTCCATCAACTCTCTCACGGGCGCCGACCACCGAACGACGGTTTGTCGTGTGTGAAAAAATCTAAAATATGGAGACGTCCAGTCAGCTGGACGCGCCCATTTCTGAATCACGAGACGCCACTCACAAAACCACGCGTTGTGCCAAACCGCGTGCGGCCGTCGTCGGTTTTCGTTGGACCTGTTTGAGGCGTCCGGGACCCTAGACGCCTCCACAAAAATATTCCAAAAAAATAAATAAAAATAGAATAAAATATTATTTCGGCCCTGATGGAGGTGTCCAGGGTCCTAGACGCCTCCACCCTCCGGAGCCCTATAAATAGAGGCCCACCCCCTCAGTTCTAGGGGAGCTTCGAAGTGATCCGATAGGCTGCCGGAGCCCAGAGGCTACGGAGTCATTTTCTAACCCGTGGGTTCTTTTGTAGGTGGAGGTTCTGCCGACTTCTCGGGTGCTCACGCTCGCGAGAGGAAGGTCGTCTTCATCCACCGCGCATCCACGTCGTCCCCACGCTGCCGGAGCTCCGCCGGATTTCACCATCGGGACATCCAATAAGCCAATTCTTTCCTTTTCTTCGTAGTTCTTTTGCATTCATCATCTTGCATCCCCTATCCCCCTTCATAAGGGCGCCTTTTCTTATACACTTCTTACATCCATCATCTCATTTTCCTCCTACTCGAGTCCGAGAGGGGTTTAAAAGATAACACCAACCAGGTGTGTGTCTTGCCATTATTTCATTATTTTTATCACAAGGATTTGAATACTACACCTCCATCTTTCTAATCCACTTGTCATTTGTTTGTCGTTGTCTTGCAAGGGTAGTCGAGGAAAGCCCTCTCCGTCGGCCGGCCGGAGGAAGAGGAAGAAGCAACCCGCCATCTCCCGCTCTTGAGGTAGGCGCGATCACCTTCTTATTTTGGGGTCTTTCGGCCCCTGGCGATCACATCTTGTTTTGAGGCCGCGGCGAGTCACTTCCCCAATGGCCGTTTAAATTTCCGTTCGTATATTCTCTTTATATTCTGTTATATTCTGCTCATATTCTAGAGGCCGTGGCGAGTCACTTCCCCAATGGCCGTTTAAATTCACGTTCTTATACGTTATATTCCTATCTGTTTATGTTCTCGAGGCCGCGGCGAGTCACTTCCCCAATGGCCGTTTAAATTTTCGTTCGTATATTATCTTTATATTCTGTTATATTCTGCTCATATTCTCGAGGCCGCGGCGAGTCACTTCCCCAATGGCCGTTTAAATTCACGTTCTTATACGTTATATTCCTATCTGTTTATGTTCTCGAGGCCGCGGCGAGTCACTTCCCCAATGGCCGTTTAAATTTCCGCGCTTTGTATTCGCTTTATATTCTGTCATCTTATTATCTGCTCATATTCTCGAGGCCGCGGCGAGTCACTTCCCCAATGGCCGTTTCAATTCTTGTTATTTAATTTCTGCACCATTCCCGTCCCCCCGAGGCCGCGGCGAGTCACTTCCCGCTATGGCCGTTTAAACCCCATATTTTACTATATCACACTTGTCCCGCTCGCCCCACCGGAGCAATCTCCCGTGGTGGCCCCTTCTCTCTCTTCTCTTATTTCTGTGTTGCAGCAAACAAGCACCAAAAGAAAAGTGGAGCCCGCGCGCGCTCCGCGTCCTCTCCGCTCTTCCCCGAACCGCGTGACGTCGCTCACACCTATTACTTGTCCAAACTTCTCAATCCCTGTGAGCAGAGATATACAGTCATGGAAAAGACCTGTGCGGCCCTTGTTTGGGTAGTACAGAAGTTGAAACACTACTTCTTGGCTCATGAAGTCCACTTGATTGCTCGCATGAACCCTATCAAATTCCTTCTGGAGAAGTCCGTCCATACGGACAGACTAGCACGCTGGCAAAGTTTCCTCTCTCAATTCGACATCATCTATATCCAGCAAAAGGTGATTAAGGGCTATGCCATAGCCGAGCATCTCACTCACCATCCTCTCCCCAAGTTCGACCCCGTTCAGTCAGAATTTCCAGATGAGGAACTAATGTCCATTACCGAATTCGAGGAGCCAATGTGGACGTTATATTTTGATGGAGCTCTGAATTCTCAAGGGAAAGGGATCGACATTGCCCTCCTGTCGCCTGAGGGTCTCACATTCCCGCTGGCGTACCAGCTCAAATTCCCGGTTACCAACAATATAGCGGAGTATGAAGCCCTTCTAGCTGGCCTGGAGCTCGCTCATTCTCTCCATGTCACCGAACTACGAGTTGTGGGTGATAGTCAGCTCGTTCTTCGCTAGGTGCTCACCAAATATCGCACTCGCGATCCCAAGCTCAAGCCATACCAAGAACTCACCGCTGCCTTTGCCAAACTGTTCACCAAACTGATCTTTGTTCATATCCCTCGCCATGAAAATATCCTGGCCGACGCCCTCGCCTCGTTGGCATCATCCTTTAGATTCCCTCTAGCAAGATGGTTTGAGTCCATTTCCATCTACAAACGGCATGCCCCTGCAACCGATGACGCTTCCTACGTGAACACCAAAGACAGGATAGCAAGGAAGATCCTGCAGGAAGATATCCATGAGAAGAGGGAAATCATGTTGGCAGAGGCCGAAGAAGAACTGGCTGATGAGGAGAAACCATGGTTTTATGAAATCGTCAAATACTGCAAAGATCAGTCTTACCCTGAAGGAGCTACCACAGAAGACAAGAAGGCTATAAGAAGGGTAGCTCAGAAATACATATTGGTCGGGGGTTTACTCTATAGGAGGAGCCTTACTGGCGTCCTGTTAAGATGTCTTGATGACAATGAGGTTTGGAAATGTGTAGAAGAGACACACTCGGGTGTGTGCGGTGGCCATGTGAATAGTCAGATGCTCGCCAAGAAGATCATTCGGCAGGGCTTTTACTGGCCCACCATGGAGGAGGATTGCGCTATCTTTGTCCGTAGGTGTGTCAAGTGCCAACTTCACGCCGATAAAATTCATTCACCGTCCTCCTCACTTCATCCAATATCCTCCCCGTGGCCTTTCTCCATGTGGGCATTCGACATCATTGGTCCCCTAGGTGATCCTAATTCCCTCACCAAGCAGAAATCTTTCATCCTTACTGCGACGGAATACTTCACCAAATGGGCCGAAGCCGAAGCTTACGCGGAAATCAAAGCATCAACGGTCTGCAAGTTCATCATGAAGAACATCCTCGCCAGATTCGGCGTCCCAAGCACAATCGTCACCGACAATGGGTCACAGTTCATCTCTCAGGACCTTCAGGACCTCTGCAAAAGGTACGCAATTGTATTGCATCATTCATCACCTTATTATCCACAGGGTAATGGCCAAGCGGAGGCCACCAATAAAACATTGCTCAAAATCATCAAAAAAATCTGCGAGTCTAGTAAGTTTTCAGATTGGCCAGAAAAGCTTATCGAAGCTCTATGGGCCTATCGCACTTCAATCCGTACCCCCACCGGGCAGACTCCTTTTGCCCTCACTTATGGTATGGAAGCGGTAGTCCCGTACGAGACTCTGATCCCTTCTCTCAGGGTATAATTGGACGAGGAATTCCCACTCGACGAACGTCGTAATTCGCTCCTCGCCCAGTTGGAACTCTTAGATGAGAAACGGCTGGCCGCGGCCGAGCACGCGCGTGTGTACCAAAATAGACTCGCTCGCTTTTACCAAAAGAAAGTCGTTGAGAGAAAATTCGAAGTCGGTGAGATGGTTGTCAAAAGAATCTTTGTCAAACCTGGAGGGCCGCGGTCTAAGCTCCAACCCAATTGGGAAGTGTAAGCGACGTCACGCGGTTCTGAGATGGAGACGAAGAGGGCGGAGCGCCAGGGCTCCTCTTCTTGCTTTTATTCTGGGGTTTTGTGCTGCAACACGAAGAAACTAAGGGAGTATAGAAAGAGGGGCCACCACGGAAGATTGCTCCGGCGGGGCGAGCGGAACAAGTATAATGCAGTAAAGGTAAAAGAAGAGGGAAGGGGCCTCCACGGGAGGTTGCTCCGGCGGGGCAAGCGGGACAATTATAGTGCAGAAATTAAATAACGGGAATTGAAACGGCCATTGCGGGAAGTGACTCGCCGCGGCCTCGAGAATATAACAGAGATAAGAGATGGATAAGAAAAACAACAAATAGTATAATGACAGGAATTTAAACGGCCATTGCGGGAGATGACCCTCCGCGGCCTCGAGAATATAACAGAGATAAGAGACGGATAGCAAACAACAGATAATATAGAACAAAACTTTAAACGGCCATTGCGGGAAGCAACTCACCGCGGCCTCGAGAATATAGCATAGATAGGAGACAAATAAGGAGAACAACAGATAATATATGACAGAACTTTAAACGGCCATTGCGGGAAGTAACTCGTCGCGGCCTCGAGAATATGGCAATTATAGAAGACAAGTATGAGAGGAAGACAGAATATAAATGATAAAAATCAAACGGCCATTGCGGGAAGTAACTCTCCGCGGCCTCGAGAATATCGTGATCGCCAGGGGTCGAGGACCCCAAAATAGAAAGAGATCGCGCCTACCTCGGGAGCGGGAGACGGTGGATTGTTTCTTCCTCTCCTTCCGGCCGGTCGGCGGGGGAGGGCTTTCTTCGGCTATCCTGGTTGGTGTGGTTTTAAACCCCTCTCGGACTCGAGTAGGAGGAAGATATGATGATGAAATGCAAGAAAGGTAGAGGAGAAGACGCCCTTGTGAAGGGAGATGGAGAGTGCGATATGATGAATGTAAAAGACTATAGAAAGAAAAAGGGGAAGAAATGGCTTATTGGGTGAGCCGATGGAAAGATCCGGCGGAACTCCGGCACCGTGGGGACGACGTGGAAGCGCGGTGGACGAAGACGACCTTCATCTCGCGAGCCTGGACACCCGAGAAGCCGACCGAACCTCCTCCTACAAAAGAACCCACGGGTTAGAAGTGACTCCGGTAGCCTCTGGGCTCCGGCAGCCTATCGGATCGCTGCTTGGCTCCCTTAGAACTGCGGGGTGGGCCTCTATTTATAGGGCTCCGGAGGGTGGAGGCGTCCAGGACCCTGGACACCTCCATCAGGGCCGAGCTAATATTTTATTTTATTTTTATTGATTTTTTGGAATATTTTTGTTGGGGGCGTCCAGGGTCCTGGACGCCCCTATGACTTCCACCGAATCCCACCGACAGCGCACGTGGTTCGATTCAACGCGTGGTTTCGTGAGCGGCGCCTCGTGATTTGAAAATGGGCGCGTCCACGTGCCTGGACGTTTTCATAACTTGGATTTTTCACACACGACAAACCGTCGATCGGTGAACGGGACCCCGTGAGGAAGTTGATGGAGGCGTCCAGGGTCTTGGACGCCTCCAAGAAAATATATATTTATTTTGTTTTGTCTTTTTATGCCAGAGCTGGCATTAAATATTTTTTATTTTGGTTTTTATGGGGGCGTCCAGGGGCCTGGACGCCTCCATTAATATACTATTTTTTATTGGGTTTTGTATTTTTTGAAAATAAATTAAGGGAATGGGGGCGTCCAGGGGCCTGGACGCCCCCATGAAGGCCCACCCGGGTCCTCTAGCGAGGTGCTGGCGGCTTCCCGGCAGTCACCCTTCTTGACTTCGGAACCTCTCGATGCGCTTGACTGATGTTGATGCCGTCCGGATGCTGCGACGGGAGTAACCCGGATGCCGAAAGAGGCGGGAGGAGACCCAAAATAGGAAGCACTCAGGCGATTCGAAATGCAAAAGCCGTCGCGGGGCGTTGTATAGTAATATGAGACTTTCTCAGGAGACGTCAGGAATGGCGTGTCTACAACTATCCCGCCTTGGCATCTGCTTTGCAAGGGAGTGACACATAATGGAATGGTATCGAAGTGGAGTGCAGTGAAGTGGGAATGGACTGATAAGTTGATGCCAAGGTGTGATGAGACGCGCTTTTGACGTACTGTTTTGAACTTTTCCTGAAGTTTCAAAGAGGCGACCTTGGAGAAGGTCCTTCAAAGTTCAACGATTGCTTGGACAAAGAGCAAATAAGGGAGGTTGAGATGTGCGCTCAGGCGCGAACAAAGGAGACCAACTTCTCGGTGTGGAAGTACCTGGGTCGCAAACCTGCAGGTTTCACCTTAGAGGAGCGGTTACCAGCCAATGTGGAGGTGCTGCGGCCAAGGTGGGTCAAACAAAGTAAAAGAATATCTGGGATTTTGTCCAGTCAAGGGTCTCCGTTTGGAAGAGCAGCGTAGGGCCGCTTCAAAGAAACTCAGTATTTTGTTCAGAATGGAATATCTCATATTCTCGAAAATTGGAACACAACGGCTTTCTCAATCGAATCGCTTGAATACTATCCACGATGAATTCAAAGTCCTATATGAATGCATGCTGGGTTTAAATAAGAATTTAAAACAAACTAAAATAGAAAATAGCCAAGTATAATATTGTCAACTTGTTAAGGACGGGTCAGGATACCGATCCGATGAGCCGATACTGGGTTGGGGCCCGTTTATCCGCGCATTGACTCACCGAATGGAACCGTCGTCCCCATGCTACCACAAATTAACGGCCTATCCGTGCAGCCCAAATTCTTCTGGAATCATCACCGTTTTTGTTGAAGGGGAACTCAAATCCCAGATTCGTTCAGGCCGTAAGGTCCTTGACATATTCTAGTAGCGTAGGTACCATATATTATGATGCATGACACAGTGGGACCCACAGGGGACAAAATCGTCCGTTAGTAAAACCTGCACAGACCAGCAAACATCAGAAAGTAACAGAATCACAACAAAATCACACCACAATGCAAAGGAGATCTAGCCAAAATCCTGACAGTGACCATCGATGTGACATGTTCTGTCCTGTAGCACCCTTCCCTTCCTATAAGAACACCCCTTAGGTTAGTTCATCCAAATGCACCAAGGTGGGTTTTGAAAGCTCAGGAGGAGAAGGATAAGCTAGGATGGAAGGAGAGTTTTCCCGCGTTATGAAAAGGAGCAGGCCTAGCATCGAGATCAGGCGACTTTCCGACCTCGAGGGTCATCTCAGCGGGATGATCATGTCGCGTGCGGTAAGCCGGTTCATTTCAAAATTTCTCTATGTGAATTTCCTTCTTACTTCCCTTCTTTCTTCTTTCTTTCAGCCATATCCACTCTTCCCGGGCCCGAGGAAGTTTTCCAAACTACCCTGGCTTTCGAAGTTGACTTCTAATATTTCTCTCGGCATGAGGTCCATACTCTCGAAGTGGCATCTTCAGGGGCTCCTTATTCACGCCAAACACTACGAGAAGATCCGTATGGACTGGGCGGCTATGGGCGCACTGGTGGAGATTTGGCATCTTTCTCCGGATCGAGCCGATCAAGCTCGACCTGGTTCTGATCTAGGCTTTGTGTGAGAGATGGGACCCAGTGAGTCGGGCATTCCTGATGCCCTGGGGGCACATGGTGCCCAGTTTGGAGGACGTGGTCCGAATCACAAGTCTGAAGGTGGAGGGCGAGGCAGTGACCGGGGTCACTTACGCGGATTACCGAGAAGGTGCCCAGAAGTTGCTGGGTTTGGACTTAGATGGTCGGAAGAACAGATCGGTAGCCAGGGCGTCCCTCATGGGTGCATTGGGGCTTACTGATACTCGTCGATGGGACGACGAATCCTCAGAAGAGTTCCTGGAAAGGGTGGAAACGGGATGTCGTGCCGTGTACTGCACAGATTTCAGTAACTGGGAGAGATGCAACATAGATTTGAGAAGGTTTCTCCTCTTCCTGTTGGGGAGATTGATATTGGGCTCGAAAGGGGATGGCATCCAATGTCGCTTCCTGGAGCTGCTATCAGACCTTGAAAGAGTGGGGTACTATGCCTGGGGAGCTGCCATGCTGGCACACTTGTTTGCGGGCCTGTTCCAAGAAGCAGATCGTGAGATGGCCGTGAGTGGTTTCACACCATTCATCTAGGTATTTTTGGTTTTACTTATTTTGTATTTTTTTGTTTTTTAGAAGGTATTGACAATCTGTACTGAGCAGCTGTGGAGCTATTATTACCTCCCGATGGGGAGAGCTCGGCATTGGCGACCCGCGATGGTGCCGCTAGCCAGGCGGTGGGAACCCATTATGAGTGCGGCACCCCTAACCTACCAGTTGATGGTGCTAAGGCGGGAGCTACAGGAGTTCCCTGCGGCGATGGTGAACTGGAGACCCTACTCAGACATGGTTGATGCCGATCAACCGTGGGTTCTAGCGAGTCGTGCCCGGTTCGGACGGGAATTGTGGATGCACTGCCTGAACGTAATCGAGCCGCTTCGGCTACGATTGGTTATGAGAACTTTGGGACTAGCTCAAGAATGGGTGGACATAGCTGCGCCACCTCGCGTCGGGAGAGAGACGCGAGGACCGGCGACCTGCATTGACTGGCGCGTGCGATTTCCCGAACAGTACGAAGACTGGCAACGAGGTGGCACGATCGTGGAATCGCGGGCACGGGATAGCGAGGATTACCTGCGTCTGTATAAGGTAAAGTATGTGGAGCGGTTCCAACCCCGAGGGCTTGTGGAGGTAGGTCTCCCCTTTTCCTCTTTTCATCTTTTCCCCGCTTGTGGTCTTCTGGTGGAAATGTTGACTTGCATGGCTGCAGGATATTCGTGATGCCATGATAGCGAATTTGCGAGCTCGCTTGGCAGAGATGGAGCAACAGTTGGGCGATGCCCGAGGAGCCCTGAATGCTTCGGTAGGTATACCGTGCATGGTCCTATTTGAAACCCTAGATTCCAAGTATTGGTTGCTAACCCACGTGGTTATAGCATGCCCGGGTTGACGCGGCTTCCTCAGCGATGGGGGCAGGTGGTGCGTCTTCCAGCTTGTGGATTCCCACCTCAGAACTTGACTTGCTTCATGAGCAAGTTGCTCATGCTACGCAACGTGCCGCGGAGGCAAAAGGGATGCTTTCTATCCAGGTAAAAATCTTAGTGTTGAGTTCCCACTTGCTTAAGCCTTTTCAGAAATCTGAGACGGTACGTCTGGCAGGAGAAGGAAATGGAAGAAGCGCTTGCCCAAGCTGCACAGAAGGATGACAGAATAGGAGAGCTGGAGAGGGAACTACAGCATTGTCCGGACGACGACTCCTCTAGAGATGCCATGGAGTTGAGGATCACTCTCCAATTGGAGAGGGAAGACCGAGAAAGGGAACGGGTAGAGAGAGAAAGGGATGCGGAAAGAGAAAGGGTTAACAGATTGACTGAAAGGGAGGAGCGAAGGGCGATGGAAGCCCAGCTGTTCGAACTCTGAACCGGTCTCGATCTTGCTGAGCGGTGGCTGAGAGATGGTGAAGAGCGCTATCGGAGAGCACGGGAGCGTGGCTTTCGTGTGGGTAGCCTCTTTGTTGCTCCCGCGGATCAACGCCGGAGTGTGGGAATAGGAAGGGGAGTGCAGAGCGGTAGAAGCACCGCTTTTCGTAGTTGGGTAGCACCTTTGAGGGCGCTTCGCCAGGAGAGTAGTGGGACTAGTGATGCAGAGAGAGAAGGTGGAGCTTGATGTAAAAATCCTGTTTTGGAAAGGAATAAAATATTCGGTCCTTCACCTCTTTCTCGCTCCCTTGAACTCCTGCGTACATCACTTAAGCAAACAAGTTAAGATATCTGTTCTGACTTGGCCCCTTGCTCAATGAGCCGATGGTCACTTTGACTGTTCTTGACAACTGGTCAAGGGGCCAAGCCTTTATTCAACGAAGGCAAGGGAAAGATGCAATGATGATGGATGCGACAGATGAGCACACGAAATGCAAGCGATATTAAAAGATGAAATGCTGCATGCAAACGTAATCATGCAAAATGATTGTTGGCATTTTTTGTTTTTATCATAAAAAGGTTTTTTTGTTTTTGGCAAATATGTACATTTTCTTTTTCCATTTTTTTTGTTGTTTTTATAATAAAAAATTTTGTTGCTAACGCTTGGCGAGCACCCTAAACGGCACCCAACCTATATGAGAACGGGGGTTTCTTGCTAACCTCCCAGGTATCCTAAGTGCACTTCTAGGTTGATTTGGGCCTCTAGACCCCTCGAATGATGATCCCGCCGGCTAAAACTTACCCTGATGACAATGCCGTCATGCCATGCTTAGGCTCCCAATCGCTTCCGACCACAGGGATTCACCCAAAAGGTGTTTGAGGTAAACGATTTGCCCGACCCGGGTCTATTTCCTCACAACTCTAGATGGTATATGATGGAACACCCTGGAACCCCAACGACCAACCGCGCGACGCTGACCCGGAATCAGACGTCGTCGTACCCATAGGTGACGCGCTTGCATTGGCCTAAGCCCGAGGTTAAACAAGAAGACATCAAGGTGGTAAACAGGGGTCTTGACCAGCCAGAAACACAGAGACTCCTTCACAGCGATAGCTTTTGCTTTTCAAAGTAGGCAACCATATGTGTATATTAAAATAAGGTCGCAGACCTTGGGTAGTTTTCACCCTTCAGAAACTCCATCGAACCTTCATCTTTAGAGGGAGAAGGAAGAGTGTAGGGGATAAACCTCCTGAGAGGACCGGCAAAGCCGTTAACCCGGCGAGCGAATAAGGTCCCATTAACTCTTTCCTTTTGGACAACTTCGGACCAAATCCAGAGCATTTACATTCCATGCCCCCCCCCTTTGTGGATTCAAGCTTTTGCTCTGAGGGGTTCCATTTATCACATCAGGCACGGTCACGACCAGGCTCTTGATTTTGATTTTATATTTCCTTTTTGTGGGGGAGATATAGTGGTTTGACGTTGTGAGCTCCCTTTTGTATGCCTGCGGGGACACTGCCCTCTTCTCGTGCTCTGATCGATGCTCGAGGAACTGGATCCTACTCTTGCCCTTGGGGTTTGAGTTTCGGTTTCTCATGCTCAGCGTTTTAAGGGCGCCGACTGTCTCATTTGGTCGAAGAGAAAAGAATAAAGATTACAGCTTCCGGAGATCTTCCGGGTGGCCCCAACCATAGGTGATGCTACCGACTTTTGAATAAAATACATAAATGAGCACATGTTGGCTTCCTTCGAGTGAGCATAGGCCGAGGTGGCCGGACAGGGATCTCCACGGTTCTGGAAAACCAAGACCCGGTGCCTACCAAGCCTTAATGGGCCCTATCCTAACATGAAGGTTAGATGCAGTGACTTAACTATGGGGTGACCGCTAGGCATTGGCATTTTGAATTTTTTCATACTTTTTAGTGGTTTTCAAAACTTTTCATTTGTTTTTTGTGTTTTCTGTCTTTTCTCATTTTTTTGTGTTTTGACATTAAGTTAAGGGTAGTATTTCTTAAGATAAAGCCCGTTCCAAGGGTGGGATAACTCGGTCCCTTCGGCGTTGACTAGCTTGTAGGCGTTGCCGGGGTACACGGCTTGAATTACAAATGGTCCTTCCCAATTTGGTTGGAGCTTAGAACGCGGCCCTCCAGGTTTGACAAAGATTCTTTTGACAACCATCTCACCGACTTCGAATTTTCTCTCAACGACTCTCTTTTGGTAAAAGCGAGCGAGTCTATTTTGATACACACGCGCGTGCTCGGCGGCGGCCAGCCGTTTCTCATCTAAGAGTTCCAACTGGGTGAGGAGCGAATTACGACGTTCGTCGAGTGGAAATTCCTCGCCCAATTGTACCGTGAGAGAAGGGATCAGAGTCTCATACGGGACTACCGCTTCCATACCATAAGTGAGGGCAAAAGGAGTCTGCCCGGTGGGGGTACGGATTGAAGTGCGATAGGCCCATAGAGCTTCGATAAGCTTTTCTGGCCAATCTGAAAACTTACTAGACTCGCAGGTTTTCTTGATGATTTTGAGCAATGTTTTATTGGTGGCCTCCGCTTGGCCATTACCCTGTGGATAATAAGGCGATGAATGATGCAATGCAATTGCGTACCTTTTGCAGAGGTCCTGCAGGTCATGAGAGATGAACTGTGGCCCATTGTCGGTGACGATTGTGCTTGGGATGCCGAATCTGGCGAGGATGTTCTTCATGATGAACTTGCAGACCGTTGATGCTTTGATTTCCGCGTAAGCTTCGGCTTCGGCCCATTTGGTGAAGTATTCCGTTGCAGTAAGGATGAAAGATTTCTGCTTGGTGAGGGAATTAGGATCACCTAGGGGACCAATGATGTCGAATGCCCACATGGAGAAAGGCCACGGGGAGGATATTGGATGAAGTGAGGAGGACGGTGAATGGATTTTATCGGCGTGAAGTTGGCACTTGACACACCTACGGACAAAGATAGCGCAATCCTCCTCCATGGTGGGCCAGTAAAAGCCTGCCGAATGATCTTCTTGGCGAGCATCTGACTATTCACATGGCCACCGCACACACCCGAGTGTGTCTCTTCTACACATTTCCAAACCTCATTGTCATCAAGACATCTTAACAGGACGCCAGTAAGGCTCCTCCTATATAGTAAACCTCCGACCAATGTGTATTTCTGAGCTACCCTTCTTATAGCCTTCTTGTCTTCTGTGGTAGCTTCTTCAGGGTAAGACTGATCTTTGCAGTATTTGACGATTTCATAGAACCATGGTTTCTCCTCATCAGCCAGTTCTTCTTCGGCCTCTGCCAACATGATTTCTCTCTTCTCAAGGATATCTTCCTGCAGGATCTTCCTTGCTATCCTGTCTTTGATGTTCACGTAGGAAGCGTCATCGGTTGCAGGGGCATGACGTTTGTAGATGGAAATGGACTCAAACCATCTTGCTAGAGGGAATCTAAAGGATGATGCCAATGAGGCGAGGGCGTCGGCCAGGATATTTTCATGGCGAGGGATATGAATAAAGATCAGTTTGGTGAACAGTTTGGCAAAGGCAGCGGTGAGTTCTTGGTATGGCTTGAGCTTGGGATCGCGAGTGCGATATTTGGTGAGCACCTGGCGAAGAACGAGCTGACTATCACCCACAACTCGTAGTTCGGTGACACGGAGAGAATGAGCGAGCTCCAGGCCAGCTAGAAGGGCTTCATACTCCGCTATATTGTTGGTAACCGGGAATTTGAGCTGGTACGCCAGCGGGAATGTGAGACCCTCAGGCGACAGGAGGGCAATGCCGATCCCTTTCCCTTGAGAATTCAGAGCTCCATCAAAATATAGTGTCCACATTGGCTCCTCGAATTCGGTAATGGACATTAGTTCCTCATCTGGAAATTCTGACTGAACGGGGTCGAACTTGGGGAGAGGATGGTGAGCGAGATGCTCGGCTATGGCATAGCCCTTAATCACCTTTTGCTGGATATAGATGATGTCGAATTGAGAGAGGAAACTTTGCCAGCGTGCTAGTCTGTCCGTAAGGACGGACTTCTCCAGAAGAAATTTGATAGGGTTCATGCGAGCAATCAAGTGGACTTCATGAGCCAAGAAGTAGTGTTTCAACTTCTGTACTACCCAAACAAGGGCGGCACAGGTTTTTTCCATGATTGTATACCTCTGCTCACAGGGGTTGAGAAGTTTGGACAGGTAATAGGTTACCCGTTCCTTGCCTTCTTCATCGGCTTGTGCGAGGATGGCTCCCACGGAGTCATCCAAGACTGAGATGTAAAGGATCAGAGGTTTTTCCGGTTTGGGCGGGATGAGAACGGGTGGACTAGCCAGATATTCCTTTAACCCTTCGAAAGCTTTCTGACATTTAGAATCCCAGTGGAATTCTACTCTTGACTTAGTCAACTCGTAGAGAGGTCTACACCTTTGCGAGTGTTGGGACACAAATCGACGAATAAACTGCAACCTCCCGATCAATCCTCGGACTTCCCTCAAATTCTTGGGAGGCGGCATATCCCTGATAGCCTTGGCTTTGTCGGGATCTATCTCGATCCCTCTTTTACTCACAATGAAACCCAGCAATTTACCTGACGACACACCGAACACGCACTTATTCGGGTTCATCTTCAATTGGAATTCATTTGACCTCTGCAAGACCTTTGCCAAAACTTCTGGATGTTCTATCATGGTTCTTGACTTTACCAACAAGTCGTCCACATACACTTCCAGATATATGTGCATCATGTCATGAAATATGGCCATCATAGCCCTTTGGTAAGTGGCTCCAGCGTTCTTCAACCCAAACGGCATGACCACGTAACAGTTTGTTCCCCAGGGGGTAGTGAATGACGTCTTTTCCTGATCCTCTTCTGCCAAGCGAATTTGATTATAACCTGAAAATCCATCCATGAATGAGAGGGTTTCATAACCTGCCGTGTTATCGATCAATACATCAATGTGAGGCAAGGGGAAATCATCCTTTGGACATGCGCGGTTAAGGTCCCGGAAGTCGATACAAATCCTGACTTTACCGTCCTTTTTCATAACCGGGACGATGTTCGCCACCCATTGAGGATAAAGGACCACTCTAATGAACCTGGCTTTGTGGAGTTTATCGACCTCTTCTTTCATTTTCAGAGCCATCTGAGGGTGGAAACGCCTTAACCTTTGCTTTACCGAGACAGACCCTGGTTTTAAAGTTAACCGGTGTTCAACCAGGGTCGAATCCAGACCCGGCATATCCTCGTAACTCCATGCAAACGTGTCATTGTATTCCTTGAGAACCTCAATTAGTGCCTCTTCTTCGGAGGGTGGTAGATTATCACTTATGAGGATGATCCTAGGGTCTTCCTTAGTTCCCAAGTTGACTTCTTTGGTGGACTCTTCTACGGCGGTTGATGGCTCGTCAAATCTCCTCATTCCACTAGCATATGCGCCAGCCGCGTCCTCATATTCTTCACCCTCGTCTTCAGCAGGGTGTTCTTCATCCGTGATCTCGTAGACTCCATACCCTTCATCAAGTACACTGTCGCCCTCACATTCTATTTCCGGCAGTTGGACGGGATCTTCTAGCAACTGGGGTATGGCAAGAAGGGCCTGACACTTGGCGGTCAAATCCAGAAGGAACCGACGAGGGATTTGCCTACCCTTGGATTTCTTCCTAGGTACTACCCTTGACCTATCATTCCTAGATTGGCTGACAATATTTACAGAAGAAGGGAAAGATGAAGAGGAAGGTGAAGAATGTACAGGGGAAGACCCCTCAGAGGAGGGGTAGAAAAGGTCGCTCATCGGACCTTGGACAGGTGGTCCGCAGGGCGGTACGCACCCGTGAGAGATGTAGGAGGTTTCCTCAACGAGGATGTGTTGTTGAGGAGTTTGAAAATTGACATTTTTTTTTCGTTTTCATTTTTTATGACAAAGCAGTGAAAAGATATTGGAGGAGAGAGGAAGGTGGTTATGGCTAGAGGATTGTGAGGATCATAGAGCAAATCATGGTTGAAGACCTGGCGCGGGTTGAGAAGCCCGCGTAGGTACGTAAGCAGAGAAGGGGATCTGGGAAGATCATCAGACAATTGTCTGGCCCAGGAAGAAGATATCAGCAAAGGCTGAGATGAGTGGACAGAGAAAACGGCGGCTAATGAGCCGTCGATGGCAATGTTGATGACGGATGAAGATCCGCCAGTGATAGAGTCCTTCTGGCGAGGACCAGGATGGTTTGGGATTTGGGAAACGGTGATGGCATCCTCTGGCACTCTAGAGATCAATGGCGGTCCTTCAAGTTGTGGAGACGGGAACATCCTTTCCAGTGCAACGGAAATGTCCCGTATACCAAACCATTTGTCCCACTCACACTCCGGGTCTTTAATCTTGCCTCTTTTGATAATCCTCGGACATTCTTCAGCCAGATACACAGCATGTGACCCCCCATGTGTTTCTTGCGGGTAATCTCCCATTTGAATGACGGGCCCTTTGTTGAAATGGTTTGATAGGGTCCATGTGAGGGGCTTCCAGTCTGCCTTGAACGGTCCTTTGAAGCCTAGGCCAAACCTACGGTTCAGCTTGATCTCTTTCGACGGCTTGAGCCTACCCTGTAACTGTGCGCCTAGGCCCTTGCCCTGTTGGTAGCCGATATTCTTCATGATCTTCCAACCTTTGGAGTGAAAAGAGATGCATGATGTTGCGGTTACCCTGATCGGCTCCTTTGGTGCTAGTGGGATGTGAGAGAAATCACGTACGTCTAGCAATGACAATATGGGACGATGAGACGGCCAAACAGAGGGCAGAGAGGTGTTAATGGCATCCACTGTGTGAAGGACAGGTGTGCTGATCACTTTAATAATCCTCCCATTATAAGGAAACTTCAGACACTGATGGTTGGTGGAAGGCACAGCATCCATGGCTTCGATGTAAGGGCGACCCAGTATGGCCTTGAATGTAGGGTCCATGTCGAGGACATGGAATTCGGTGGGAATTGACATGGGGCCTAGTTCTGCCTTCAAAATAATCATCCCTTGCGGCGGCCTTTTGCTATTGTCATAGGCCATGACTGTGATTGAGGACGGTCTTATTTGTTCCTCATTGACCCCACACAACTGAAGGGTGTCCATAGAGATCACGTTGATGGATGCACCCGTGTCTACAAGGCGCGGGTTTATGGATACCCCATTAATTTTGATTGAAATGCACAATGCATATTTTCGGGCTTCCTTGGGAGCGAGCTCGTAGTTGTGGAACATGATAGCCGGCTGTGTGTCTGTTGGGGTCAGGACGGTCGAAATCTTTTCCACGGGGAGGTCCTCATTAACCATGACTTTTTGAAGATAATCCATTAATGCTGCTTGATGGGACGAAGACCTTTGAAGCAACTCGAGGATGGAGATCCGAGCGGGTGTCTTGTCCAAGTGCTTCAAAAGATCATACTGTGTCCCGGGAATAGATTTCTCCGGCTGTTCTCCATCGTCCTTCTCTGGCTGAGACTGCTCGGGGTTCTGACTGTTGCGGGGGAAAACTCTGTGGAAAATCCTTCCACTCCGGAGCACCATGGCCTGCGGATTTTGTACCTCTATGGGGGTAGCAGTGGGTCTTATCAGCGACGTGAGGGGTAGTGATGGAGGAGGGGTTGACAAAGCAGGGGTGATGGGAGCAGGGATTCTAATGAGGGGCTTGTTAAGTGGAGGCATAGCGGAGGTAGAGGGGATATCACATGGATTGTGAAGGATAAGGGGTCTGGAAGGTGGTGGTGGAGACGAAGTGGAAGAGGGTAGGGTTTGATGTGGGTAATGATTTTGAGGTGGGTGATGAGTGATAAGTGGCTTTAAAGGCATTAGGGGTGGTACGGTGGAAAAAGACGGAGTTATGTATGGTTGGCGGACGATAAGGGGCTTAGAAGGCATAGGGGAATATGTGGTGGAGGTGGATGGTAAAGTGGTGGAGTGAGGAAAAACGAGAGGACGTGACTGCGTAGTGGAGGGTGTTGGCTGGTAAGACATCGGGGTGCGGATGAGAGGACGTGACGGTAGTGGAAATGGCGAAGGTGATACTAAGGCGGGTTGGTGAGAGAGGGGTGCTACCCGAGCAAAGGAAGGGTGTTGCGTAACAATAGAATTGGCGGTAGAAAGGATGGAGGTACTTTCCGAGTGCCACACCTGCTCCCTCCCGATTTCCGGGAAGGAGGAGATGGGATTAACCTGATGGTCGGGCTGTTGGTGCTCCGGTAATGGATTCTGGATTATGCCCATGTTGGGTTGTTGTTGTGGGGCCTGCTGAGGCTGTTATTGTTGTTGTGGTTGCTGCTGCTGCTGCTGTTGTAACTGCTGCTGTGGCCTCTGAGGAGGTCTCCTAGCTTTGAGAGCGGTGACGTACCGTCTCATTTCATCCCAATCTATTTGATGTTCATCATTCATATCGTGGATGTAATCTTTGAAATGGAAGCAGTAATCTATTGTGTGTCCAGGCTGCCTGTGGTAGACGCAGTATTTGGAGGTATCAACATTCGGGGGCCACACGGGCCTTTCTCTTGGTAGTATGAGCATGTTTGAGGCCATGAGGGCGTTAAAAATATCTGCCAGAGTCTCTGGCAAGGGATGATAGTAGGCTCTCTTGGGAGCTGCCGGCCTCCTTTGTTGCTGTTGTAGACCGTAATTCCCCGGGGGCGGGACTTGGTTGTACTGAAGTTGTGGTTGTTGTTGCTGGGGTTGTGGTTGTTGTTGCTGGGGTTGAAGTAATGGGGGCATATTGTCCTGAGGTGGATTATTTTGGGGTGGAGGACGAAGATGGACAAGACCTGGTTGGAGGGGAGGTCGGGGCATTTGTGGAGGCCTTGGGTTGACTGCGTAATTGGCATTGTTGACCGCACTCACTTGCTCATTTGTCACGACCCCCTCTGTGGCTCCGCCCGGGACACCAGTGCCTGTCTTTCTGACCACTTTGGGCTTCGAATGCTCAAACATGTTCATAATGGGGGAGTCCTTTAACTGGGTTTGGATGTACCGGGCCCTTTCATAGAGTTCCTCCATTGTAGTAAGTTTGTTCATGGCCAGGATGTGTCTGAACTGTGGGGTTACATTAGACACAATCATTTTCACTTGTTCGGACTCGGAGAGGGTATCCCTTACTCTTTCTGCCAGAGACCTCCATCTATCAGCGTAGCGGACAAAATCCTCATCAGGCTTCATCTTTTCGGCCACTAGGTCGGTGATGGAGAGTGAGGGACCGACCCTATCCCTATATTTCTGCAAGAACCTTCTCTGTACTATCTCAAAGTTCTCGGCCTCGCGGGGCTCTAAGGAGTAAAACCACTCTAGTGCCGAACCATCCAATGATCTCCGAAAGAGGTAGGCCAGGGACCTCTGATCGTTTTGCCAATATGAGGACTCATACAGAAAGTCTTTGAGGTGAATGAAGGGGTTGCCGGTACCATTGTACCGACGGAACGTAGGCATCTCAGAGGGAGGAAGATGAATGACTGGGAGAATTGGCAAAGAAACCTCCGGGGAGGCTTTCACGTCCATCATTCTTCTCAGATTTTGAAATTGCTCGTCTATGCGATTGAACCTATTGAGGAGTGATTGGGCGAGCTCCTCCGGAGGTGAAGGTGGCACTTGCCATTGGGGGAGAAATTGTCTCCCAGAAACCTGAGGGGGAAACCCCGAATGAGAGAGAGCTACCGGTCCGCCGACAGCCGGCCCCGACTGAAGCGGTATGTGGGGAGCAACGGGGGTTTGAGATTGTGACGGGAACTGAAATGAGGGCTGTTGTTGGCTCGCTTGTGCTTGAAGCGAGGGAGACTGTACGGCTTGCGCCAATGAAGGAGATGGAATGGCCTGCACGGACTCTTGGAGAGGTGCGATGGCCGGAGTTGATTCCTGGGGCGTGGGGGAAACAGATTTCCCCTTCAGAATGGCCTGGAAGGCCCGGAACTGTTCAGGGGTAAGTTCCGTGTTGGCGAGGATGCCCAGTAAGGAAGAGATATCCTGAGGTGGGGACGTGTCCCCACCAATAACCTACACCTCATGCTAGGGCTCGTGAGAGGGACCCGAGTCCATAGCATAGACTCGCGGGTCGGCTGACAAACCACTACCAGGGTGGTTCTCCTTAAAAGACTCGTGAGGCATGCTCAGAGTTTTCCCAGAACGTAAAAACATACACTAACAGGCAAATAGCAGAGATTATCAAACAAGTGGATGCTCTTACGCTTTTTTTGTGTTTTGATTTTGATGATTTTTGTGTTTTTAGCGAGATCCAAAGTTCACACAAGATGGGGACCCTAGTTTGTTTTCTGTTTCACCGCCGTGTCAGCTAGGGTCTCTCGTCACACCACGAATGAAATGACTAACTCCGGGGAACTTCAATGGTACAACCAGCCCAGTGAACGAAGAGGAAATTTTTCGATGTCGGGGACTTACGGAGGTCCCAGTGTAGGAGATTCTAGTCCGTTGAGAGGAATTCCCAAACGGAGAGTCCTTCCTTCACCGGGAAAGGGTGATCCTAAAAAAAAATGAAATAAAGATAGAAAAGAGGGATGGATGCATGAAATGGAATGCTAATAGAGATATGGAGTGGGAAAACAACAGAAATAACAAACGTATAACAAACAAACAACCAATCAACTGAAAGTGCTGCCGTGAGCACAACGGGGCGCGCGCGGGCGCCGAGGTGGAGAGGCACGGATGGTGCCGAACTTGCAAGGGTAGCCGAAAGGAAGCAGTAGAGGTCCCACCGTGATCGCCAATCTGTGAGCGACGTCACGCGGTTCTGAGATGGAGACGGAGAGGGCGGAGCGCGCGGGCTCCTCTTCTTGCTTTTATTCTGGGGTTTTGTGCTGCAACACGAAGAAACCAAGGGAGTAGAGAAAGAGGGGCCACCACGGGAGATTGCTCCGGCGGGGCGAGCGGAACAAGTATAATGCAGTAAAGGTAAAAGAAGAGGGAAGGGGCCTCCACGGGAGGTTGCTCCGGCGGGGCAAGCGGGACAATTATAGTGCAGAAATTAAATAACGGGAATTGAAACGGCCATTGCGGGAAGTGACTCGCCGCGGCCTCGAGAATATAACAGAGATAAGAGACGGATAAGAAAAATAACAAATAGTATAATGACAGGAATTTAAATGGCCATTGCGGGAGATGACCCTCCGCGGCCTCGAGAATATAACAGAGATAAGAGACGGATAGCAAACAACAGATAATATAGAACAAAACTTTAAACGGCCATTGCGGGAAGCAACTTGCCGCGGCCTCGAGAATATAGCATAGATAGGAGACAAATAAGGAGAACAACAGATAATATATGACAGAACTTTAAACGGCCATTGCGGGAAGTAACTCGCCGCGGCCTCGAGAATATGGCAATTATAGAAGACAAGTATGAGAGGAAGACAGAATATAAATGACAAAAATCAAACGGCCATTGCGGGAAGTAACTCTCCGCGGCCTCGAGAATATCGTGATCGCCAGGGGTCGAGGACCCCAAAATAGAAAGAGATCGCGCCTACCTCGGGAGCGGGAGACGGTGGATTGTTTCTTCCTCTCCTTCCGGCCGGCCGGCGGGGGAGGGCTTTCTTCGGCTATCCTGGTTGGTGTGGTTTTAAACCCCTCTCGGACTCGAGTAGGAGGAAAATATGATGATGAAATGCAAGAAAGGTAGAGGAGAAGACGCCCTTGTGAAGGGAGATGGAGACTACGATATGATGAATGTAAAAGACTATAGAAAGAAAAAGGGGAAGAAATGGCTTATTGGGTGAGCCGATGGAAAGATCCGGCAGAACTCCGACACCGTGGGGACGACGTGGAAGCGCGGTGGACGAAGACGACCTTCCTCTCGCGAGCCTGGACACCCGAGAAGCCGGCCGAACCTCCTCCTACAAAAGAACCCACGGGTTAGAAGTGACTCCGGTAGCCTCTGGGCTCCGGCAGCCTATCGGATCGCTGCTTGGCTCCCTTAGAACTGAGGGGGTGGGCCTCTATTTATAGGGCTCCGGAGGGTGGAGGCGTCCAGGACCCTGGACACCTCCATCAGGGCCGAGCTAATATTTTATTTTATTTTTATTGATTTTTTGGAATATTTTTGTTGGGGGCGTCCAGGGTCCTGGACGCCCCTATGACTTCCACCGAATCCCACCGACAGCGCACGTGGTTCGATTCAACGCGTGGTTTCGTGAGCGGCGCCTCGTGATTTGAAAATGGGTGCGTCCACGTGCCTGGACGTTTTCATAACTTGGATTTTTCACACACGACAAACCGTCGATCGGTGAACGGGACCCCGTGAGGAAGTTGATGGAGGCGTCCAGGGTCTTGGACGCCTCCAAGAAAATATATATTTATTTTGTTTTGTCTTTTTATGCCAGAGCTGGCATTAAATATTTTTTATTTTGGTTTTTATGGAGGCGTCCAGGGACCTGGACGCCTCCATTAATATACTATTTTTATTGGGTTTTGTATTTTTTGAAAATAAATTAAGGGAATGGGGGCGTCCAGGGGCCTGGACGCCCCCATGAAGGCCCACCCGGGTCCTCTAGCGAGGTGCTGGCGGCTTCCCGGCAGACACCCTTCCTGACTTCGGAACCTCTCGATGCGCTTGACTGATGTTGATGCCGTCCGGATGCTGCGACGGGAGTAACCCGGATGCCGAAAGAGGCGGGAGGAGACCCAAAATAGGAAGCACTCAGGCGATTCGAAATGCAAAAGCCGTCGCGGGGCGTTGTATAGTAATATGAGACTTTCTTAGGAGACGTCAGGAATGGCGTGTCTACAGGAAGGACCATTTGTAATTCAAGCCATGTACCCTGGCAACGCCTACAAGCTAGTCAACGCCGAAGGGACCGAGTTATCCCGCCCTTGGAATGGGCTTTATCTTAAGTAATACTACCCTTAACTTAATGTCAAAACAAAACAAAAAAAAATGAGAAAAGACAGGAAACAACAAAAATAAATGAAAAGTTTTGAAAACCACTAAAAAATATGGAAAATTCAAAATGCCAATGCCTGGCGGTCACCCCGTAGTTAAGTCACTGCATCTAACCTTCATGTTAGGATAGGGCCCATTAAGGCTTGGTAAGCACCGGGTCTTGGTTTGCCAGAACCGTGGAGATCCCTGTCCGGCCACCTCGGCCTATGCTCACTCGAAGGAAGCCAACATGTGCTCATTTATGTATTTTTTTCAAAAAGTCGGTAGCATCACCTATGGTGGGGGCCACCCAGAAGATCTCCGGAAGCTGTAACCTTTATTCTTTTCTCTTCGACCAAATGAGACAGTCGGCGCCCTTAAAACGCTGAGCCTGAGAAATCGAAACTCAAACCTCAAGGGCAAGAGTAGGATTCATTTCCTCGAGCATCGATCAGAGCACGAGAAGAGGGCAGTGTCCCCGTAGGCATACAAAAGGGAGCACGCAAACGTCAAACGACTATATCTCCCCCACAAAAAAGAAATACAAAATCAAAATCAAGAGCCTGGTCGTGACCGTGCCTGATACAATAAATGGAACCCCTCAAAGCAAAAGTTTGAATCCACAAAAAGGGGGGGCCGTGGAATGTAAATGCTCTGGATTTGGTCCGAAGTTGTCCAAAAGGAAAGAGTTAATGGGCCCTTATTCGCTCGCCGGGTTAACGGCTTTGCCGATCCTCTCAGGAGGTTTATCCCCTACACTCTTCCTTCTCCCTCTAAAGATGAAGGTTCGATGGAGTTTCTGAAGGGTGAAAACTACCCAGGGTCTGCGACCTTATTTTAATATACACATATGGTTGCCTACTTTGAAAAGCAAAAGCTATCGCTGTGAAGGAGTCTCTGTGTTTCTGACTGGTCAAGACCCCTGTTTACCACCTTGATGTCTTCTTGTTTAACCTCGGGCTTAGGCCAATGCAAGCGCGTCACCTATGGGTACGACGGCGTCTGATTCCGGGTCAGCGTCGCGCGGTTGGTCGTTCGGGTTCCAGGGTGTTCCATCATATATCATCTAGAGTTGTGAGGAAATAGACCCGGGTCGGGCAAATCATTTACCTCGAACACCTTTTGGGTGAATCCCTGTGGTCGGAAGCGACTGGGAGCCTAAGCATGGCATGACGGCATTATCATCAGGGTAAGCCTTAGCCGGCGGGATCATCATTCGAGGGGTCTAGAGGCCCAAATCAACCTAGATGTGCACTTAGGATACTTGGGAGGTTAGTAAGAAACCCCTGTTCTCATATAGGTTGGGTGCCATTTGGGTGCTCGCCAGGCGTCAGCAACAAATTTTTTATGATAAAAGCAACAAAACAAAACAAAATAAAAAAGAAAATGTACATATTTGCCAAAAACAACAAAACCTTTTTATGATAAAAACAAAAAAAATGCCAACAATCATTTTGCATGATTACATTTGCATGCAGCATTTCATCTTTTAATATCGCTTGCATTCGTATGCTTATCTGTCACATCCATCATCATTGCATCTTTCCCTTGCCTTCGTTGAATAAAGGCTTGGCCCCTTGACCACTTGTCAAGAACAGTCAAAGTGACCATCTGCTCATTGAGCAAGGGGCCAAGTCAGAACAGATATTTTAACTTGTTTGTTTAAGTGATGTACGCAGGAGTTCAAGCTCCGATATTTTAACTTGTTTGTTTAAGAGGTGAAGGACCGAACATTTTATTCCTTTCCAAAACAGGATTTTTACATCAAGCTCCACCCTCTCTCTTTGCATCACTAGTCCCACTACTCTCCGGGCGAAGCGCCCTCAAAGGTGCTACCCAACTACGAAAAGCGGTGCTTCTATCGCTCTGCACTCCCCTTCCTATTCCCACACTCCGACGTTGATCCGCGGGAGCAGCAGAGAGGCTACCAACACGAAAGCCACACTCTCGTACTCTCCGATAGCGCTCTTCACCATCTCTCAGCCACTGTTCAGCAAGACCAAGACTGGTTCGGAGTTCGAACAGCTGGGCTTCCATCGCCCTTCGCTCCTCCCTTTTAGTCAATCTGTTAGCTCTTTCTCTCTCCGCATCCCTTTCTCTCTCTACCCGTTCTCTTTCTCGGTCTTCCCTCTCTAATTGGAGAGTGATCCTCAACTCCATGGCATCTCTAGAGGAGTCGTCGTCTGGACAATGCTGTAGTTCCCTCTCCAGCTCTCCTATTCTGGCCTCCTTCTGCGCAGCTTGGGCAAGCGCTTCTTCCATCTCCTTCTCCTGCCAGAGATATCGTCTCAGATTTGCGAAAAGGCATAAGCAAATGGGAACTCAACACTGAGATTTTTACCTAGATAGAAAGCATCCCTTCTGCCTCCGCGGCACGCTGCGTAGCATGAGCAACTTGCTCATGAAGCAAGTCAAGTTCCGAGGTGAGAATCCACAAGCTGGAAGACGCACCACCTGCCCCCATCGCTGAGGAAGCCGCGTGATGGAGGCATCACCCACGATTCCCTTTGGCTCGGGTCCACTTCTTCACACTCGGGAGCTGGTTGAGTTTTGGCCTCACTCTATTAAGGCCCCTTATCCATTTTGTAGCTTTCCTTTGAGTCATTTTGATGTATTTTCATTTTATTTGAGTCATTTCCCTAGGTCTTGCATTTATTTTCCTAAGATTGTGTGTCATTAGATGATGTAATGTGCTAATTGGGCCCAATTCATTGGACTAGGCCCATGTGCACCCCTTCCACCTTCGGTTATTTGCTATTGAGTCTTTTGTCATGGACTTTTGTAGAAATGTGGGTTTCCTATATATAGGACCACATTTCCCCCATTTGAAGTCAATGAATGAATGAATGAATGAATGAGTTAAACTTGCCATTTGAGTTCAAATTGGAGTGATTCCTCTAGTTTTTGGGTGAGAGACCCTAGGGGAGAGATTCCCCACCCATTCTCCTCTTAATCTCTCTATTTCACCCCTCTTTCTCTCTCCTCCAACCCCAATTTCGAATTTTCTTCTCTCTCCTCCCCTCCCAACCACCTCCACTAGCTACCCACCTCATTTAATACCCCTCCACTTCCCCAAGTTGCCATTACTCCACTCCCATAGTCCCTAGGTGGCATCTTCCCCATTCCAACACCTTTCTCCACCTTCCCACCAAATTTACCCCATTCCAATACAAACTCTCCACTTCCCCACATAATCACCCACCTTCCAAGGCCATTTCAAATTTGAAATTCACACTCCCTCCACCCACTTGTTCCCCCTCACCTTCCCCCCTCTCCCTCCAAGCCCCAAATTCGTAGCTCCTCTCTCACCCACAGAAAACACCCCCTTCCAGCTCCCATTCTATCCCTCCCTCACCTTGAAACACCCCATCCTAGACCCCCTCACAGCCCGGGCTTTCCCCACACTCATCCACCCCCATTTCCTCTCCCATATACCCCATTTCCCCCCCATCATCTTCAACCTACCGTTTCAGCTGATAACCTGCAGAAGTGTACCATCTTACAGCGGCGACCACGGCTTCCTCCCGACGAGTTTGAAGACCCAAGAGGCATCCACGGAAGCGGCTACCTGTCCTCTTCGCAACGATCGAGGTCTCATCCCCATTGGAGATCGGTGCTGCTGTGGAGGTCCGTTCTTCCCCGACCGCGCAGTTCTGCTCCGGCTGAGGATCTGAACCGGACTAAAAGCTCGGCCACGACAAACCTTGGACGAACCAGCCCCGAAGCTCTTCTAAAAATATCTTCCTCCTCCAGTCTTCGTTCAGGATCAAGAAACGGAACCTCATTCGGCTGCCGGAGGAAGGAGTTACAAATTTTCTCCCCCGAGCTCTCCAGTCTTGTCGCCTGTAGTCTGCTCCGACCAGTGCCCACTCTTTAGGGTACGCCGACTGCCCTCGACCTCTGATTGCAGCCCCGTCACCTCTGGCTGAAAGCTACTTCGACCACGAAGACGTCGCCACCAGTTTCGTGCTGATCGGAGTTCGGGAGGGTGCGTGGCGTCCTCTGCAACTAGGCCTGTCAACGGAGCGGATACGAAGCGAATATATGACTATCCGTATCCGCTCCGTTTTCCGATTCGAATTATCCGATTTTGATCCGCTCCGATTTGACTCGGATACGAAGCAAATATCTCACTATCCGTATCCGTTCCGTTTTAAAATCTGAATTATCCGATTCAAATTTAAAAGTATATAAATATAATTATAAAATATTAAAAGTATATAAAATATAATTATAAAATATCAAAAATATATAAAATAAATTTTAAATTAAAATACAACTATAAAATATCTAAATTTCTCTATAATATCATTTATTTTATAATACATTATTTAAAAATATGTATTATATGATATATAATATTTCGAACGGATATTTTTCGAAGCGAATATTATAATATCCGTATCCGCTCCGATTCGAATTCGGATATTATCCGTATCCGAAAAAACGAATACGAATCGAAGCGGATCCGGATAAATCCGTATCCGTTGACAGGCCTATCTGCAACCTGCTGCCAGAAGTCTGCAACTGCGAGTCAGAAAACCTGATGTCCTGTTCCAACCTCTGCCCCAGTCAACAACGGTCTCAGAAGAAATTGAAGAAAATCTGAAGCGTTCCTATCCCTGTTACGAAGCTTTTGCCGCCGGTCTCGCCATCGGAAAAATTCGTGAGAAGGATCTACAGCAACCACACCAACACACTGTCCCTGTTCGTAGACAACCGGCAGATTCGGTAACCTCGCTTAATCGTCGTTCTTTACCTTACTTTCCCCACCCCGCTTGGCCGGCTGAAGGCCCCTCCCTGCGGGAGGTAGTATTGTTGTATTCACATTAACCCCCACCCCAAGATCCCCCTCCTGCGAGAGGCGTAGTTTTGTACATGGTTTGAGTAGGTCAAGCTTCACCGCCGCGGCGTGTGGGGAACCACCGCCTCCCCGCTCGCCCTCGTCTCCGACCGGGACCGGTTTCTTCAAACCGGTCGAGTAAGTGCCTCATCCTAGCTCATTAGTGTTGCTCTTTCAATATTTACTTCATGCGCCGCTGAATTTGCGAGGGAGCGCCCGATCCTCAAGTCCATGACTTAAGAGTGATCGCCGTGGGATAGTGTGAACCGGTGCCCTTGTGCACTTTGTCGGCCCCAATTGAATTGGGCATCCAAACCTTGGGAGTCAAACCTTGGCCTTGCTGGCCCTCTACCAGCAAGGGCCCTTTCCCATACCTCACACTTGGCATCGCCAAGTCACTCCGGGTATAGAGTGCGACGGGAGAGCGGTGGCCCTTAAGGCCCATTTGAATGCTTAATTGTGCTTGTTTGCCAAAGTCCGAGGTCGTGTCACATCAAGTGGTATCAGAGCAAGTCTTTGACTTGTCTCTATCAAGTCAAGTCCTAGGGCATTCTTGCATTAGAGTCATCATCAATCCGACCCTTGCATTGATCCCCCCGATCATCATGGCCAACTACTTAGCCTACTCACCAACCTTGAATTTCATTCTAGATGGGGACATTACCTTTGACGGATCACATTCTAGTGATTATCTTAGGTGGGAAACTACCATGGAAAGATATTTTGAACGGACTTGGGTATATGGACCCGCGAGAGTCCGCAAGGCCAAGGGACGATTTCGGGGTCAAGCCAAGAGTAAATGGGCAAACATAGAGGGATTAAGAAGGGTTAGGAGGCAAGAGCCCATTTCTTCGTGGGATGATATGAAGAAGGAACTTAGGAAGATCTACATGCCAAAATATTCCCAACCCTCCTACTCGAACACCCCAAGCCCGAGGAGCACTACCACTCCTCCATCCCCACCCGACCAATTTGAGACCGACCTTTGGTCTCCACCCCCACCAATCCCAACAAATCACCTCTCAACCATCATAACTACACTTCGCAACGAAGTCCTCTCCCTTAAGACCCTAATAAACCAAACATCCACCTCTCCACCTAACCCCATGAGGTCCCCCATACCCCAACCAAAACCCCCTTCCCTAACCTACGCTAGTCAAGCCCCTTTAGCTCCCACTTCCACCCCAAACGATCCTAAGGGCAAGAGACCCCTAATCAACCCAATCCCCTCCATGATGACCACCACTCAACCAACCCTCACCATTCAAAACCAAGTGGACACCGTGTCCACCCCTCCCTTGTCCCCGAAAAAGGACATTCCCCCCAAAACCAATCAACCCAAGCCACCCCAACCAACCCATCTCCCACTCCCTACCCCAAAAGTCCAAAGTCCTAGGCTTCCACTACTTCCCCTCCCTATCCAAGCCAAAGTTTCCCATCACCCACCCCCAATAGACCTTCCCATTCCCTTGAGAAAGGAGACCACAACCATCCACATGGGACTAGATGAACCCATCCCCATCATTGAGGAAACCCAAGTTCATATCCGTGGTAAGGAAGAATCACAAATGTCCCCTAGCTTGGACCCCCAAGAGCCACAAGCCTTCACAAATAGCACCATAATCATAGATGGGCCCCTAGCTAGATGGCTAAAGGAGAGACCACTTCACCCCATCGTGTCCTATGTTTACCCACCCATGGAGAAAAATCTTTCCATTGCACCCATTAACTCCTATCACACCATAATCCAAACATCCTACCAAGTGGAAACCTTAGAGGATCTTCTTAAGGGCGTAGCATGGCAAATTGAGTTCACTAGCATGTTGACCCCTATGGCCAAACCACCTAGGAGCCTTGGCCTCCTACACCTATGCATAGGGTCTATCACCTCGATTTGCACCATTGGTTGCTACACTAGTGACCTCCTTCTATTCCTCCCTACACCCGATGAGCCCAACCTTCTCCTCGATTTAGAGCTTCTTATCTCGGGTAGAAAGCCTAGTCCTCCATTCATGGCCGACCATCCCACCAAAAACTTTGGCCCGATCACTTTACTAGAGGAGGAGAATCCACCATCAAGGGGTTGTGCGGACCAAAAGGACCTAGGGTTCCTCTCCTTAGGTGACCCTTACCATGACCCCTTCGATCCCTTCCTATACCCACCCATTAAGATCCCAAACACTTTGTTCGGCCAACCCACTAGAAAACTTGGCCCACTTACCTTGGAGGAGGATGACTCACAATTTGGGAACCTTGAAGACATAGAGTGCCTCCCTCTAGGAAGACCTTTCTACGACCCCTTTGATCCCTTCCTATGGGAGTCTAGTTCCCCATGTAACCCAACCATCTTACCCACCACCCACCCTTTCCTACCCTCACCCATCATATTGGGCCAAACCAATCTCATCCATGACCCGGGTTACACCTTGGGAGCCAAGACCTTGGGCCACATATCCCTAGGTAATAAGGTTGTGCCCCACCCCATGATGACCACCTTCTTAGATCCATTCGATCCGTTCCAATGGGAATTCAAAGGTTGTCCCACCCCTATACACATGGAAGTCACTTTTGGGAAAAGTATGCATGTGTCTAGGCTTTCCACACCCCTTGGCATGAACACTATGTTGGGTCCATTCATTCATATCACCCACATGTCAAGTAGAAAGCATGAGTGGTCCAAATTTGGATGTAGTGGTCCACCTTCATTCATCATGGGTCTTAAGCATATCAAAGGCATCTCCGGATGTCCGGGTCCCCCGACATGCATCACCACTTTGCATGATAGATTCACATATGGTTGCCCCGGTCCACCTAAGCCCACCAAAGTCTACATGACAACATTGCATGATAAGTCCACATATGGTTGCCCCGGCCCACCAAGGCTCATCAAGGTCCATATGGCATCATGGCATAAATGGTCTATATATGGTTGTCCAGGTCCACCCATAACCACTAGAAGGTCAGCACTCACAAAATTGCATGAGGAAATCCGCAAGCACATTAGCATAAAAAATGAGGCTTATAAAAGGTTGGCTGACTCTCACCGGCGTCACTTAGAGTTCAAGAGGGTGACTTTGTGATGGTAAGGACGGAGAGGCTCTCCCCAGGAGCCAACTCCAAGTTGAGGCCACGTGGGACTGGTCCCTTCCAGGTTTTGAGGCGCATTGATGCAAATGCTTATTGGTTAGATCTCCCTGAGGACTATGGGGTAAGTCCAACATTCAATGTCGCCGACTTAGTGCCATACAAGGGCCCCACGGTGGTACCTAGTGAGGAGATTGAGCCTACTTCTTCCTTTGAGAGAGCACCCACCCGTGAGGAGAGTCCACTAGCCAAGAGAGCTCAGCGCGAACGCATTGAACGAATATTGGATGAGCAGGTCACTACCACCCGGAGCAAGGTATATGAGCGCTATCTCGTCAGGTGGAAGGATCGGCCTCCTTCGGAAGACTCATGGGTGAGTCGGGAGGACCTCCAGCGGTTGGATCCGGACCTCCTCGAGCGGTACCTTACCCGGATGGACCCTTACTCGACGGAGTCGAGCTCTTCGCGGCCCAGGGGATTTGATGGAGGCATCACCCACGATTCCCTTTGGCTCGGGTCCACTTCTTCACACTCGGGAGCTGGTTGAGTTTTGGCCTCACTCTATTAAGGCCCCTTATCCATTTTGTAGCTTTCCTTTGAGTCATTTTGATGTATTTTCATTTTATTTGAGTCATTTCCCTAGGTCTTGCATTTATTTTCCTAAGATTGTGTGTCATTAGATGATGTAATGTGCTAATTGGGCCCAATTCATTGGACTAGGCCCATGTGCACCCCTTCCACCTTCGGTTATTTGCTATTGAGTCTTTTGTCATGGACTTTTGTAGAAATGTGGGTTTCCTATATATAGGACCCCATTTCCCCCATTTGAAGTCAATGAATGAATGAATGAATGAATGAATGAGTTAAACTTGCCATTTGAGTTCAAATTGGAGTGATTCCTCTAGTTTTTGGGTGAGAGACCCTAGGGGAGAGATTCCCCACTCATTCTCCTCTTAATCTCTCTATTTCACCCCTCTTTCTCTCTCCTCCAACCCCAATTTCGAATTTTCTTCTCTCTCCTCCCCTCCCAACCACCTCCACTAGCTACCCACCTCATTTAATACCCCTCCACTTCCCCAAGTTGCCATTACTCCACTCCCATAGTCCCTAGGTGGCATCTTCCCCATTCCAACACCTTTCTCCACCTTCCACCAAATTTACCCCATTCCAATACAAACTCTCCACTTCCCCACATAATCACCCACCTTCCAAGGCCATTTCAAATTTGAAATTCACACTCCCTCCACCCACTTGTTCCCCCTCACCTTCCCCCCTCTCCCTCCAAGCCCCAAATTCGTAGCTCCTCTCTCACCCACAGAAAACACCCCCTTCCAGCTCCCATTCTATCCCTCCCTCACCTTGAAACACCCCATCCTAGACCCCCTCACAGCCCGGGCTTTCCCCACACTCATCCACCCCCATTTCCTCTCCCATATACCCCATTTCCCCCCCATCATCTTCAACCTACCGTTTCAGCTGACAACCTGCAGAAGTGTACCATCTTACAGCGGCGACCACGGCTTCCTCCCGACGAGTTTGAAGACCCAAGAGGCATCCACGGAAGCGGCTACCTGTCCTCTTCGCAACGATCGAGGTCTCATCCCCATCGGAGATCGGTGCTGCTGTGGAGGTCCGTTCTTCCCCGACCGCACAGTTCTGCTCCGGCTGAGGATCTGAACCGGACTAAAAGCTCGGCCACGAAAAACCTTGGACGAACCAGCCCCGAAGCTCTTCTACAAATATCTTCCTCCTCCAGTCTTCGTTCAGGATCAAGAAACGGAACCTCATTCGGCTGCCGGAGGAAGGAGTTACAAATTTTCTCCCCGAGCTCTCCAGTCTTGTCTCCTACAGTCTGCTCCGACCAGTGCCCACTCTTTAGGGTACACCGACTGCCCTCGACCTCTGATTGCAGCCCCGTCACCTCTGGCTGAAAGCTACTTCGACCACGAAGACGTCGCCACCAGTTTCGTGCTGATCGGAGTTCGGGAGGGTGCGTGGCGTCCTCTGCAACCTGCTGCCAGAAGTCTGCAACTGCGAGTCAGAAAACCTGATGTCCTGTTCCAACCTCTGCCCCAGTCAACAACGGTCTCAGAAGAAATTGAAGAAAATCTGAAGCGTTCCTGTCCCTGTTACGAAGCTTTTGCCGCCGGTCTCGCCATCGGAAAAATTCGTGAGAAGGATCTACAGCAACCACACCAACACACTGTCCCTGTTCGTAGACAACCGGCAGATTCGGCAACCTCGCTTAATCGTCGTTCTTTACCTTACTTTCCCCACCCCGCTTGGCCGGCTGAAGGCCCCTCCCTGCGGGAGGTAGTATTGTTGTATTCACATTAACCCCCACCCCAAGATCCCCCTCCTGCGAGAGGCGTAGTTTTGTACATGGTTTGAGCAGGTCAAGCTTCACCGCCGCGGCGTGTGGGGAACCACCGCCTCCCCGCTCGCCCTCGTCTCCGACCGGGACCGGTTTCTTCAAACCGGTCGAGTAAGTGCCTCATCCTAGCTCATTAGTGTTGCTCTTTCAATATTTACTTCATGCGCCGCTGAATTTGCGAGGGAGCGCCCGATCCTCAAGTCCATGACTTAAGAGTGTTCGCCGTGGGATAGTGTGAACCGGTGCCCTTGTGCACTTTGTCGGCCCCAATTGAATTGGGCATCCAAACCTTGGGAGTCAAACCTTGGCCTTGCTGGCCCTCTACCAGCAAGGGCCCTTTCCCATACCTCACACTTGGCATCGCCAAGTCACTCCGGGTATAGAGTGCGACGGGAGAGCGGTGGCCCTTAAGGCCCATTTGAATGCTTAATTGTGCTTGTTTGCCTAAGTCCGAGGTCGTGTCACATCACCCGCGTCAACCCGGGCATGCTATAACCACGTGGGTTAGCAACCAACACTTGGAATCTAGGGTTTCAAATAGGACTATGCATGGTACACCTACCGAAGCATTCAAGGCTCCACGGGCATCGCCCAACTGATGCTCCATCTCTGCCAAGCGAGCTCGCAAATTCGCTATCATGGCATCACGAATATCCTGCAGCCATGCAAGTCAACATTTCCACTAGAAGCCCGTAAGCAGGGAAAAGAGGAAAAAGAGGAAAAAGGAGACCTACCTCCACAAGTCCCCGAGGTTGGAACCGCTCTGCGTACTTTACCTTATACAGACGCAGGTAATCCTCGCTATCTCGTGCCCGCGATTCCACGATCGTGCCACCCCCGTTGCCAGTCTTCGTACTGTTCGGGAAATCGCACGCGCCAGTCAATGCAGGTCGCCGGTCCTCGCGTCTCTCTTCCGACGCGAGGTGGCGCAGCTATGTCCACCCATTCTTGAGCTAGTCCCAAAGTTCTCATAACCAATGGTAGCCGAAGAGGCTCGATTGCGTTCAGGCAGTGCATCCACAATTCCCGTCCGAACCGGGCACGACTCGCTAGAACCCACGATTGATCGGCATCGACCATGTCTGAGTAGGGTCTCCAATTCACCATCGCCGCAGGGAACTCCTGTAGCTCCCGCCTTAGCACCATCAACTTGTAGGTTAGGGGTGCCGCACTCATAATGGGTTCCCACCGCCTGGCTAGCGGCACCATCGCGGGTCGCCAATGCCGAGCTCTCCCCATCGGGAGGTAATAATAGCTCCACAGCTGCTCAGTACAGGTCATCAATACCTTCTAAAAAATAAACAAAAAAATACAAAACAAGCAAAAACCAAAAATACCTGGATGAATGGTGTAAAACCACTCACAGCCATCTCACGATCTGCTTCTTGGAACAAGCCTGCAAACAAGTGCGCCAGCATGGCAGCTCCCCAGGCGTAGTACCCTACTCTTTCAAGGTCTGACAACAGCTCCAGGAAGCGACATTGGATACCATCCCCTTTCGAGCCCAATATCGATCTCCCCAACAGGAAGAGGAGGAACCTTCTCAAATCTATGTTGCATCTCTCCCAGTTGCCGAAATCTGTGCAGTACACGGCACGGCACCCTGTTTTCATCCTTTCCATGAACTCTTCCGAGGATTCGTCATCCCGTCGACGAGTGTCAGCAAGCCCCAATGCACCCATGAGGGACACCTTGGCTACTGATCTGTTCTTTCGACCATCTAAGTCCAAACCCAACAGCTTCTGGGCACCTTCTCGATAATCCGCGTAAGTGACCCCGGTCACTGCCTCGCCCTCCACCTTCAGACTTGTGATCCGGACCACATCCTCCAAACTGGGCACCATGTGCCCCCAGGGCATCAGGAATGCCCGACTCACTGGGTCCCATCTCTCACACAAAGCCTGGATCAGAACCAGGTCGAGTTTGATCGGCTCGATCCGAAGAAAGGTGCCAAATCCCATCACGTCTAGCCTCGCCTTCTGAAAATCTAGGAGGCCCCTGTACGCCGCTACTACCAACTCCCATGTGATTTGTGATTTCATTACAACCTACACATACAAGGAACGGAGGGGAAGTTTGGTCAGAAGAAAGGAAGAAAAGAAGAATGAAAAAGGAGGATGGAAAGCTCGGCTTACGAGTCGCGATCGGGGCCTTTCGCCAAAGTACTCTTCGAGGTCCGAGGGTTTCCTAGAACTGCTACCGCTGGACCTGCTCCTCTTCGAAGAATGGGAAGATTCACCCTCCATCCCGACCTCAGAATTTGTAGCTCCGCCTCTTTCGTGGGAATTTGTACTCTCCGAGTTGGCTCTCGATGACCATGGAAGAACAAAAGAGAGGATATTTATAGAAAAGGGGAGGAGTGCCGAGCAAGATTGCCTCCATTAGCCCTCGCAATAAGGCACCTGCCATGCGACCCCACATGTGTTACTTAATTGGACGGGATACCCTATCCTGTTTTGGGGGTCATCCGTAAAATTTGGCACGCCGCTCGGGAGAAGGGCTAGAGCCGTCTTTGTTGACTTCTGCGGTAGATTCCCGCAAAATGTGGTCACAACAAGACACGATTCTCCGTCTAGGGCGGGGTCTCGGCAGACACATCGCATGGAAACAGTGCAAAGGAAGCGTGGGGAAGAAGGAACGCACAAGAGAACAAGCAACGACAGCAAAATCAAATCACTCCATTCATAATCCTACATAAGCTGTCAAAAACATCATAATCATAAAGAGGAGGCGAGTCCACTAGCTCGTCGATCCTCGCCATCACTCGTCTCTCTAGACGTCCCTCTTCTCCCCGCCGAAGTAAGGGTCCCTCGGGAGCCTCACGGACCCTCGCATAGTAGCACTCGCCTCGCCTCGTGGCGCCTGATCCGCAGTAGTGGCTCGCTGCTCCTCCCCTGGCATGGCAAAGAAGCCACTGGTAGCAAAACGGCCGGACTGGCGGAGTCGCTCCCCAAACACTCGCGCTCTCTCGTAGCGCGTCTCCATCGCCCCTAGCCTCTGCACCGCGACCTGAAGGTCCAGCTGGAGCGCCCTCACCTGAGTCTCCAAGGCCCTCCTCTCGGTCTGATCCCGCTGTCGCTCAGCCCTCCTCTCAGCTTTCTCTCTCTCTGCCTCTCCCCTCGTCATCTGGAGAAGAACCCTCAACTCCAAAATGTCGGGAGAAGGTCTCTCCTCACCGCGGTGCCGCGACTCCGCTACAGTCGCCACCCAGGCATCACGCTCCTCCTCCGCCCGGGTCGCGCGGGCCACCACACCAGCAAGTTGCTCCCGGAGGGAGGCAATCTCGAGCAAAGAGGCCGAAGAACTGGAAGACGCACCTGCCGTCGCCGCCTGCTGGGCACGCTGCAACAGAACAAACAATGGCCGTCAGAAAAAAAAAAGACTCTGATTCTGAGAATAAAGAGTCCGATTCTGAGAATAAAGAGTGCGACACTTAACTTACCAGGAGTGACAGTTCATGTTGAGCGATGGCCAGTTGCCACCTAACCTCTGACAGTTGGGCGCGCGAGCCACCGATGCCACGCACGTCCCCGGCTTGGGGAAGCCCCGCATAACTCTCCCTCTGCTGCTGCAGAAAGTCGACGCCGTCTTGCACCAATACGCTCCCTTGCTGTTCAGGGAGGCGTAGGTGCCAATCCTCGAGCCTTGCTTTACCGCGACTCTCCTGCCTAACACGGCTCGGCCCATCTGCGCTCGCCCACTCGTCGGCCAAGCCCGGGATCCTTGCCGTGCCTGCATCAAAAAGGGGGTCCCACATCGGTTAACAAGAACACGTCCCCTGTCTAGGACGCGTCCACCATTTGGATGCCACACTCACCGAGCCCCTCCCACTCCCGATACAACTCACTCCGAACTCAAAGCAAGTCATAGAGGGGGAAACCGAATCACTCACCGAGCCATGTTCACCTCCTTCCGCGTCATTGGGCCCCTCGGGTCCCTCGGGGGCCCGAAGCGGCCCTTCCTCCTCCATGGACGCCGTTTCGTGCTCTTGTGCGTCCCTCCTCGGACGAGGGATCCCGCGTCCCTCTCCATCTTCACCTTGGTTTGGCCCACCGAACTCCATCGATCAAGAGAGGAGGAAGACGAAAAGGGGCGAGTGAATTCTAGCAGGGGCGGGCTCATTTGCAGGTAAGTCACGGACGAGGAAAGGCCACCCGACGCCTTAAATTTGAATTTGAAGGTTAAGACGCGTCCTCGCACTTGGACGCGCCCAAAAGAAAATGAAAAAGAACAAAAATCCCTTCGCACAAAGCAGTTCCCTCCTGTCCAGGGCAAAGTCCCGTGAAACGTAAACAACGTGGTGTGGAAGAAAGTACAGGAAGAAAAGGGCACACGAC
Source organism: Amorphophallus konjac (assembly GCA_022559845.1). Taxonomy (NCBI): domain Eukaryota; kingdom Viridiplantae; phylum Streptophyta; class Magnoliopsida; order Alismatales; family Araceae; genus Amorphophallus; species Amorphophallus konjac. The sequence goes on along the minus strand of JAHNEJ010001512.1, from coordinate 14,302 downwards.
AAAAGGAACATGCACACCACACAAAATCCATTTCATACAAACAGTCAAAAGTACATCATACAGTAAGGAGGGTGGGGTGTACAAACAACTCCCTAACTCTTGCCACCACCCTCTGATCATCTCCCTCCTCTCTCCTCTGACTGGAATCTCTAGGGGGCCTCTGCGACCTCTGCGAACCCTGAGAAGCCGTGCTCGTCTCCCAGGTGGCACCAGGCCGGCCTCCAAGGTACGACGACGCTCCTCGGCCGAAGAAACTAGATAGCTACCCACAGAAAAAGAACCAGACTGACGAAGTCGAGCCCCGCGCTCCTTCGCCCTCTGGTACCGCTCCTCACTCTCCCGAAGTCTCCCCTCCGCCGTGCCAAGACTCAGCCGGAGCTCCGACACCAGGGCCACCAGAGCTCTCCTCTCGTCCCAATCTCGATGTCGCTCTGCCAACCTGTACGCCCTCTCTTTCTCTATGGCCTCCCTATCCCTCTCCCTCTCTCTCTCTAGGGTCTCCCTATCCCTCTCTCTCTAGGGTCTCCCTATCCCTCTCCCTCTCCTCTCTCTCCCTCATCGCCTCCCTCCTCGACAGCTCGAGGGCGATCCGCAGATCCACTACGTCGCAAGGAAGCTCCTCAGCCTCCCGTCGCCTCTCCTCCTCTAGCTCTGCAATCCGGGCATCACGCTCTGCCACCCAGGCATCGCGCTCCTGCTCAGCATGAACAGCACGGGCCAGGGCCTCCCGAATCTCGGCCACCTGTCAAAGCACGCATGCACCGTGAGAAAATAGTAGAGCAGCCAGAAGGAAAGTCAAGGTCAGGCAGACACTCACTCGAGCCTCGCAGGTCACGCTCGGCTTCCTCATCTCGAGCCACCGCATACGCCAGCTGCTCCTGGAGAGCGGAAACCTCCGGAGGAGGGCCCCGCGAACTAGAACCTGCTCCACCGGCCATCTCGACTGTCGCAGCCAGGTGGGCCCGCTGAAACACGGGGCAAACGTCAGTCAGAGGTTAAGCATCGAGAATCCAGGTCACAAAAAAAATGCATTGCATAAACTCACCAGGATCTCCAACTCCTGTCGGATGGCTACTAACTGCCGCCTGGCGTCCGCCAGCTGGGCCCGCAGGTCGACAATCATGTCGTCACGAGCATCCTGCATCGCACGTAAGTCAGTGTCACATGTATATACATATAGAAGTATAGAGCATTTTCATCTCACACTACCCCTGCCATACCACCCAAGGAGAGGCGGTCCCCATACGTAGCACGGTACCGTCTCATGTAATCAGCGCTGTCTGGTACATAGGACGCTACTGGGACCCCGCCCTGCTGCCAATCCTGGTACTGTGCCGGGAAGCGCGTGCGCCAGTCCACAATCTTAGCCTTCCCCTTGGTCTTCCGCCCAATGCGGACTGGCCCGTCCACATCAACCCACTCCTGGGCCATCCCCAACATCCTCATGACCAGTCTGAGCCGCAGCGGCTCGATCTCGTTCAGGCAATGGACCCACACGTCCCGCCCGAAACGAGGAAGACCTGCTACGACCCAAGGCTGGCCGGCCTCACCCATGCCCAGGTAGGGCCTCCACACCACCTACATCATCATACATGCATCATATTAGTTGCCGTTTAGCCACTTAAGAATACAAAAAAAAATCATACACGTCATACCATGGCCTCGGGATACTCGCTCAGCTCCCGACGAAGCGACGCCAGCTGGTAGCCGTGGGGTGCCGCAACCACGACTGGCCTCCACCGCCGCGCCAGAGGCACAGCCCTCCTGTTCCATGTCTAGCCCTCCCCATCGGGAAATAGTAATAGCTCCACACCTGCATCCCTTACATATCATTAGCACAGGAAACTGCATATTTAATTTAGAATGCATAAATAAAATGTTACCTGGAGAAAAGGTGCGAAGCCACTGACTGTCATCTCCTTGTCCGAAGTCTGGGAGAGATCAGCAATCAGGTGAGCAAGCAGGGCCGCTCCCCACGCGTAATGCCCCACTCTGTCCAGATCTGCCAAGATCCCGAGGAACCGGCAGTGGATGCCATCCCCCTTCGTGCCCAGCAGAAGGCGGACCAAGAAGAAGAAAAGAAACCTCCGGAGGTCTAGATCCACTAGCTCCCGCTCGCTCGGGTCATGGGTGAAAGCTGCGCGGGCATCTCCCTCCAGTCGTGCCAGAAACTCCGCTCCAGTCTCCCTAACCCGGTGGCGCGGGTCGACGAATCCGAGCGCCTCCATGATCTCCACTCGGCCAACTACCTGCTGTCCCTGTCAGTCACGCTCGTCTCTAACCACAGCAGGTCCAGGGCGCTCTCCCGGTAGTCGGGGTAGGTGACCCCGCTCACCGCCTCTCCGTCCACCCGTAGCCCGGTGATCCGAGCCACGTCCTCCAGTGACGGCACCATGTGCCCCCAGGGCATCAGAAACGCCCGGCTCGGCGAGTGCCACCGCTCCCTCAGCGCCTGAATAAGAGGAAGGTCGAGTCGGAAGGGCTCGATCCTAAGGAAAGCTCCGAAGCCCATGGCGTCCACACGCGCCCTCTGAAAGTCTGGCAGCCCACGGTATGCTGCCACCACTAGGGACCAGCTGATCCGACCCTTCATCACGCCCTGCACACCACAAAACCAACAAAAACACATCAGCATCCTGGTCAATAATAAACAAATAACACTGTATATGCTACTTATCTATTTATTCCAAAAAATAAAAATAATAATAATAATCAAAAAATAAAATAAAAATAAATTATTTTTTGGAGGCGTCCCCCCCCTTGGACGCCTCCTCTTATTTTCTTTATATTCTTTTTAAAGAAAACCAAAACAAAAATAATAATAAAATAAATAGATAATATATATTATCATGGAGGCGTCCCAGGTCCTAGACGCCTCCTTATTTTTAATTATATTATTTAATTACATAAATCCCAAAAAATGAATAAATAAATAAAAAAAGAAAAAAGAAAATGTGGAGGCGTCCAGGCCCCTGGACGCCTCCTTTCCTCAGACCCCAGCCCTCACTGCATGGCCTCTCGTCCACCTATCTAGCCTATTAAATCAACAGATTATGGTTCCGATGGGCTTACCGGGTCGTGATCCTCCTCTCCCGCATCGCCAGCATCCGTCGCAGCCTCCGCAGCCAAAGGAGGAGCTTCCTCCTCCACAGCTATCTCCTCTACCGCAGCCTCCCCTGCACGCTCCCTCGACCTCATCCGACGCTGGGCCCGCCGCTTCCGCTTTTCACCACCCTGGCTCGGGCCTCCCTGCTCCATTGGGGCTAAGAACGGATCGTCTGGGGTGGCTGGACGGTCAGGATGAACAGTGTATGTGAATAGGGGGGGTGAGCCCCCCCTATATATAGAATCTAGCTTCCTTGGGGCGTCCAGGCGCCTGGACGCCCCCACTTTCTTTTTTTTTTTTTCAAAATTCAAATTTTTGTTGGGGCGTCCAGGCGCTTGGACGCCCCCAAATAAAAATTTCAAAAAAAAAATAAAAAAAGAAAAAATAGGGGCGTCCGGGACCCTGGACGCCCCCAAATAAAATTTTCAAAAAAAAATAATAAAAAAGAAAAAAATAGGGCGTCCAGGACCCTGGACGCCCCCACAATAAACAGTTTCAAATATATATATATATATATATATATAATGATAATAATACATAAGGAAGGACCTTAGATAAGGGCACATATATATAACCAAACAAAAGCATAAATAAAAATACAAGAAAAATAAAAAAACATAAAAAATAATAATTAGGGGAACTTTGATCCAAAACATTCAAACATCGGGTTTTATTCCATCAGAAAAGCAGAACAAGCTACATCAGGGGCTTAGGCGCCTTAGGCCTTAACTTCCCCAGCTCGGATACATAAGTCCTCCACAGCTCACATTCTTCCCCCACATGCGCTAAAGCCTTTCCCACAACGCTTGTCTTCCAGGGCGCTTTGACGGCCTTCACTTCCTTCACGTCCGCTTTAGTGCCTAACTCCCTCCTCTTCAAAGGAACGATGCCGGTCGGTAATAGAAACGAGTGGCGTGGAATGCCGATCTGAAGGCAGCACCGGTGCGCGTTGTAAAGAACAAACTCGGTCGCACCAATCAGTTGAAGATCAACTTCGGGAGAAGACCTCATAAGAAGCTCAAGCGAGAGCAAACATGCCGGTGCGCAAGTAAGAAGCCTTGTGTCATGGTGCGGAGGTGAGATCGCCAGTCTTCACGTTTCTTCAGCCACGGAACGCGGTTCACTACAGTACCACCGAAGCCTAACACGTCGGCTATGTGATGAAGAGGGCTTTGCTGAAGAGCTTCGAAGCAGTTGGCATCCCCTCACGGTGGTCAAATTTGAAGTGCAAATCAAGCCAGCAATTCAAGACGAGCGCGCAACCAAAAGGAGGCTTACCCATGCTCGAGGCGGTAAGACCGCTGTAAAGATAGGAAAGGACGGCGGGTCCCACTCGCTTCCCACTCCAAATCCCGCGGATGGCACTCAATTGGTCCTCCTCCACTATGTTGTCGGTATAAGGAAACAAGAGAGCACCCGCCAGACAAATAGTGAACCCTTTCATGATTCCTTCCAGGTGGTCATCAGCAGGTGACCCTCTAGGGCATCCATAACCCACTCCGCAAGCTTTTGCAAATCAACCCCCTTTTGATTACGCACCTTCCTGGCCGCATCAGGCGGCATGAAGCTTCCAAGAACGCTTTCGGAAGTCTCCCGCGTTAGCATCCGCATAGCCTTTACCTTCCCGTCACTCTTGAATTTTTTCAACCCGAGCATAAGTTCCACCTCCTCAAGAAGGATGGTCGCCTCGAAGGTCGGGAAGATAAAAGTGTGGGTCTGGGGATGCCAAATCTCCACCAGTGCGCCCATAGCCGCCCAGTCCATACGGATCTTCTCGTAGTGTTTGGCGTGAATAAGGAGCCCCCGAAGGTGCCACTTCGAGAGTATGGACCTCATGCCGAGAGAAATATTGGAAGTCAACTTCGAAAGCCAGGGCAGTTTGGAAAACTTCCTCGGGCCCGGGAAGAGTGGATATGGCTGAAAGAAAGAAGAAAGAAAGGAAGTAAGAAGGAAATTCACATGGAGAAATTCTGAAATAAATCGGCTTACCATATGCGACATGATCATCCCGCTAAGATGACCCTCGAGGTCGGAAAGTCGCCTGATCTCGTTGCCAGGCCTGCTCATTTTCATAACGCGGGAAGACTCTCCTTCCATCCTGAAATATCTAGCTTCTCCTTCTCCTCCTGAGCTTTCAAAACCCTCCTTAGTGCATTTGGATGAACTAACCTAGGGGGTGTTCTTATAGGAAGGAAGGGTGCTACGGGACGAAACACGTCACATCAGTGGTCACTTTCAAAAAGATCTAGATCTCCTTTACATTGTGGTGTGATTTGTTGTGATTCTGTTACTTTCTGATGTTTGCCGGTCTGTGCAGGTTTTACTAACGACGTCTTTATCCCCTGTCCCACCTTTTCATAGTGGGCCCCGCTGTGTCATGCATCATAGTATATGGTACCTACGCTACTAGAATATGTCAAGGGCCTTGCGGTCTGAACGAATCTGGGATTTGAGTTCCCCTTCAACAAAAACGGTGATGATTCCAGAAGGATTTGGGCTGCACGAATAGGCCGTTAATTTGTGATAGCACGGGGACGACGGTTCCATTCAGTGAGTTGGTGCGCGGATAAACGGGCCCCAGCCCAGTATCGACTCACTGGATCGGTATCCTGACCCATTCTTAACGAGTTGACAATATTATCCTTGGCTATTTTCTATTTTAGTTTGTTTTAAATTTTTCTTTAAACCCAGCATGCATTCATGTAGGACTTTGAATTTATTGCGGAAGATCATTCAAGTGATTCGATTGTGAAAAGCCGCTGTGTTTCGATCATACAAATATGAGACATTCCACTCCGAATGAAATACTCAGTTTCCCCTGAAACGACCCTACATAGCTCTTCCAAAAGGAGACTCTTGTTTGGACAGACTCTCAGATATTCCTTTGTTTCACCTTGTTGGCCCACCTTGGTCGCAGCACTTCCACATTGGCTGGTAACCACTCACCAAAGGTGAAACCTCCGGTTTATGACCCAGGTACTTCCACACAGAGAAGTTGGTCTCCCTTATTTTCGTGCCTGAGTGCACATCTCACCCCCCCTATTTGATCTCCGTCCAAGCAACCGTCAAAATTTGCGAAAGGCCGTTTAAGTTTTGGGGGGGGGGTTCTATATCATCTGTTGTTCTTCTTATCTGTCTCTTATCTCTGTTATTTCTCAGGCCGCGGAGGGTCGTCTCACCGCATTGGCCGTTAAATTCTGTCATTATACTATTGTAGACACGCCATTCCTGACGTCTCCTGAGAAAGTCTCATATTACTATACGACGCCCCGCGACGGCTTACGCATTTCAGATCACTTGAGTACTTCCTTTTCTGAGTCTTCATCCGCCCTTTTCGGCATCCGGAATCGTCTCGTCACGGCATCGGACGGCATCAACACCAGTCAGACGCATCAAGAGGTTCCGGAACCAAGATGGGTGTCTGCCGGGCGCCCGCCGACGCCTGATCCAAGGACCCGGGTGGGTCTTAATGGGGGCGTCCAGCCCCTGGACGCCCCCATGATTTTACTTATTTTATTTATTTTTTTTAGGGCCCAAAATTAAATAAAAAATAAATAAATTATGGAGGCGTCCCAGGCCCCTGGACGCCTCCATAAAAACAAAATATAAAAAAATATATAAAATGCCGTTGGCATACAAAAAACAAAAAAAATAAAAACATATATATCATAATGGAGGCGTCCAGGCCCCTGGACGCCTCCATAAAAACAATAAAAAAATCTATAATGCCAGCCCTGGTATAAAAGACAAAACAAAAATAAAAAATAATATAATTTTGGAGGCGTCCAGGCCCCTGAACGCCTCCATCAACTCCCTCACAGGCGCCGCCCACCGAACGACGGTTTATCGTGTGTGAAAAAAGCCAATTATAGAGACGTCCGGTCAGCTGGACGCGCCATTTCTGAATCACGAGGCGCCGCTCACAAACCACGCGTTGTGCCAACCGCGTGCGGCCGTCGTCTGTTTTCGGTGGACCTGTTTGAGGCGTCCGGGGCCCTGGACGCCTCCACAAAAGTATTCCAAAAAATATATATAAATAGAATAAATATTAATTCGGCCCTGATGGAGGTGTCCAGGGTCCTGGACGCCTCACCTCCGGAGCCCATAAATAGAGGCCCACCCCCTCAGTTCTAGGGGAGCTAAGCAGTGATCCGATAGGCTGCCGGAGCCCAGAGGCTACCGAGTTCATTTTTCTAACCCGTGGGGTCTTTTGTAGGTGGAGGTTCTGCCGGCTTCTCGGGTGCCCACGCTCGCGAGAGGAAGGTCGTCTTCATCCACCGCGCTTCTACGTCGTCCCCACGCTGCCGGAGCTCCGCCGAATTCATTCACCACCGGCACATCCAATAAGCCAACTCTTTCCTTTTCTCGTAGTTCTTTTGCATTCATCATCTCGCATCCATCATCTCATTTTCCTCCTACTCGAGTCCGAGAGGGGTTTAAAAGATAACACCAACCAGGTGTGTGTCTTCCGTTATTTCGTCATTTTTATTGCAAGGATATGAATACTACACATTCATCTTTCTAATCCACTTGTTATTTGTTTGTCGTTGTTTTGCAAGGGTAACCGAGGAAAGCCCTCTCCGTCGGCCGGCCGGAAGGAGAGGAAGAAGCAACCCGCCATCTCCCGTCTCTTGAGGTAGGCGCGATCACTTTCTTATTTTGGGGTCTTTCGGCCCCTAGCGATCACATCTTTTCATCGAGGGCCGCAGCGAGTCACTTCCCCAATGGCCGTTTAAATTTCTGTTCTCATATTCTCTTTATATCCTGTTATATTTTGCTCATATCATCGAGGTCGCGGCGAGTCACTTCCCCAATGGCCGTTTAAATTTCTGTTCTTATACTCTCTCTATATTCTGCTCATATTCTCGAGGCCGCGGCGAGTCACTTCCCCAATGGCCGTTTAAATCTCTGTTCTTATATTCTCTTTTATATTCTGCTCATATTCTCGAGGCCGCGGCGAGTCACTTCCCCAATGGCTGTTTCAATTCTTGTTATTTAATTTCTGCACCATTCCCGTCCCCCCGAGGCCGCGGCGAGTCACTTCCCGCTATGGCCGTTTGAACCCCATATCTTGGTTCTTTGTTTATTATATTCTGTTATTTCTGTTGTGCTCACGGCAGCACCGTCAGTTTTGATTGGTTCTTTGTTTATTATATGTCTGTTATTTCTGTTGTTTTCCCACTCCATATATCTGTCAGCATTCCATTGCATACATCCATTCCTCTTTTCTATCCTTTTTTTCATTTTTTGAGGATCACCCTTTCTCGGTGAAGGAAGGACTCTCCGTTTGGGAATTCCTCTCAACGGACTAGAATCTTCTACACTGGGACCTCCGTATGTCCCCGACATCGAAGAATTTCCTCTTCGTTCACTGGGCTGGTTGTACCATTGAAGTTCCCCGGAGTTAGTCATTTCATTCGTGGTGAGACGAGAGACCCTAGCTGACACGGCGTGAAACAAAAAACAAACCAGGTCCCCATTTTGTGTGAACTTCGGATCTCGCTAAAAATACAAAAAAATCATCAAAATCAAAACAAAAAAGGTGTAAAGGCATCCACTTGTTTGATAATCTCTGCTACCTACTTGCTAGTGTATGTTTTTGCGTTCTGGGAAAACTGTGACCATGTCTCACGAGTCTTCTGAGGAAACCACCCTAGTCGTGGTTTGACAGCCGACCCGCGAGTCTATGCTATGGACTCGGGTCCTTCTCATGACCCCTCGCATGAGGTGCATGTTACTGCCGGGGACACGTCCCCACCATAGGATATCACTTCCTTACTGGGCGTCCTCGCCAACATAGAGCTTACCTCTGAACAGCTCCGGGCCTTCCAGGCCATTCTAAAGGGGAAATCTGTTTCCCCCACGCCCCAGAATCAACTCCGGCCATCGCACCTCTCCAAGAGTCCATGCAGGCCATTCCATCTCCTTCATTGGCGCAAGCCATCCAGTCTCCCTCGCTTCAAGGTCAAGCGAGCCAACAACCACCCTCATCAATTCCCGTCACAATCTCAAACTCCCGTTGTTCCCCATACACCGCTTCAGCCAGGGCCAACTGTCGGCGGTCCGACAGTTCCCTCTCATTCTGGGTTCCCCCCTCAAGTCTCCGGGAGACAGTTTCTCCCCCAATGGCAAGTGCCACCTTCACCCCCAGAGGAGCTCGCCCAATCGCACCTCAATAGGTTCAACCGCATGGACGAGTAGTTTCAAAATCTAAGAAGGATGGTGGACGTGAAAGCCACCCCGGAGGTTGCTTTGCCAATCCTTCCCGTCATTCATCTTCCTCCCTCCGAAATGCCCACGTACCGCAGATACAATGGTACCGGCAACCCCTTCATTCATCTCAAGGATTTCATGTATGAGTCCTCTTACTGGCAAAACGATCAGAGGTCCCTGGCATACCTCTTTCGGAGATCATTGGATGGTCCCGCGCTTGAGTGGTTCTATTCTCTGGAGCCCCGCGAGGTCGAGAATTTTGAAATAGTCCAGAGAAGGTTCTTGCAGAAATATAGGGATAGGGTCGGTCCCTCACTCTCCATTACCGACCTAGTGGCCGAAAAGATGAAACCCGACGAGGATTTTGTCCGATATGCTGATAGATGGAGGTCTCTGGCGGAAAGAATAAGGGATACCCTCTCCGAACCCGAACAAGTGAAGATGATTGTGTCTAATGCAACCCCGCAGTTCAGACACGTCCTGGCCATGAATAAACTTACTACGATGGAGGAACTCTATGAAAGGGCCCGATACATCCAAACCCAGCTAAAAGACTCCCCCATTATGAACATGTTTGAGTCACCGAAGCCCAAAGTGGTTAGAAAGACAGGCGCTGGTGTCCCGGGCGGAGCCACAGAAGGGTCGTGACAAATGAGCAAGTCAGTGCGGTCAACAATGCCAACTATGCAGTCAACCCAAGGCCTCCACAAATGCCCCACTACCCCTTCAACCAGGTCCTTTCCCTCTCCGTCCTCCACCCCAAAATAATACACCCTAGGATAATATGCCTCCATTACGCCAACCCCAGCAACAACAACCACAACCTCAGCAACAACAACCACCGCTTCAGTACAACCAAGTTCCACCCCGGGGAACTATGGTCCCCAACAGTAACAAAGGAGGCCGCTCGGTCCCAAGAGAGCCTACTATCCACCATTACCGGAAACCTTAGCAGACATTTTTAATGCCCTCATGGCATCAAACCAACTCGCCCTACCCAGAGAAAGGCCCGCGTGGTCTCCCAATGTTGATACCTCCAAATACTAGCGTCTACCACAGGCAGCCATGACACACAGTAGATTACTGCTTCCATTTCAAAGATTACATCCATGATATGAATGATGAACATCAAATAGATTGGGATAAGATGAGACGGTACGTCGCGGCTCTCAAGGCTAGGAGACCTCCTCAGAGGCCACAGCAGCAGTTACAACAGCAGCAAGCAGCAGCAGCAACAACAACAACAACAGCCTCAGCAGGCCCCACAACAACAGCCCAACATGGGCATAATCCAGAATCCACTACCGGAGCACCAACAGCCCAATCATCAGGTTAACCCCATCTCCTCCTTCCCGGAAGTCGGGAGAGAGCAGGCGTGGCACCAGGAAAGTACCTCCATTCTTTCTACTTCCAACCCTATCGTCATGCACCCCCCTCACCTTGCCCGGGTAGCACCTCTCTCTCATCAACCCGCATCGGTATCGCCTTCACCATTTTCACTACCATTACGCCCTCTCATCCGCACTCCGACCTCCTATCAACCGACACTCTCTACTACGCCTTCACACCCTCTCACCTTCTCCTACTCCCCCACTTTACCATCCACCTCTACCACATTTACCCCTACGCCTTCTAAACCCCTTATCATCCGTCCACCATACATAACCCCGTCTTTCTCCCCCACATCACCACTAATACCTTCAAAACCACTCATCACCCACCATCCACCTCAAAACCTTTACCCGTTTCAAACCTTACCTCCACCTCCACCTTCCAAACCCCTTATCCTTTATAATCCACGCGATATCCCCTCTACCTCCGCCATGCCTCCACCTAACAAACCCTCATCAGAATCCCTGCTCCCGTCATCACCCCTGCTTCATCAACCATTCCTCCACTACTACCCCTCAAACCCCTGTTAAAACCCACTGCTACCCCCACAGAGGTACAAAAGCCGCAGGCAATGGTGCTCCGGAGTGGAAGGATTTTCCACAGGGTTTTCCCCCACAACAGTCAGAATCTTGAGCAATCTCAGCCAGAGAAGGATGATGGAGAACAACCGAAAGAGCTATCCCTGGAACACACTATGATCTATTAAAACACCTGGATAAGACACCTGCTCGGATCTCCATCCGGAGCTACTTCAAAGATCCACATCCCACCAGGCAGCCTTAATGGAGTACCTTCAAAGGGTCATGGTGAATGAAGACCTCCCCGTGGAGAAGATTCGACCGTCCTGACCCCAACAGACACACAACCAGCCATCATGTTTCACAACTACGAGCTCGCTCCCAAGGAAGCTCGGAAATATGCATTGTGTATTTCAATAAAAATCAATGGGGTATCCATAAACCCGTGTCTTGTCGACACGGGTGCGTCCATAAATGTGATCTCCATGAGCACTCTTCAGTTGTGTGGGGTTGACGAGGAACAAATAAGACCATCCTCGATCATGGTCACGGCTTATGACAATAGCAAAAGGCCGCCGCAGGGGATGATTATTCTGAAGGCAGAACTAGGCCCCATGGCAATTCCCACGAAATTCCATGTCCTCGACATGGACCCCACATTCAAGGCTATACTGGGTCGCCCTTACATCGAAGCCATGGACGTTGTGCCTTCCACCAACTATCAATGCATGAAGTTTCCTTACAATGGGAGAATTATTAAAGTGGTCAGTACACCTGTCCTTCACACAGTGGATGCTATCAAAACAAAGCGCAACCACTTTCTGCCTTCTGTTTTGGCCGTCTCATCGGCCCATATTGTCACTGCTGGACGTACGTGATCCGTCTCATGTTCCACTAGCACCAAAGGAGCCGGTCAGGGCAACTGCAACATCATGTCTCCCTTTTCACTCCAAAGGTTGGGAGTTATGAGGAACATCGGCTATCAACAGGGAAAAGGTCTGGGCGCACAGTTACAGGGTATGCTCAAGCCGCCAAAAGAAATTAGGCCGAACCGTAGGTTTGGCCTAGGCTTCAAAGGACCGTTCAAGGCAAGATTGGAAGCCCCTCACGGTGGACCTCTATCAAACCACTTCAACAGAGGGCCCGTTGTTCAGATGGGAGATCATCCCACGAGAAGCATATGGGGGATTACATGCTGTATATTTGGCTGAAAAATGTCCGAGGATCACCAAAAGGCAAGATCAAAGATCCGTAATGCGAGTGGGACAATGGTTCGACAATACGGGACATTTCGTTGCACTGGAAAGGAGTTTCTCATCTCCGCAGCTTGAAGGACCACCATTGATCTCCGAAATACCAGAGAAAATTATCCACTCTTGCCAAGGTTCCAAACTATCCTCGTCCTCGCCAGAAGGACTCTGTCATCGACGGATCTTCATTCCGTCCTCAACATTACCGTCGACGGCTCATTAGCCGCCATCCTCTCCATCCACTCGTCTCAGCCTTTGCTGATATCTTCTTCCTGGGCCAGACAATTGTCTGATGATCTCCCAGGTCCCCTTCTCTGCTTACATACCTGCGCGGGCTTTCAACCCGCGCCAGGTCTTCAAACCATGATCTGCTCTAGAGCCCCACAATCCTCTAGCCATAACCACTTTCCTCTCTCCTCCAATCTCTTTTCACTGCTTTGTCATTAAAAATGAAAACGAAAAAAAAAACGTCAATTTTCAAACTCCCAACAACAATCTTCGTTGAGGAAACCTTTCCTACATCTCCCACGGGTGCGTACCGCCTTGGGACCACCCGTCCACGGTCCCGATGAGCGACCTTTTCTACCCCCCCTCTGAGGGGTCTTCCCCTGTACATTCTACACCACCCTCTTCATCTTCCTCTTCTTCTGTAAATATTGTCAGTCAATCTAGGAATGATAGGCAAGGGTAGTACCTAGGAAGAAATCTAAGGTAAGGCAGATCCATCGTCGATTCCTTCTGGATTTGGCCGCCAGGTGTCATGCCCTTCTTGCCATCCCCAGTTGTTAGAAAATCCCATCCAGCTACCCGAAATAGAATGCGAGGGCGACTGTGCATCTGATGAAGGGTATGAGTCTACGAGATCACGAATGAAGAATGCCCCACTGAAGATGAGGGTGAAGAATATGAGGATGCGGCGGGCGCATACGCTAGTGGAATGAGGAGATTCGACGAGCCGCAACCGCCGTAGAAAATCCACCAAAGAAGTCAACTTGGAACTGAGGAGACCCTAGGATCATCCTCATAAGTGACAACTACCACCCTCTGAAGAAGAGGCATTAATGAGGTTCTCAAGGAATATAAGGACACTTTGCATGGAGCTACGAGGATATGCCGGGTCTGGATTCAACCTTGTCGAACACCGTTTAACCCTAAAACCAGGGTCCATCTCGGTAAAATAAAGGTTAAGGCGTTTCCACCCTCAGATGGCTTTGAAAATGAAGGAAGAGGTTCGAAAGCTCACACAAAGCCAGGTTCATTAGAGTCGTCCTTTATCCTCAATGGGTGGCGAACATTGTCCGGTCATAAAAAAAGATGGAAAGTCAGGATTTGCATCGACTTCCGGACCTTAACTGCGCGTGTCCAAAGGATGATCTTTCCCTTGCCTCACATTGATGTGTTGATTGTGATAACACGGCAGGCTATGAAACCCTCTCGTTCATGGATGGAATTTCAGGATACAATCAAATTCGTTTGGCAGAAGTAGGATCAGGAAAAGACGTCATTCACTACCCCTTGGGGAACATATGTTACGTGGTCATGCCATTCGGATTAAAGAATGCTGGACTACTTACCAAAGAGCGATGATGGCCATATTTCATGACATGATGCACATATATCTGGAAGTGTATGTGATGACTTATTGGTGAAATCGAGGACCAGGATGGAACATCCAGAAGTTTTGTCTAAGGTCTTGCAAAGGTCAAGAGAGTTCCAATTGAAAATGAACCCGAAAAAGTGTGTGTTTGGTTGTGTCAATCGGGTAAATTGTGGTTCATTGTGAGCAAAAGAGGGATCGAGATAGATCCTGACAAAGCCAAGGC